>CM040806.1:3844823-4267323 GCA_022829025.1 Squalius cephalus | reverse complement strand
TATGACATTTTCTGAATAGACAACTAAACAAAATAACATGCCATTTACTCAAGGTTCTGACAAAATGTTAATTGCCGCTATGTATTTAAAAAATATTTAATTAATTTGACTTTTTTTTGTTTAAAAAAAACAAAACAGTTTGAATGATGATTCAATGACTCACTCATATAGACTTCACTTGTGTAATTACTGGATGAATCAGTGTTTTTAAACGAATCTCTTGAATTAATTGTCATTCTTTTCTCTTCTCTTATACTCTATATCTATTTTTTAGACTAAACTGGGAAGAGTCACAGCACTTTGTCCTATCGTTAGTTTAACTGCTTCTGTTGTTCTCATTTGTAAGTAGCTTTGGATAAAAGCGTCTGGTAAATGATTTAATGTAAATGTAAACAAATCAATGACTCACTCATAAAGACTTCACTTGTTTCATTACCGGATGAATTAGTGTTTTGAACAAATGAAGTCCGAGCTTCTGTTTTCACCTTTACTTTCATTGTGTGGAAGAAAGAAAGTCAAACAAGTTTGGAACGACACAAGGGCGAGTAATCGATGTCAGAATGTCCCTTTTTGTGTGAACGATCCCTTTAATGGAAAAAAAAAAAAGACATGCGCGACCTCGCTGTGACCTCTCACCTCCAGCTCTGAGGTCATGTCCCAGATGCAGATCTGTCCATCATGGCAGCCGGTGATGATGGTGGCCAGATCGTCCATCACCAGGAGGCTGGAGATACAGTGAGTGGGAGCATTGCGGCCCCACAGAACTATGGGTAATACCAGACTGTTTCCTGACATGTTCTCTGCGATACTGAAAAGAGAGAGAGCAAAAGGAAACAGTGATCAGACACAGTCATTGTTGGAAATTCTCAAAACACAAAAAAGAGGAACTAGTAGAGAAAAAAGCCCAGGTGAAAACAAAAGGCCTGGTCATACTAAGAATAGCAGAAATTAAAATAATCAGAATAATCATTTTAATATATAACATCATGGTTTTATAATTAATATAATACAATAATTTTAACAATAAAACTTAATACGCAATAATTTAACAATATTTTCTTTACAACATTTTAAAAAGATATAGCAATTATATAAACACTTTCAGTTAATAAAAGTGAATAAAACTGTTGCCTGCGATCATTTAAAGCAGGATAATCCAGAATAGGCTTTATAGTCTATGAATTCTTACAAAAATTACATACTTTTCAATAAATTATAGCAGGCAACAGTTTTATTCAGACATTTAATTAAGGACATAATTAAAAATAAATCGTATATTTTCTGTTAAATATCAAACTGAAAGAGATCATATAATTGCTATATCTTTTGTTGTAAAGAAAATCTAAAAATATATAAAATGTTGTAAAGAAAATATTGTTAAATTATTGCATGCAGGTTTTTTTTTATTTACATAGTTTTATTGTTGAAATAATTACATTTTAGTTTTTTTGTTTTTTTTACAATTCTTGCTTTTAGTTTACAGAATTTGAGCATGTCAAAGAAAACAATGGAAAAATGTTTCATTTATAATGGGTTTCTGATATTTATGATAAAATAACTTATTTATGACACTCATTGGATATGTTTGGCCTGGAGTAGCACACTAGCATACTCGTACTGTACTATTCCTGCAGTAAACAGCATGTATATAATGTCAGAATACAAATACTATAGAGTAAATGACATATAAGGACAGAGAGCGTGTTTGTAAGTAGAGCAGACGAACAGATCATTAGAGTTTCACTGGGATTCAGTCACGATTGACAAACATCACAGATTAACCTCAAACTGACATTAAAATCAATATCCATCACTTAATACAACACACAAAAGTTGCCAAGTTCACATGAATGATGATGGGTTCAACAGACAGTAACATCTGACCTCTATGTGATATTAAAGTGGAGCACAATTGTAGATTGAACTGGTAATTAAAATCACACCAGAATAAAATCGAAGCAGAATTCAGACGGACACAGTGTGCTTGTTATGTAACGTACAGATAAACGGACATCAATGCTGCTATTGAACACTTTTATAAGTGCTAGTCCAATAAAACTAGACAAAACAAGCTTTTAACATTCACCATGGCTGCTAATTTCCATTTGCATAATGGAAATTAAACCAAATTTATTCAGATATACATAACCGTAACCCAAGATCATGTGCATCAGCGATATTTAAAAGACAAGAAACTGTTTTATAAAACATTTCAGAATTAAATGACAGCATTGTTCAATGAACACAGATCACCTTCAATTAAATTCAATTGTTCTGTCCATATTGCAATAAATACAATGCAGATCATTCTCAACATTAACGGATTAAAACACACACACGTATATAAAACTTGCTTTACCTGACATGTTTGGGTCTCCTCAAATTAAACCTGAGCCGACGAAACACGTGTTTAATTTTCACTACATGAACCAACTTCATCCTGAAACTATTCCTCTGCAGATTTAGAAAGAATGATGTGTTTTCCTGACGCCGCCGTCGCTCTCGGTCTGTCTGACACACTCACGACAGCACACGAATCAAACCAAACCCTCTCAAAGTAATCAATGAACGGCACAACACAACCAATGAATTCACAAGCTTTCTGATCCTTCTGAAAGTCAACAACACACACACAACATCACTAGACTCATGTGTTGTGATATCAGCCAAACACCAGCTGATGTTGAGATTATAGCCTATACTTTCAGGGAAATTTGAGTTCCATGCCATGCTAGCATGATGTAATGCTTTTTAACATATGACATGTCATACACAATCAAATAAAACCCTTAATAAAGGTAATAACCATAATAATTAACAAAACAAACTGCTGCTGAGAATGCAAATCCATTATAAAACATATAAAATGTGACCATGTGCCAGAAAAAAAATTTGATTGACGCATAAGTGACATTAATATCATGGGCTGCTATGTATACAATCACATCTGACATAAAAGTTTGTAAACATAAATGTGTGTGTGTGTGTGTGTGTATATATATATATATATATATATATATATATATATATATATATATATATATATATATATATTTTCACTACATGTATATATATACTGTATACACACACACACACACACACACACACACATTCAGTCTGGGCCTACAGATCATTACTGTTTGGATCAAACATGCACGGTGGGACTATCTGATGTTGGACTGACCAATGGCTGATTAGCAAACATGTTTCAAAACAATCATTACTGTTGGAAATTGCTATTCTTTTACTGGCACAGAAATGACCCTCTTTTAGTTTTACTACAGTTTTACTATCATTTTCATGTCTGTCAGCTCACTGACCATTATCAGCGGATATTATTCAGTTATTTGGACTGAAAATAACCTGTGTGTATATTTTGAGCTAGAAAAAAGTGTTAATAGTGTACATGAATATATTGTGTATGTATAGTGTGTTTGTAGATGTGATATACACGAATATGTGTGGCTGTTCATACATATGGATTCTGTTCTCTTCATTATGTTCATTGTGCATATGAATGAACTGTAAATGATGTCAGTGTGTATGTTTGTGTAGAAATATCGTGTGTATATTGACCTCTGGCCCGTTCATCAGTGTGTTTATCATCATTATTATACGACAGCGCGTCACTATCAGTGTCCGGTTGTGTGACAGACTGAATGTCGGTGTGTGTTTTACTCACCGGAGCTGGTCTTTATCGTCTCATGATCGTTATGTCGTTTATTTTATGAAAATATCGCAGCGACGAGCGTTGATTCCGCACCGGATCGCTGATCAGCTGACAGGAGCACGCTCGTGCGTGATTGCGTCACGCGGTGACGTCACCGCCACGGCCTCCGCTGTGTCTGTTTGTTACACTAAATTGAGAAACGACGAAATGATTGTGTCTTTAGTCTACACATTTTACATATATTTAACAGCTTATTGTAATACTGTAAACATTCTAATATGTTTAAATCAGAAATACATATCTAGTTGATTAGAGGTAAATATTCATAGCAAGCTACATACTGTATTTTTGCAGACGTTTTAAGGAAATACATTCAGTTTCATACAGAGAAAACTGTTGTATATTTTGTGAAACATCCAAGTTACATCTGAAACAGTTTTGTGTCACAGGTAATCATTTATAAGATGAAGAATAAATGCGAAATATTAGATCAAATGATGACAGAATCACATTAATATGATTCATTTGTAATTAAAGAGATAATATGTTTAGATCCATTTAATCTGATCTTGTAGGTTTTTAGATTTACCGAGAGTAATTTTGACTGTTGAGTCAAAAGATCCTGCAGGAGGCGCAAGCACATCATTACAAAAATACCGGGGTCGATATTTGCAGATCAGGTTCAGAACGTCGTCTTCGTAAAAAAATTCAACCAAGGTTAGATAAACCCAAAGAAAATACTATGTTGCTGGCTGCAGAGAGACTTGTAAAACACAATCAAGACTTGTGAAAGGGCATAATAGTTCCTCTTTGATATCAGCAGGCATTTGACCCTTTAACTCTTGTAACTTTGTGCTCACTGACCTCTTCTCAAACATGCTCCACTCCTCCTCTCTCTCTCGTTCTCTCTCTCTGTGCGGTCCGTCCACGCCTGGATCCAGTCAGGGTGGATCTTTATTCTTCAGTCTATATCAGTGGTTCTCAAACTTTTTAGAGTGGCGTACCCCCTGAGGCTTTTAACATACCCCCTCTCTGCACCTTTTTCAGTAAGGGACAATATTTGCCCCTCTAAATCGATTTTTAAATCGACCTTTACAAATACCTTTATAAAAGAAATAATGCTTTACATAATAATTAAAAAAAAAGGTCAATAGAGGAATATGCAGTGATGGTAAAATGAACAGATGCTTTGAAATATTAAATTAAACCCGCCAGTAGGTGGCGGAAAGTCACCGTCTTTATCAACAACAGGCCAATTTTTACAGGATTTGCCAAACATTTCAGAGGATGAAAGGATAAAGCTTGACAATCCTTTAACCTTCTCTGAGGTTTCACAGGCTGTTCAGGAGTTGAGCCTCTGGAAGTCACCTGGGTTGGATGGACTTTCAGTGGAATTTTACAAATCCTTTTGGAAACTAATGGGCCAAGATTTGTATGACGTCCTTTTAGGATGCATTAATGGAGGGACTCTGCCTTTAAGTTGCCGGAGAGCAATGTTTACATTGATCCCCAAAAAAGGAGACCTTGGATGCCTAAAAAACTGCAGACCAGTTTCACTGTTATGTGTTGATTTTAAAATCTTGTCGAAAACATTGACTAACAGACTTAAACAGCAACCATAATCCACGTGGATCAAACTTTTTGCATCCCTAAATGGACAATTTTTGACAATTTATTCTTGGTGAGAGACATCATTTGTTGCAAAAAGACACAAGTTTGGACATTAGTTTACTTTCTTTGGACCAGAAGAAGGCTTTTGACCGAGAAGACCATTTAAAACTCTGGAAGCTTTTGGATTTGGTCCATACTTTGTATCATTGTAAAAAAGAATACATTGATTTTATTGATATCTAATCAATAAAATTGAGGCAACAGATTACAAGCAATATTATTAATTACATTTAACAAATTAGAATTGAGTAATAATTAATCAAATTAATTCCTTAAAAGTTAACCATTTAAAATGAGTAAAATTTACAAAATATCTTTTATTGCCAACATTGAAGACACCTGATGTTAACAAGCAGAATCACTGAAGGAGAAAAACATAATTAAAGTCACCATTGTGGAGATCAGTGTGTGTTTTAGTTGGGCTCTTGACCCTTAAATGATTAACTTTAAGTTTTGTTTGGCGGCTGTATCTGAGTTATAACAGCCAGATGAACAAGAGAAAAGGTGATCTGATGGTGTTGGTTGTGTTTTAATATAATCATTATTTCACAATCATTTGACCTGAATCACTGAACTCATATAGTCCAATTTATGAGTTAGGTTTACTTTATTAATTATAGCAGCATGATATTTTTAGCCTTTTCAATGAAATCCAAATTATCAAAAAGAATATATATATATATATATATATATATATATATATATATATATATATATATATATATATATATATATTTAGACACACACAGACATCAAGATTTTGCGTATGAATCTCAGCAATGGTGACAAACAGATCACCTCTGATCATAAGCTCATTATTTATTCATGCAGCAATGTATGATGGGAGCCATGAATGAGTTTTGATGGTGGCACCCAGAATGCACTGCAACATGCTTTATAATTGTTGAGATTCACAGGCTGATTATTGATGTCTGTGTGTCTCTTTTTTATGTAAGAGAAACTTTTTAGAAATTATTTGGATTACATTGTAAAAGTTAAAAATATTATGCCGTACAAGGCCAGTGCTGCTATAATTAATATAGTTAACCTAACTAAATTGGACTATATGAGTTCAGTGATTCAGGTCAAATGATTGTGAAATAATGATTATGTTAAAACACAACCAACACCATCAGATCACCTTTTCTCTTGTTCATCTGGCTGTTATAACTCAGATACAGCCGCCAAACAAAACTTAAAGTTAATAATTTAAGGGTCAAGAGCCCAACTAAAACACACACTGATCTCCACAATGGTGACTTTAATTATGTTTTTCTCCTTCAGTGATTCTGCTTGTTAACACCAGGTGTCATCAATGTTGGCAATAAAAGATATTTTGTAAATTTTCAAGGCTGTCCCCTATCAGGCCTTCTGTATGCGGTCTATATCCGCTTTTAAACTTTCTTTTAGAGGAAGATGCTTGGTCATTAATAACATGTTGTGTCATAAGTTTATGTTCTAGACCCTCCAAAAGACTTGCTTAAAAGTGTTCAAACAGCATTGGTTAATTTTTTCTGGGATGGATGTCATTGGCTTCCTCCAGGAGTCCTTTACCTTCCAGTGGCAGAGGGAGGTCAAGGGCTTATACATCTGGAGTCAAAGATCTTGGCAATGAGGATGCAAACATTGCAGAAACTATTATATAGTTCAAATGATGTGCCCTGGGTGTTTTTTGGGAGATCTATACTTAAAGATATTGGTGGAATAGGTATTGACAAACAATTATTCCTAATGAAGAAAACTTTTGTCAAAATGTTTTCTGATCTGTCTTTTAGTTTTTATGTCTCAGTGCTCAAATCATGGGACTTGAAATATCAAGAACTGTTGAGGAGCATTATGGTGTGGAAGAACCTATTTTTTAATCCTCTTATTGAGCTTCCATCAAATATATCTCAGTCTTTAATCAATAGATTTTTGAATACTGGTGTCACTAAAGTTATTGATTTGATTGATTTAAGTAGAGGACAATGGAGAAGTTCACAGTCACTTGCTGATCAAGTTGGCTTGAATTCTCTTAGAATTATAGAAGGATTTGTTAGGGGTTTTAAATCTTCCATTCCTCTATCATTTGATCACTTTGTTAATCATGTTTTGGAAGTTGATGTTGTATGGCTGAACTTTCCTCAGTTAAAGGTGTTTCCTAAAGAATGTGGCATTGATGTCTCTAGTTCTATTTTCTTATTAAAAGGTTATGGAAAATTGGTTTTTGATTGTATAGGGAAAAAAATATTGTATCACATATGCGTTAAAACTTTACATTTGGGTCAATTGAAAGGAAAAGTCGATACTAAATGGAGATCTCAACTCTCTATATCTGAAGATACTTTTCCATCTTGGAGACTTCTGTATAAACCTCCAATTGCTAAGAGATGTGGTGATCTTCATTGGAGATTGATCCATTGGATCCTAGCTACAAATCAATTTATTGCCAGGATAAATGAAAATGTTTCCTCGAATTGCCCATTTTGTGATGCTCTTGATACTGTTTTTCATATGTTTTGTGACTGCCCTATAGACTTGATCCTATTTTTGAACTGTTGAGAAAAATAATAACAAAATTAGGGTTTCTGTATACTAATAGCTTATTTATATTGGGCTGTTGTTATAGGAATCTTTACAAGAACAATGTGTACTTGCTAATTTTGTCATATGTCAAGCTAAATTAGCAATTTTGAAATCTCATCAGGAAAAAAAAAATGCAGGAAGAGACATTTGTATGGTGGCTTTATTCAAATCCTTAGTGGAAGCACGAGTGGTTATAGAATATACATATTACAAGCATATTAATAATGTTCTTTTCATTAAATGGAGATGGAGTGTTAAGGAAGCACTGGTTACAGTTAATGAGTATGGGGGTTGGGTTTAATGACATTTTTTAATGGGTGATTTATAATTGAATATGTTAAGAACATGGAATACGTTTATTTATTTCTTTAAAAAAATGTGTTTAATGTGAATGTGAAGGAATAATGTATATTTACATTTTTTAACAATGTAGAATAAAGGGGTTGTAAAAGTAAAAAAAAGTCTCTCTCTCTCTCTCTCTCTCTCTGTTCCCTCCCACTCTGGGTGATGTTCGCCCCTCACACTGCACTCATTCACTCAAATACAAAATGTATTATTTCATGCAAATCTGCTGCAAGTGCTGAACTTTCAACCCTGTGTGTGTGTTTAGGAGGAGAACCTCACACACACGTCCAGAGGAATCGCTTCATCAGCCTCAGCTTTATTACACCTGCACCATGAGGAAAGGCTCCTGTTGCATGTTCTCGTCCGGAGTCATCGGCGCTCTTCTCCTGGTCTCGGGAATCGCACTGTTTGTGTCCGGTTTTTTCCAGACCTTGATCCACAACAAGCTGAAGAGGGTGAGAGACTGCTTTCATCTCCATTCATCATTGTGGAGTTTATTAGTGCTTGTGTCTTACTCTGTGTGAGGTTTGGGCTTGATTGCTGCTTGATGACAGTGAACTTTTTTTGTCAGCCAAAATATTTTAATCTTATTAATTTTAAATGTGTATAATATTTTTTATATAAAGTTTTTTTCTTTTAATTTAACATTTTTATGATTTATTTAGTTTTAAGCAAGTATTTTATAGTGATTGTTTTTATTTAATTATTAATTACATTTTTAAAGTGTTTTTATTAATCGTGTTTATTAAATTTAATATTTATTTAAATTTTTATGATTTATAATTTTTTTAGTAAGTGTTGTAAAGACCACCCATTGGCCCAACGACGGAATCCAACGGCCTGGGCGAAGGTTTAATGTGTGTATGTCTTTTCAGCACTCCAGTGAAGTTCACTTAATTTATTGGAATGTAGTTTTAATATTACTTTAGCTCTGCGCTTAATCTGACTCCAATTTCAAATGATAATCAAATTTAGATTGTGTTTCTGATTAGAAAATAGTCATAAATATTGATTATGAGTTAATTTATATCTTTGATTATTCTGAGAATCGCATACTTTCAGTTATTAATTCATTAAGGGACCCGATGCCGCACAGAGTCACGCGCCCCGGGTTTACGTGGATTTCACGGACACAGCTTCGCCAGTCTGATCTTGGTCAGAGGGTGCAGGGTTTGCTAATACCTCTTAAGTCGGTTGCCTACTGCTCACTCATACAGAAAAGTGTAGTTTATTTAACCACTTCCGTACAACTTGCCAAGTCAGTGATAGACAGAAATCAAAAGGTCTTCAGATGACGTGCCTACTGCTCCGTTCATATGCGCCTTTAGTTTGACCTATCCTGGACACAGAGCTGCGATAGCACCAGCCTCCTCATAATCTACTAAAATAATGATTTCAGAAAACTGCAGAATAAATCAAGATGTATCATTTATTTGTCAGGTAAAAATGCATCATGCCAATTACACAAGTAAATGATTAAAAGACAATTCAGAAATAATAAATACATAACATCAGTTACTCAAAGATGACTCAAGGGTCCCAAAGACTGCTCTGTCACCTACCCTTAAATACCCAGACCAGAACAAAAGGGTTATAGAAATATTCTTTCGAGTTGTTTTGGGTCAATTCATGTATCCCAGGGGGTAACACCTGGTTTCAGGAGATATCTTGAAGAGACATCACCCAGAGAGGAGAACAGGATTCTCCTAAATTCTCAATCTTTCTCATTAAACCAATGACTGCAATGAAATTAAGACCATTTTACCAATCGCACTGAGACACTTAAAATGATACCAAAGATGGAAAGGAAAAACAATAGATTCACAAGATACATCATATGTGATATATAGACATTCTTAGTGAACTTTTGGTGACTTGACTCGCGAGAAGAGGAAGGGAGGACGGAGAGGGGGATGCAGAGATAAGGAAAGAGATAAGTTTGGACAAGACAATGTCCTGTGCTCTGTCTTTGCTATCTTCTGTCCAGGGTGCGTTTTATGGCTTTATTGCAGGGTGAGTTTTGTCTTAGCAGGAAAATCAGTTCTTACAGACGGCCC
Source organism: Squalius cephalus (assembly GCA_022829025.1). NCBI lineage: Eukaryota > Metazoa > Chordata > Actinopteri > Cypriniformes > Leuciscidae > Squalius > Squalius cephalus. The sequence goes on along the minus strand of CM040806.1, from coordinate 4,257,015 downwards.
CTGGCCCATTGGGACAGAGATTTAGATCGGCCTAATGGGACATTTTTGGACATTTTCCTGTTTCCACATTTTCAGTGTTATTTTCTGAGTGTTCATAGGCTGACCACTGTAGTTTGCAGTGTTAGTCGATTGGTGCAGGAATCTAGTCGTCACCTGAAATAACAGCATTAAGACAGGTTGGACATTAAAATGAAAGCATGGCAGAATGTGTGGATGTTGCAGCAGCTGGACAGGGTGTCACATGACCCTCTTGGCCGGGTTTGCTTCCACCTGCACTTGGTTGCGGTGGTATTCAGTCTGTAGAATGACTCGTTGTATCAAGTCTGTTTGCGTTGGTCAGCATGATCGGAAAGTGTCAGTGGAAAGTGTCATTATAACGCTTTGTGGAAACATCTGCGTCCTCCCTAGGATGTTTTAACTTTGAGAAGTCCTCAGTCACTCGGGACCTCGGGATGGAGGTCAGAACTCCATCGTTGAAGGAATCATTTCACTGATGACGCTCCATTGCGTGCGAGACACCTGAACAACTTCTGAATGAACATGCAATAATTGAACACTGATGTATTTGTGGTTATTGTAAGATGAGAAAAAAGTTATAGGATAAACACAAGAACACAAAATAACAAGACATGATGTACATGAAACTCAAAAGTCAAAAGTGTGAGTGGTAAATAAGGTCTCTTTCTCAGAATCATATATTTAGTGAGCCGGTCTCATTTGATCACCAACATCTCCACTACCGCAGTGATCTGGTAGTGGAATTTAGACTTGGTCTGGATGAATCAAGGAAGGGTAGTAGAAAGTCACCACAACTAGTATATTTACTAGCGGTATGCATAATAGTATATCACATAATTAAACATGGAAATACACAATTTCATAATTTCTACATTAGTTGTTTTTAGTGCAAATCATTAATGAAACCTAAGGTTTTAATACATTCAGTTAGAGAATGAAATGTATAGAAACAGAGATTTAAATTCTCTGGTTTAACTTTTGCAATCATCCTCTGTGCATTTGATGTACAGGCTAAGTCACACTCAATAGTGCAGGTCTGACTGAGAATTGTATAGTTGACAAATAGAAATGCCTGCATTTTAGATTTAGCTGTTTAGATCATTTTTTATTGTCATTAGTCATTTGTTGGAAACTAGAGGGCCCTCCTGGTTTGCAACAACGCTAATGACTAGACATAATAAACATTTTGTCCAAAGACCAGTTGTATTGATGAATAGGTCTCAGTTAGATTTTATATGTGGAATTTAAACCAATTGATGTGTGACCATATCCATGCACGTTCTATGCACAGCACAGTATTTACATACTGGAAGTTGACAAGACTGTAAAGAAATTCTTAAAATAATTTCCCTGGTCCTATATGTATGAAGGTGAATGATGTATTATAGATTTGCATGATGTGAATAATTTTGGCCTGGATAGTCTTATGATCTATGCCAGGTATAGATGTTCTAGATTGTCGTAGTGATGGTGTGTATTGTGTATGTTTGTGTATAGGAGATGGGTGGTGTTTTATCCTACCATAATCTGTGTTGCATAATTTAGTTCCGCTGCTACACCGGGAAGCCACATACAGGAGCTGCTTCTGTAGTGTTATGAGATGTGAAGTTTGAAGTTTCTCCACCCCCATCTCCTACATGTAAAGTTGTGTGTGTCCTGCTTGATGCAGGCGGGACAAAACCCTTGCAGAATCTGGTTCTGAAGAAAGTTAATTGCCAGCCTTTAAGGGAAATAGACCTAGAGAGGAAAACACAGTTTAATCTTGAACCTTTATACAAATTGCATTAAGATAGATGGTCTATCTCAATATTTATTTGATTGCCTTAGCCAGACAGTTGTTAGTGATGATTTTGATCATTTAAGACTGTATGCCATTAGAAGAACATTTGTTTTAATTTACAAAGACATGTATCATTATCATGATCATGTGTTTGCAAAGAAAAGGTAAATTAAACAGTGATAATGGTCAGATCTGACTGCTATTGCAGTTAAACTCACACAGTCTGCTGTGTTGTGAGCATTAGGACCCTCAGGTCTGCTGTGGGAAATCTCTTTACATGCTGTTTATTTATACTAGCCAGATCTGTGTTTAGATCAATTAGATCATTGGGTGTGGTGCTGTGCTTGTTTGTTTTAGCCTTTGGAATTTATGGTGTTATTCAAACTCTTGACCATTTGGATCTCTGTGGTCCATAAAGACTGTAGATTTTCTGCCCGATGTTTACATTTCACACAACTGTTCTTACATGTCCAGTAAAATACCTTCCCTGATCAGATCCCATGTAAGCTGACGCTCCTAGAGAGGAGTTTGTTAACACTTGCGCCACTTTGTTTGTGGTTTTGTTGCAAGAGAAAATTAAAACTTGTACCTCCCCTTGTTACTGGGTTAAAGATCTATTAGATCAAAATTAAATCATCCTGTGGTTTTGGATGGATATTCAAGACATGGCAATCAGATTGATCATTTTAGTTGGCACATACTGGGCATTGTAATTTTTCTCATTAAAGATTATTGCACAAATAGAAGGTAAAGAAGTTCTTTCTCATAAATTTTTCCTTTCAGTTTTCTTTCTTACCTGTCCTTTCTCTAGCCATCTATTATCTCCTTCCTCCCAACACTAGTGGTGTTCCTGCCTTCTTGCTCCCTATACACATTCCATCTTTCTGCATTCTGATTCTTTTCATTCTTCTTCAACATCCTTTCCTTTTCTAAACCAATGCTGAATCATCAAGAGATTAAAGCCATTCCTGGCCATTATAATATAATATATATCACAATCTGGTCATAATATAAATTATATTCTATAAAATAGTATAAATTAAAAATAATTTTATTTACTGGTGTCAGGGGTTTCTACTGAGTAATTTGTCCAGACTGACTTGTTCTCATCTCACTGATCTTTTAGAAGGTGTTTGGCCTTGCAGCTCCAGCTGTGCTGGCATGAACATTGTGTGCACAGCGACAAACCAAACTGGAAACCAGTTACAGCTGCTTTGATGCTGTGAACATTCAATGGACTGCAAGCACTGAGAAACATGGGTCAAATCATTGCTCAATTTAAAGATTTTTGTGACTACAATATTGAATTGGACACAATTATCTTGTTTTAGGCTGAGATGTCAATTGCATTCTTTTAAGAATCTATTTGAATATGAAAGAAAGGTTGGACAAACAGGTCTCATGGAGGGCGCCAAGATTGTTTTATGGTTTGTCTCTTTTGTCAGTCTCTTTTGAGACCTCGAAAAACATACAAGAGTGCAGCGATTGCAAAATCTGATATAAGATCAAATTAAAAGCTATGTTTTATAAGACTGAGCCTTAAATGGTGTTTTTTAAACCATAGTTTGGGACATCAGTCATGAACTTTTTAGCACTATTTAAAGATTTTCAAAGAACAGCGATTAATTTGATGCAATTCATATTGTTCTAAATTCTCTCATGAGACAAGGACAAGCTGTGCATGTCCACTGAAACTATCAGGCCTGTCTACAAGCCTCTTTGTGACACAATAATTGTCATTATATGCATCAGTTTTAAAATTTAGCATATTTTTCAGAATTTCAGTCTCTAGGACTTCTGCATGGCAGCTGTTCTCTAGGACTGAGATCATTTTCTCAGATAATTTCTTTTGAAATATTCTAATTGCATTGCACTGTTTTGTCCAACTTTACACTTCACACACAAAGGATTCAAGTGAGACATTTTTACTTGTTATCTTTTAGCTCATCGAATCACAAGATTTTTTCACAAGTTAGCGTGACCATTTTCTTATTTCCAGTGTTGCAGTATTGTTGCAGCAAAGCAAATAATCAAATGTAACAACATTATTTACCTCAGAATTTAAGTTTTAACTTTTCAACCCTCTGTTGAGTACCAGAATAAAATTTGGATGATGTTATTCCAATTTAGTTTCCATCAATTGTTGCGTGGGCAAACAAGGAGGTATTTAAAGTTAAAGCAAGGGATGTCATTTCTCATCTACGCTGCTGCTATCATGTCCCTGGTATGTGGTTTTATCTGATTCTCAAGCCCCACCGGATTTTGCGTTCTCCGGTCTAACTGGGTATGCCGACCCATTTTATAAATAAACGCCCCGGGTTTACGTGGATTTCACGGACACAGCTTCGCCAGTCTGATCTTGGTCAGAGGGTGCAGGGTTTGCTAATACCTCTTAAGTCGGTTGCCTACTGCTCACTCATACAGAAAAGTGTAGTTTATTTAACCACTTCCGTACAACTTGCCAAGTCAGTGATAGACAGAAATCAAAAGGTCTTCAGATGACGTGCCTACTGCTCCATTCATATGCGCCTTTAGTTTGACCTATCCTGGACACAGAGCTGCGGGAGCACCAGCCTCCTCATAATCTACTAAAATAATGATTTCAGAAAACTGCAGAATAAATCAAGATGTATCATTTATTTGTCAGGTAAAAAGGTATCATGCCAATTACACAAGTAAATGATTAAAAGCCAATTCAGAAATAATAAATACATGACATCATTCACTCAAAGATGACTCAAAAAGTAAGCAATGCATTCCTGACAGAGACACACAGTGGTGTGTGAGATGTGTTCAACAGGAAAACACTGAAACATCACTGTATGGGGGATGATCCTGGTAAAGGGTCCCAAAGACTGCTCTGTCACCTACCCTTAAATACCCAGACCAGAACAAAAAGGGTTATAGAAATATTGTTTAGAGTTGTTTTGGGTCAATTCATGTATCCCAGGGGGTAACACCTGGTTTCAGGAGATATCTTGAAGAGACATCACCCAGAGAGGAGAACAGGATTCTCCTAAGTTCTCAATCTGTCTCATTAAACCAATGACTGCAATGAAATTAAAGGGTTAGTTCACCCAAAAATGAAAATTCTGTCAGTAATTACTCTCCCTCATGTTGTTCCAACCCCGTAAGACCTTCGTTCATCTTCGGAACACAAATTAAGATATTTTTGATTAAATCTGAGATCTGGATCACTCCTCCATAGGCTTCTAAGGGATTGAAACTTGCCAGCCCAGAAAAGTTATTAAAGACATCGTTAAAATGATAGACAGATAAAACGGATAATTTTGGATAACTGGGCCATTATTAATTCTGATCCTGCCCTCCAACAGGTCTTTCCTCAACCGCCTTTGTTTTCTTACAGAAGGGCCCCGACTCTTCAAGATAAGTTGGTACATAGTTATCTTCCCCCTGAGAAGAAGGAAAGTTGGCTAAAGAGACCTATTGGTTTATACCATTGCATGAACTGTCCCCATTGTAGTAATATCATTCCCTCGAATACTTTTGTGGATTTTAAATCTAATAGGACATTCAAGATAAAAGATTTCATAAATTGTAACACTACATTTATTATTTACCGATTATCTTGCCCATGTAAGAATGTGTTTTATGTAGGTCGTACTAAAAGACGTCTACGTGATCGTTTGGCGGAGCATAAATATGCTATTCGTATTAGTAGCCCCGATTATCAGATGGCCCAACACTTTTTACATATGCACAACAAGAATGATTCCCTACTAAAAAATAGAGGCCTTGGAGCATGTGAGACCTTTGGATAGAGGTGCGCGAGTCATTTTGGATCCATCAGCTGGATGCTCTTCGATATCCCGGTTTGAACGAGGACATAGAGTTTAAGTGCTTTTTATGAAATGTTTTCTATGCCCCTATGTTGGTTTTGCCTTATACTTATTTCTTTGTTTATGTTCAATACATGATACTTGTCTTATTTTCCTCTCCAGATAACCTACGTTGAGAGAGATTTCTTTGGAGATATTTTTTGTTTTGTGTTATTTTCACCTGCTTTGTTGATTATGATGTTGGTTTCCCCTATTCTGTTGACCTGATTGCCTTATTGGGTTGATTGATTGTATTAGGCCTTATTAGGTTAATTGAATTTTCTCTGATTATGGGTGGTACTTAACTTATAATGTGGTGTTATTCTCATTCTCTGTGTCACTTTGCCCTGAAGAAGACCACTTGTTGGTCGAAACATGTTGGCTTGTGTATTTTTAAAATGATTTAAGGCATACTAAATAAAGGCTTTTTAACTGTATCCTTCTCCTCATTGGATATTTGACTGAGTGCCTGGGACTTGCTTTTCGTTTCTTTGGATGTTTTTCCCTACCCCAAGAGCACCTATCACGGACTTTATAACTTTACCTGAGCGCCTGGTTGAACCTCTTACAGTTCTTTTTATTTTTTGTTGAGGGGAGGGTCATCCAGCTTTTTTTAGTCTAGGGGGAGGGTTTACCCAACTTTTGTATTCATGAAAAAAGCAAAATTTCAAAGTGGCTTGTTTTGTGCATATTTTTCCATCGCTAGTAGATGGGTCTGACCCAACAAAAATCCAGTTTGACGCTGTTTGAGAGTGCGCGCGCGCTTCGGGGCGTACACGCTCAGAAAAAATGCATCATGTCAGAACAGAACGCCAATGAAATGTTTACCCGGCAAAGCTTTAAAGCACAAGCAAATAATGAACTTTTGTGATTGTGAATAAGTGCAGTGTCCTGTGAGTGTAACTCTACCGCTGCATTAACATGTGATGTGAATGTACATCGAGTTTTACAGTATTGGGACTGAGGCACCAGAACTGCAGCTGATAGAATGTGCGCTACCATATTTTAGTTTCCATGCTTATTATGTTTCCACAACAATGTTAGTTAGCAAATCTGCTGAAATGGCCACCATAACAGTGCAGTGTGATGTGTAAGATGAGAAAGCAGAGGTTAACGCCTGTTTCACACATACTCCGTGTGGAGGGCGTATGCCAGGAGCAGCACGCTATAGTGCTTTCACATATGCTGCGTTTGCAGTGTGCAACTGATCCGCGGCTGTACCACAAACACATACTCCCTAGTTTAGAGAAACTTGTGTATGCTTTCATCACCAGCAGGGTGGATTATTGTAATGGACTCCTCACTGGCCTTCCCAAAAAGACCATAAGACAGTTGCAGCTCATACAGAACGCTGCCGCCAGGATTCTGAGCAGAACCAGAAAATATGAACACATCACACCAGTCCTCAGGTCTTTACACTGGCTCCCAGTTAAATTTAGAATTGATTTTAAAGTATTATTACTGGTATATAAATCATTCAATGGCCTATAGGACCTCAATATATTGCAGATATGCTCACTGAATATAAACCCAACAGATCACTCAGATCATTAGGATCATATCAGCTAGAAATACCAAGGGTTCACTCTAAGCATGGCGAGTCTGCTTTTAGCTATTATGCTGGAACAGCTTCCAGAAGAGATCAGATGTGCTCCTACTGTGGTCACATTCAAATCCAGACTCAAAACACTTCTGTTTAGCTGTGCATTTACTGAATGAGCACTGTGCCGCTGTTCGTCCGACTGTTTGTACTGTACTGTACTGTATTTTATTTGTTATTTTTCTAAACTGTTTTAATTATTCTTATTTCTTTTTATTATTTTTTAATTTCTTCTATGTAAAGCACTTTGAATTGCCATTGTGTATGAAATGTGCTATATAAATAAACTTGCCTTGCCTTGCCTAGTTTTATTTCAAATCCAGAAGTTATCAGCAACTTTTATTAAAAAAAAAGTTTTGTCAGCATTGCGATTCTCTTTATACACATATACACACTTTAATAGACGTATTCACGTTTAAACACAATTTAAACAACGTATTATTCAATGCATTACTTATATATATATTTAGTTGCTCAAGCAAGTGGTAAAATATTTAACCATGTACTTATGTTACCATGTTACGCAAACATTTTAAATTAAAACTTAAAATTGACAAAAACAGCCGACCCTCATGCCTTTTCTTTTGCATTTAAATTTTAATACAATAATTTTTTAATAATAATTTTTAATGAAGGTGTTTTTCCACCTCCACGAATGAGATGAGTGTTGTTCATTATGTCGCCTTGTTGAGGTAAATTGTAGTTTCCCTGGCTTTACCCTAGTCTTAAAGTAAAAAGATGACTGTGAAAAATAGTAGTAGGCCTATTTAATTAAATACATTTGTGGTGAGATTACTACATTTTATTTAATTAAATGCATTTATGGTGAGATTATTATATTTTCATGTCAATCTGTGTTCATTTTGACCACGAACCATGTGCTGTCACTTTAATTCAGCGCGTGCAGCACAGCAAAAATAGACTGCGGAAACGATCTCTGCACTGCTGTATACACACCGCACCTGGAACGCATTGCCGGACCGCATCCGCGTGCAATGTGAAAGCTCTAACATGGGTACAGAAAAAAAGACGCACCACATACACACTGCAAACGGAGAATGTGTGAAACGGGCGTAAGTCGTTTGTCATGGTTGTAAAAAAACAATGGCTATCTGACATCTTTGCCAAGCGCAAACCAGTACAGAAGTTATCAATAAATTATCGGGGAGGGTCATGCCTTTTTTCACAATCAGTTTGGAGGGTCATCGAAAAATGTATTGCTGGCGAAGGGAGGGTCAAGTCTATTTTGACTATAGATCTCAAAACTCCTCTAGTAGCCCCTTAAATAAAAAACGAACAGTCCCTTAGCACAAACAGGGCTACCATAATATGTGAGCAACATGTATGTACATGTTTGTATTTTTGAGAGAATAATGTTTATGCATGGTTATTGAAAAAACAAAAAATTAAAGTTTCTGAAATAAGGCCACAAAACACATACTAAATATGTGTCCACAAGACTTTTGACTAATGGATGTTGTTGCCTAGAGTTTTTGCTTCAAAATGATCTGAAAATCACCCTGCCTAATCATTCACATAAAACAATACTTTGATTTCAATTTTGAAAGACTCTTTTTGTTTGGAAAGGCAATATGCGTGGGGGCGTGGATGATCATGAATAATGACGTGATTCACACCTGAGAAGACAATGACCTGCATAATGAGTCGTATAATGAGCCTTTCATTCAGGTGTGTCACTGAGAGGGTATACCACAAGAAATAATGTGAGGACTTATTTTGTATGCATGCAAATTGTATAATATCCAAGGTAAACATTTGTAGTAACTATGCAGTTAATTCTCATACTGTATTTTAAGAAAGTTTTGGAATATATCCTCTCCCCAAACGTGTCACTAATAAAAAACAATAATAAATAATTTAATGAGAAGGCTTATATTGACCTAAGATGTTGCTTACATCTACCTTGTAAATATATTTTTTGCTATTTTATTAAAAAGTTTTCACATGTAAATCAACAACAATTACAGTTTTAACAATATTTCAAGTGTAATCTTTCTTTGTAAAAAGTATACATTTATCATAAGTATTTCAAAGTTAATGATTCATTAGTTTGAATATTGGAACAAACACTATAATAACATCTTAGTTGATAATTCAATTTACCTACTTTATTTTTGACAAACATCACATACTACATATTTAACATATGAGCAGAAATTGACGAACAAAAGCTTATTTGATGTGACAGTAGTCTTTTTTACAGTAAAAACTTTATAATCTATCCAAAACAATCTAGCCGTTTTCATCATGTTAGGCACAAGATTTATAATGAATGTGTACATGTTGAGAATTAATATAATACAATTTGTAGCCTTCAGTAAATTAAACAAGTTCAGCTTTAGGAGGTGAAGAGACAGGGCAAGATGAGGAGACAGAGAGAAAAAGAAAGAGTGATGGATAAGAAGTGAGAGCAGGTGTTGACAAATAATCTACTGCCCGCTGACATGGTTTTAAAGCTATTTCTTATCCTTTTTTTGCCTTCAAACGTCTTGAAATGCACATATCAGAGAAATACATTTTTTTAACCCCCTAACAACCTTAAATGTGGGACCTCTTTGATTATAAACCCCTGTCTACGGCCTTGTATTAGGAATAAGATCAATAATGAATGTGTACATATTGTGAATGAATTTAATAAACTTAGTTAGGCTTCCTAGCTTTCCTATAGCTTTCAGTAAATGAACGCATCTGAGAAAATGATTCATAAATCAACCCATCAGTTGACCTTATGTTTACTTTCTTCACTGACAGACAAAGATGAAAAGCCTATATCAGTCAAAGCTCAGCTTTAGGAGGGGAAAAGACAGAGCAAGATAAAAACAAAGAGAAAAAGAGTGTGATGCTGATGAGGAGAAAAAAATAATCAGCTGCGTGACATGGTTTTAAAGCTATTGTTATCAAATTTTTTGGCATTCAAAATATCTTAAAATACACATATGTAGATCATAGAAATCAAAATTTTATCGAGGGAGCCTCCGAACCCCCCTAACCTACCTCACATTCGGGACCTCAGTGATGATAAAACCCTGCCATCCTCATGTTAATGAAACTAGTTAATAGTTAGCATTAGACCCTAAACTAAAGTGTTACCTTTTTTTTTTTTTTTTTTTTTTAAATCATACCCTCATTGGGTGCTGAGCCACAGACACAGACTGATTTATGTTCCATACTGGTCACACACATTTCAGTTCAGTTAGAACCAGATGCATATTTGTATTGATGATTCTGATTTGATTATTTTATATCCAATTGTTGATATTTGTGTTTTGAAAAAGTTTTTGATTCATGTTTTGACTCCTAACCAATTATCTGCATTAAAAATTGTCTTTTTATTTGGGCTAGTAAAATTCATTTCGGGCTACCAAAATCTGAAGAGTGCCTGCCCGAAGGGCTACCAGCCATTTTGAAATTTTGCGAGCCCTGATGCGGTTCTATTTAGAACTCTTGGGTTCTTGACTCAATTTCAAAGAGCCTTTATCTTCATCCCATAATGGGAACCCCTAAAAGTTTCTACATACGAAGCGCCTGATTAAACCCTTTGCAACACCCCCTGTGCTGTTATTTTTCTTAGTTAGAAAAGCAATGAATTTATTGTCACAGATATTATGAAGAATTTTTAGGCTACTGTTAGAATTAGAATTTCATGTGCCTCATTCCAGTCCTTCTAGCAATTAGCATTTGAATGAACAATGACCCAGCGCTGAGGGAGAAAAGTATCTCTCAAGTTTATTAGAACTATATCTCAGAAGATATAGGAAGAATATGAGGGGAGTTTCACAGAGTTAACCAGTAAGAATATACATTACATCATATAGAAAGATACATTGTATAACAAGTCAAGTCAAGTCACCTTCATTTATATAGCACTTTTAACAATATAGATTGTTTCAAAGCAGCTTTACAGAGATAATAGGAGATTACAGTAACAGAGATTGTTTTGGCTTTACAGCAGATCTAGAATAAAGTTATTGTCCAGATAAAGTTAGTTTGATTGTTTCACTTCCGTCGCAACGATCATTAGTTATTAACTTAGGGGCCGCTGACACGACTCTGTTCTAACAGAAAACACTTAAGTTCTCTCTGCGCAAACTTTAAAAACGTGAACCTGTGAGAACGCAGATGGCGTGCTTATGCGTATTATGAGTTTAGTCTATAGGTATGCATGTTTGAATCCAAATGAATCCATAAGTCGATATATGGTCAGTGTCCGGCTTAGATCACCACATGTGTGCTGGGATCCAGAAAGACCGTTGTACTGTGTGTAGCATAGAGAATTCACCATCCGAACACGGAGGTCCTTCCTAATGAGCAACAGATGTTGACAGTACCTTCCTACAGAACAAATACATCCTTCTCTGTGATATCCTTCATGCTATAGACTATGCTGAGACAGTTAAACTAGAACTTCTAACAGCTATGCTCGCTCAGTTTGTGTTCGTGCGTCAGTGCGTCTGATCTCATTCCTTCAGTTCTACAGGGAGTCAAACACCATCCACAAACTCTAGAAGAGAGTACAGGCCTGAGGAAGAGAAAATCAGCGGTTTATTCCCCACTTCCGTCTGTTAAGAACACACACTGTAGTTAGTGGTGTTTGCAAAGTCGTATCAGCACTGAAACATCTGAACTGAAATGTTTTTCCTTTACTTTACTAGCTATGAACATTTATATGGTTAGTTGCATTTTCTTATCTGCATTCAGCATGTTTTTTCCCTGCTGGCTCCATACAATCACTTCTACTTTAGAATTTTCTTGTTTATTAATCTATTTCATGAAATAATTTCGATCGCAGAAGGAAAATGAGATGTCTATAGCTGAGTAAAGTATGCATTCAAATGTTTGGGGTCAATAAGATAAAATAAATAAATAATGATAATAATACTTTTATTCATCAACGCATTCAATTGATCAAAATACTGACAGTAAAGACATTTATAATGTTATGAAATATTCCTATTTAAAATAAATGCTGTTCTTTTGAACTTTCTATTCATCAAAGAATCCTGAAAAATAAAATACATCACTAAAATCATCATATCTGAATGATTTGTGAAGGATCATGTGACACTGAAGACTGGAGTAATGATGCTGAAAATTCAGCTTTGATCACAGGAATAAATTACACTTTACTATATATTCACATAGAAAACAGCTGATTTACATTATAATAATATTTCACAGTTTTTACTGTATTTCTGATCAAATAAATGCACTATTGGTGAGCAGAAGAGAGTTATTACAACCCCAAAACAGTAATTATTATTATTATTAAAAAGTGTTGAACTGAGTGTCAGTTTGTTTTCCAAGCAAGTGTCTCTATTTATAGAGGTGAGAAATGGGTGTGGACTGCATTAATATAGTAAACTGTTAGCAGTTAACCGTCTGTACTCGTGTGTGTGTTCTTGATCTCTGGCCTGTTTTCTGTTAAACGGGAAGGGATCGATGTCTCAGCGCTCCAATAACCTCGACCCAGCCTGTGCACGGGTCCAATCACCCGTGGACAGCCTGGGTTGAGGTTATCGGAGGGTTGCGTTTGAGTGTTGCATTTGATAACAGAGTATCTAATAATTACAGTCATGGCTGAATATCTTTCATAGCTCTTGTGATGCTTCATGTTTCTGCTGGTGCTTTGGCTGAAGGTCTAATGATCTGATGGTGGAGGCGGAACAAACGGGATGAACTTCATCAGGATTTGAGGAATTTAGAAATCTTACATTTGAGTAAGCAACAATATAGCGCATTTGGTCAGGTGACACCCGGCCTAAATACTGTATCCCACAATGCAATGTGCTCAACTTGACCTTCTATTTCCAGTGTGATGAATGCCATAACATAGCATGTTGTTTTGCTGTTGTTTTTTGTTTATTTTGTATTTTATAACATAAAATATATATCATGTTTTTATGTTGTCGTGTTATGTCTTGTATTTTGTTTTTTTATATTGTAAAACAACATAAAACACAGCAAAAGATATACCATAATATCTATCAGCTTGCAACGTTATATTGCTCACGAGAACACATAGCATGCATTTCTAGTGTTAAGCCGGTTGGGAAGAGCCAAGGCACACATAGATAGTAAAACGTGGTTTCAGGAAAAAAAAGAAGAAAAAAAAGCAGTGGTGTCCAAAAGTAGGCTGATGGTAATGTGTGTGCAGATGCGAGATGACCTCCTTTAATATGTCTGAGGTAATCTATATATGTTTCTGGCACGTAGGTTGTCGAATCCATGCCTTTAGAGAAGAAAACCCTTTCTAGGCCCTGCCCAGTCGAGATTATTTGTAACAAACACTTTACGAATCTGTCCAGCAGCGGAGAAAAACTGTGAAAACTAAAGCGGCACGGGTTGATCTTTCGTCGACCAATCAGCGGAAAAGGGCGTTTCCTTCCTTCCTTCCTTCCTTCCTTCCTTCCTTCCTTCCTTCCTTCCTTCCTTCCTTCCTTCCTTCCTTCCTTCCTTCCATGATGCCACATATTCAAGCCATTTATCCTTTTTCTACTCCTGAATCTAAAAATATGAAATCAAGCCAAAAAACATATAAATTAACCGTTTGCACATGACGAGCAGGAGAAGATGGGAGGGGGGAGAGTCGCCAACGAGTTTTGACGACAGTGTTGTCAAATATCCATTCTGAAGCTGTAGGGGGAGCTCTATAGAGAAACCTGCGAGCAAAAAGCAAGAAAACAGCGAAGAAATCGGGAAAGCTGCATAGTTCTGCTTTAAATCTAATGACCATTTATCATATCATGTCAAACCGTGCAAATTTTACTTTGTTCTCAAATTGTTAATGTTAACAACATCAGCACTGCGTGACTACATTTAATGCCCTTCCGATATTATCCTTGTTTCCGCATTGGCCGGTTGCCGTCTCTTTTTTTTCTGTAGCCACTCCGAAGTCCGAAATCTTTTGCGTTTTACACCGGGTGAATCTCCAGCTGGTGATTGTCGTTTGAACCTTTCTGGATCCACCATCAAATTGATAAGTTTAATTTAGGGCTGTCAAACGATTAATCGCGATTAATCGCATCCAAAATAAAAGTTTGTTTTTACATAATATATGTGTGTGTACTGTGTATAATTATTTTCTATATATAAATACACACACATGCATGTATATATTTAAGAAATATTTGCATGTATATACTGTGTATATATATTTATATTATATATCATTTATATTATATATAAATATTTTATATATAAATAACACATTTTTCTTAAATATATATGCATGTGTGTGTATTTGTATATAGAAAATAATTATACTCCATACTGTAACGGTCACCAGCTGGAGTGCCCTTGAGAGCCACCAGAGGGCACTCCACATAAGACTATTATCACTCACAAACTACATTTCCCATAACTCACTGCCCGGACTCATCATCACTTATCACTGATCACATTCACCTGTACCTCATTCACTGATTGCATTCACCTGTGTCTCATCATCCTGTTAGTCTCAGTCTATTTATACCATGTTCATTCATTCACTCACCGTGAAGTCTTGTTTAAGTGTTACACTGCAATTCCGAGCATTCTCCCTGGTTTCTTGTCTTTTGGTTTATTTGGATTTCTTGCCCTGTTCCCTGGATTACTCTTTTGCCTCTGGTCCCTGCCTGTTTTGTTTGTTTCTTTGTTGGTTTGTTTGGACTGCCTACCTGTGTTTTGACCTTTTGCCTGTACACTGGATTACGCCTCTGGATTACCCACAATAAAGCTGCGTTTGGATCTTAACCCTCGTGTCTCGGAGCAAGTTCATAACAACAACAAAACATGTCATGTTTTTGATTTTAGAAAATAACATAACAAAAGATAACATGTTTTCCAGTTATGTTTTATATTTTACAAAATATCACAAAGATAGCATAACATAAAACTTAAGATGTTTTATGTTGCTTTTTATTTTGCTGTTATGTTTTTTGTTATAAAACAACATAAAACATAACACAGCGAAATATACTGTAACTTATTATAATTTTATGTTATTTTTTGTTATAAAAATGTCAAAAAGCATAGCAAAACATTACACACAACAACATGTCATGTTTTTTATTTTAGAAAACAACATAAAAATAACAACAAACATGTTTTGCTGTTGTTTTATATTTTACAACATATAACAGTAAAACATTACATAAAACTTAAGATGTTATGTTTTGCTATGTTATGTTTTTGGTCCATTTTGCTCTAGTATGTAAGAACGAGTCTATGATTGAATCTGGAAATAAAGCCAAATAACTGAGAAAAATGAGAATTAGTCCTCAGATGCCATGACTAATTTATAGCAAAAAAATTAAAGAAATCTGATAAATTAAAAGAAGTTATTACTCCACCACCTGCGTGACATCGTTAACCAGCGTGGTTGGACGACAAATTGAGGACAATACGGTTTCAAGAAACAGTCGTGACTAACTAGTTGATCTCATCAACTTTGCATCGTACTAAACATGAACTAACTCCTGTTTATCCTGTAATGTAAACCTATGTTGTGTGTTTTGTGTGTTCAGGAGATCACGCTGACGGAAGGCAGTAAAGTTTTTGCCACATGGAAGAATCCACCGCCTCCAGTCTTCATGCAGTTCTTCTTCTTCAACGTCACCAACCCTGACGCCTTCCTGAAAGGAGAAGCCAAAGCTCGCCTCACTGAGATGGGGCCGTACACCTACAGGTACAGCGGACGCTCTGGGCTTCAGTAATCAGATCTCTGCGTTTCTGTCCTAGCCAGCCAAACATGAGTGGCAGGGCATCTTTCTTGGTCACACTGTTGCTTGTTTGCAATTGCACTGGGAAGCTCCGCCCACAGTGAGACCTCATTGGTCCAAAATCCCACTCTACACAACTGCATAACATGTTTTATGTTATGTTTTTTGTTATGTGTTATGTTATGTTTTATGTTGTTATGTTATCTTATGTTATGTTATGTTATGTTATATGTTATGTTGTGTTGTGAAGCTCCGCCCACAGTGAGACCTCATTGGTCAAAAATCCCACTCTACACAACTGCATAACATACTATGTTATGTTTAATGTTATGTTACGTTACATTGCGTCTTAAAACAACATAAAATATAACAAAACATAACAAAAGATACCATAACAAAACATGTAAATTAGTGTTGTTTTTATGTTGTTATGTTACATTATGTTATGTTACGTTACATGTTATGTTATGTTTTGTTATGTTATGAAGCTCCGCCCACAGTGAGACCTCATTGGTCCAAAATCCCACTCTGCACAACTGCATAACATGTTTTGTTTTATGTTATTTTTTATTTTGTTACGTTACGCTGCATCTTAAAAAAACATAAAAGAAAACAAAACATAACATAAAACCAAACGAAATTACATGTTTTGTTATGGTATCTTTTGTTATGTTGTTGTTTTTGTTATAAAACATTTAAATAGAAAAATGTTTTACATATAACAACGCTATGTTTTGCTATGTTATGTTTTTGTTATAAAAACAACATAAAACAACACAACATAAGATGACAAAACAACATAACGTTCTTTTATGTTGTTTTTTATGTTGTGTTTTCATATTTTGCTGTATTTTTTATTCTTTTTTATTTTATAAAACATAAATAACATAACGTAACAAAAGATACCATAACATGTTATGCTGTGTTGTTTTTTATGTTTTTATTTGTGTTATAAAACATAACATAGCAAAACATTGCACATAACAACGTTTTGCTATGCTATGTTTTTGTTATAAAACAACATAAAGCAACATAAAATATAACATAAAATAACATAACATGTTGTTTTGCTATGTTATGTTTTTTGTGGTGTTTTATATTTTGCTGTTATTCTGTTTTTATCATAACATTACATAATTAAATATATATAAAAGCAAAAAAAATTCGTTTTAAGTTATGTCAAAATAGCATAAAAAACATAGTACAACAACAAAACAACAGCATAACAACATAAAACATAATATAACATAACAGAAAAACCACATACACTGTAAAAAATGTGAAAATGAAAAATGACATTATCAGTGAATCATGACAACTTCTGTTTTAACATTACTTTAACTCATCACAATAAGTTAAGCACTTTCAACTTTTTTTTATGTTATACGAGATTCAACTAGATATTTTTAAGGCAGTTTAATATAATTTAAGTTGAAATGACTTGTACTGACAGATTGTACTTAAAAATTGCAACTGAATTTAAGTTTTTAATAGGTGGACCTTTTTTACAGGTTAAAATATTTTCTGGTGTTATGTTATGTTTTATGTGTTATTATACTATGTTTTTTGTTTAAGACAGTAGAAGAAGTTTAATGCCCATAAAGAAACACTGAGAAAGCAATGCATAGTTGCACTAATGGTGAGGCGTGTTCAGAAATGCGGCGACACACAGAATCGAGCGAGCGCAGTGGCTGGGTTTGCTTTGGCCATGTGACAGAGGCAGAATGAGATCATTCTGCATGATCATTTGGCTTCTGATGAAGCTCAGTAACACAGTGCTGACGGTCAGATTCGAGTCCGGTGCGGATCTCAGCACAAATCTGGAGATGCTGCTCAATCTTATAATGCTCACAGGGAAAGTCCAGTGTAAGCTATTCACAGTTTCCTGAGTCATCCAGACCCATGTCTTTAGCATCAATCCCATCATGCATTTAAACTTAAAAATAAAAATAAGAATTAAATTATATATATATATATATATATATATATATATATATATATATATATATATAATTTATAATATTCATTAATGTAATAAAGTAATCACAATATATACCGTATACCTCATTTATATATTTTATGAATTTTATTTATAAAAAATATTTTAATATATAATGACTGCATAAAATACTGCACAATATATGTGTATATTATATTAAAATATTTTAATATATACAGTATTTTAATATATATTTAATTAATTGTTAACATTCATTTATATTTGATATACATAATATATAAATTGTCTATAAATGTTTTGTGTATTTATTTAAAAAGATAAATTATAATTATTTTATAAAATGTACTGTTACTATATTATATTATAATATAATATAGTAACATGTCATATAGTAACATGTAATTTAAGAAAATATGGTATAATATATGTAATATTAATTTATACATTTGATATATATTTAATTTTACTACACATCCTGTACTTATAGATCATGTTTTCTGTTCTACAATCATCATTTGCATTATGCAGCCTCTTTATTGGTTTCATTCTCATTGTGTTTCATCAGCTCTTCACTCTCTTAATGCCTCTAAAAGTCAGTCTAATAGGATATAATGCTGTTTGCAGAGAGTACAGGCCCAAACACAACGTGTCGTTTGTGGAGAACGGGACGATGGTCGCCGCTTATACGCCCAAGTATTTCGTCTTCGTGCGTGAGAAGTCAGTCGGAGACCCGAGCGTGGATCTGGTGACGACTGTGAACATCCCAGCGGTGGTGAGAACTCAAAGTTCATGAGAAACATTGTTAACCTTCATTATTCCCTCGGGTCATTTTGACCTGGAAAATATTTTTGCATTTCTTTTAAACATTGAGTGTTCATCAGAGGGGTCCAAGACACAGGACTTTTGTTGCAATTGAACCATGAATACACACACAATTCTTTTTTAAATGGATTCCAGGAGTTTTGTGGTTGAAATTTAAAAAAGTGACAAATCCTACTCTCACGGGTCAATTTGACCCCCTTAGGAATGAATGGAATGCGAGGAATGCTTCAGTACACATAGAAAAACCTAAAAATGCTCAAAATTCAAACTAAAAAAGCTAAAACTCTACCAAAAAATGATTTTATAACGTCTGCATGTGTATCTGAACGCATACTGAAGAGAAACTGACTTTAGGACCCAGCGAAACAGCTCATTTGCTCCATACAGAGCTATAAGGCCATCTAGAGTCATGAAAGATCATGTTATTATGTAAATATTATTTTCCACAATAGGTCGACAATGACTCCCAATGTAAGATATTTTGAGCTGAATTAAAAGCGTTATGCATGAAATTGTGAGTTATTTTGAATTTAAGCTGAAAGAATGTGAGGAATGTGCTTAAATGACTTTTTATTTATTATTTATTGATCAAATCTAGTAATTTAAAGGTAAATAAAATAAAAAATAACCAAAAATCTCCAAACAAATTGCATTAAAAAATGAAGGATGAAGGAGGTAGTTAAAGTTTGTTTTTCTCGCTGGTCTGAATCTCACGTTCTGGTTTCCTCACACAGGCCGTGATAAATCGGATCAAAGGCGCGGGATTCTGGGTGTCCTCGGGCATCTCCATGTACATGGGCTCCCTCGGCACCACCATGTTCATGACACACACGGTGGACGAGCTGCTGTGGGGCTTCAAGGACCCGTTGCTCACTCGCCTGCGCACCATAAGGCCCGACACCGACGAGTACTTCGGCCTCATGCTCAACGTGAGTCTCAAACATCTGATACATCACAACACACCTCACTAAAATGTTTATATTGTTATTTATGTATATTGTTAATTATGTATATATTGTGTTGTTATACTGCCATGTAACAGAGACTTGCACCTAAGAATTTCACTGTCGGTACACTTGTGATCCTTCCTGCTGCCAGTTGGTGGTGCTATAACTTTGACTCACAATATTTACATCCATGTGATCGGCCTCTTACCACGAACACACTGCTGAAGTTTCATCAAGATCAGTTAATGTATGCAGAAGTTATAACCCTTCGTTGTGTTTTCAGAAAAACGGCAGTGATGACGGAGAGTTTGTGTATCACACCGGAGAGCAGAACTACCTGGACTTCGGACGCATTTTCACCTGGAAGGGAGAAAAGTAAAGCCGATTGTGCTGAATATTATATCTGATGAAGCGGTGCGGTGCAGATGTTTGATTTCATGTGCTTCGTGTCTCAGGATGCTGTCGTTCTGGAAAACCAACCAGAGTAACATGATCAACGGCTCCGACGGCAGCGCCTTCCACTCGTTCCTGACCAAAGAAGAGCGACTGAACGTCTTCACCCCCGACCTCTGCAGGTCACATGATCACATTCACACGCATGCACCCCCGACCTCTGCAGGTCACATGATCACATTCTCACGCATGCACCTTCGACCTCTGCAGGTCACATGATCACATTCACACACATGCACCCCCGACCTCTGCAGGTCACATGATCACATTCACACGCATGCACCTTCGACCTCTGCAGGTCACATGATCACATTCACACGCATGCACCCCCGACCTCTGCAGGTCACATGATCACATTCACACGCATGCACCTTCGACCTCTGCAGGTCACATGATCACATTCACACACATGATCACATTCACACGCATGATCACATTCACATTCACACGCATGATCACATTCACACGCATGATCGCATTCACATGCACCCCCGACCTCTGCAGGTCACATGATCACATTCACACACACACACACATGATCACATTCACACACATGATCACATTCACACGCACAATCACATTCACACACATGCACCCCCGACCTCTGCAGGTCACATGATCACATTCACACGCATGCACCCCCGACCTCTGCAGGTCACATGATCACATTCACACACATGCACCTTCGACCTCTGCAGGTCACATGATCACATTCACACACATGATCACATTCACACGCATGATCACATTCACACACATGATCACATTCACACGCATGATCGCATTCACATGCACCCCCGACCTCTGCAGGTCACATGATCACATTCACACACACACACACACATGATCACATTCACACACATGATCACATTCACACGCACAATCACATTCACACGCATGCACCCCCGACCTCTGCAGGTCACATGATCACATTCACACACATGCACCCCCGACCTCTGCAGGTCACATGATCACATTCACACACACACACACACACACACACACACATGATCACATTCACACACATGATCACATTCACACGCACGATCACATTCACACACATGCACCCCCGACCTCTGCAGGTCACATGATCACATTCACACACATGCACCCCCGACCTCTGAAGGTCACATGATCACATTCACACACATGATCACATTCACACATTTTTGTGTTCAGCAGAAGAAAGAAACTCATCCAGGTTTGGATCAACGTGAGGGAGAGTAAATGATGACAGGATTTCATTTTTGGGTGAACTATCCCTTTAACATTAGTTAACTACCGTAGTTAATGAACAATACTTCTACAGCATTTATTAATCTTGGTTAATATTAATTTCAACATTTACTAATACATTATCAAAATCAAAGGTTGTGCTTTTTAACATTAGTTAATGCACTGTGAACTAACATGAACAAACAATGAACAGCTGGATTTTTATTAACTAACATTAACAAAGATTAATAAATACTGTAACAAATGCATTGTTAGTTCATGTTAGTTAATACGTAAACTAATAAGCCTTATTGTAAAGTGTTAGCACTTTATGGCATTAGTTCATCTGATTGTGAGAGTTCACGTCGATCTAATTTAATTTCTTAAAAATATGAGCCTCTGAGCAGGATGAAGTCATGATGTTGTTGTTGTTGATGTTGATGTTGATGTTGTTGTTGTTGTTGTTGTGATGTTTGTGTGTGATTGTTCTCAGTTGTTGGCAGCACATCACATGCGTGCCGTTATTAGAGTCTCAGTAAATCACGAGCATCCGGACCTCCGGAACATGTCGTAATGTGACGGAAAGAGCATCTGTTCAAGACATTTCATGAGAACTTCCTAGAAGTTGCACATGTTTCCAATGCGCTGCTTAACTTGCTCTACCAGCCAGACTGAGATTCACACACGCTCCGTTCTGTGAGCTTTCCAGTTCAACAACTATTGCTTATTTATGGAATATTACTACAAGACATATTTGAAGTAAATCAAATTATTATTATTATTATTATTATCCATCCATCCATCCATCTTCTTCCGCTTATCCGGGGCCGGGTCGCGGGGGCAGCAGTCTAAGCAGAGATCCCCAGACTTCCCTCTCCCTAGACACTCATAGTCTCTCCAGCGTGTCCTAGGTCTTCCCCGGGGTCTCCTCCCAGTGGGACGCGCCCGGAACACCTTCCCGGGAAGGCGTCCAGGAGGCATCCAGAACAGATGCCCGAGCCACCTCAGCTGACCCCTCTCGATGTGGAGGAGCAGCGGCTCTACTCTGAGCTCCTCCCGAGTGACTGAGCTTCTCACCCTATCTCTAAGGGATCGCCCAGCCACCCTGCGGAGAAAGCTCATTTTGGCCGCCTGTATCCGGGATCTTGTCCTTTCGGTCATGACCCAAAGCTCATGACCATAGGTGAGAGTAGGAACGTAGATTGACCGGTAAATCGAGAGCTTCGCCTTGCGGCTCAGCTCTTTCTTTACCACGACAGACCGGTACATCGACCGCATTACTACAGAAGCTGCACCGATCCGTCTGTCACTCTCCCGTTCCATCCTTCCCTCACTCGTGAACAAAACCCCAAGATACTTAAACTCCTCCACTTGAGGCAGGAACTCTCCACCAACCTGAAGTGGGCAAGTAACCCTTTTCCGACTGAGGACCATGGCCTCGGATTTGGAGGTGCTGATTCTCATTCCAGCCGCTTCACACTCGGCTGCAAACCGTCCCAGTGCATGCTGAAGGTCCTGGCTTGATGAGGCCAACACGACAATATCATCTGCAAAGAGCAGAGACTAAATCGTGTTGTCACCAAACCTGACACCCTCCGGCCCCTGGCTGCACCTAGAAATTCTATCCATAAAAATTATGAACAGAACCGGCGACAAAGGGCTGCCTTGCCGGAGTCCAACACGCACTGGGAACAAGTCTGACTTACTGCCGGAAATGCAAACCAAGCTCCTGCTTCGGTCGTACAGGGACCGGACAGCCCTTAGTAAAGGACCCCGGACCCCATACTCCCGAAGCACCCTCCACAGGCCGCTGCGAGGGACACAGTCGAATGCCTTCTCCAAATCCACAAAGCACATGTGGACTGGTTGGGCAAAATCCCATTCCCATCCCAAGCACCCTGTAGAGGGTATAGAGCTGGTCCAGTGTTCCACGGCCTGGATGAAAACCACACTGTTCCTCCTGGATCCGAGGTTCTACTTTCAGCCATAATCTCCTCTTCAGTACCCTGGCATAGACTTTCCCAGGGAGGCTGAGTAGTGTGATCCCCCTGTAGTTGGAACACACCCTCCGGTCCCCCTTCTTAAAAAGAGGGACCACCACCCCGGTCTGCCATCCCAGAGGCACTGTCCCCGACCGTCACGCGATGCTGCAAAGGCGTGTCAGCCAAGACAGCCCCACAACATCCAGAGACTTGAGGTACTCAGGGCGGATCTCATCCACTCCCGGTGCCTTGCCACCGAGGAGTTTCTTGACTACCTCGGTGACTTCAGCTTGGGTGATGGACGAGTCCTCCTCCGAGCCTCAGCCTCTGCTTCCTCAATGGAAGACGTGACAGCGGGATTGAGGAGATCCTCAAAGTATTCCTTCCACCGTCCAACGACATCCCCAGTTGAGGTCAACAGCTCCCCACCTCTACTGTAAACAGCGTTGGTAGGGCACTGCTTCCCTCTCCTGAGGCACCGGACGGTTTGCCAGAATCTCTTCGAGGCCAGCCGATAGTCCTTCTCCATGGCCTCACCGAACTCCTCCCAGGCCCGAGTTTTTGCCTCCACAACCACCCAGGCTGCAGTCCGCTTGGCCTGCCGGTACCCGTCAGCTGCCTCAGGAGTCCCACAAGCCAACCAGGCCCGATAGGACTCCTTCTTCAGCTTGACGGCATCCCTTACTTCCGGTGTCCACCACCGGGTTCGGGGATTGCCGCCTCGACAGGCACCGGAGACCTTACGGCCACAGCTCCGAGCGGCCGCTTCGACAATGGAAGTGGAGAACATGGTCCACTCGGACTCAATATCTCCAGCCTCCCTCGGGATCCGGTCGAAGCTCTGCTGGAGGTGGGAGTTGAAGATCTCTCTGACATAAGACTCGGCCAAACGTACCCTTACAGTACGCTTGGGTCTGCCGAGTCTGTCCAGCTTCCTCCCCCGTCATCGGATCCAACTCACCACCAGGTGGTGATCAGTTGACAGTTCCGCCCCTCTCTTCACCCGAGTGTCCAAGACATACGGCCGGAGGTCAGATGAAACGACCACAAAGTCGATCATCGACCTACGGCCTAGGGTGTCCTGGTGCCACGTGCACTGATGGACACCCTTATGCTTGAACATGGTGTTCGTTATGGACAAGCTGTAACTAGCACAGAAGTCCAATAAATGAACACCACTCGGGTTCAGATCAGGGGGGCCGTTCCTCCCAATCACGCCCCTCCAGGTGTCACTGTCGTTGCCCACGTTGGAGTGCCCCAGACGACGGAGTCCCCAGTCGGAGCACTTTCCAGCACCCCTCCCAGAGTCTCCAAGAAGGCCGGGTACATGGCCGTAGGCACATGCCCGTAGGCACGTAGACCTGCCCGTAGGCACAAATGACAGTGAGAGACCTGTCCCCGACCCGAAGGCGCAGGGAAGCGACCCTCTCGTTCACCGGGGTGAACTCCAACACATGGCGGCTGAGCTGGGGGCTATAAGCAAACCCACACCTGCCCGCCGCCTCTCACCATGGGCAACTCCAGAGTGGTGAAGAGTCCATCCTCTCTCGAGGAGTGTGGTTCCAGAGCCCAAGCCGTGCGTAGAGGTGATCCCGACTATCTCTAGTCGGAACCTCTCAACCTCACGCACAGTCTCAGGCTCCTTCCCCGCCAGTGAGGTGACGTTCCACGTCCCTAGAGCTAGTTTCCGTGTCCAGGGATCGGGCTGTCGAGGTCCCCGCCTTCGACTGCCGCCCGATTCTCTAAGCACCGGCCCCTTACGGTCCCTCCTGTAGGTGGTGAGCCTACGGGAAGGCGGCCCCACGTCGCTCCTTCGGCTGAGCCCGGCCGGACCCCGTGGGGGGAGGCCCGGCCACCAGGCACTCGCATACGAGCCCCAACCCCAGGCCTGGCTCCAGGGTGGGGCCCCGGCTGCGCCATACCGGGCGACGTCATGGTCCTTCGATTTCATTTCTTCATAAGGGGTTTCTGAACCACTCTTAGTCTGACCCGTCGCCTAGGACCTGTTTGCCTTGGGAGACACTACCAGGGGCATATAGCCCCGGACAACATAGCTCCTAGGGTCATTCGGGTACTCAAACCCCTCCACCACGTTAAGGTGGCAGTTCAAGGAGGGGATTATTATTATTATTATGATTATTATTAATTGAATATTTCTACAAGAGAAATATTGAGTAAATTCAATTATTATTATTAATTATTATTATTATTTATGGAATATTTCTATGAGAAAAATGTTAAATAAATTAGGTAAATAGTGTAAATATTCCTCATATGCATGTCTGTAATTTATAGAAAAACATCTAGCATTAATTCGATCTCAAACAGATTAATTAACAGTATTACTCCATACGTGCGTGACATCATTAACCAACGTGGTTGAACGACCAATTTGCGACAGTACGGTTTCGGGAAACAGTCGAGGCTATAGTTGATTTCTTCAGTAGGCGCGTTTCCATTACAGATTTGCACAAAACTTTTGCGATTTTTTTAAAATATCGATAAAAAACTATTGCGAAATGACGCGTTTCCATTAAAGGGGTGGTTGAGTGTGATTTCACTTTTCTAACTTTAGTTAGTGTGTAATGTTGCTGTTTGAGCATAAACAACATCTGCAAAGTTACAACGCTCAAAGTTCAAAGCAAAGGAAGATATTTGCTTTTAAAGAAAAGGACTACAACAAACGGCTGGTTGGGACTACATGGCATTCCTCTCGGGTTAGTGACATCACTAACCCTAGAATTTACATAAACCCCGCCCCCGGGAACACGCAGTCCATGTTGAGAAGAGGAAAAGTTGTTGTATAAGAGTACATTTGTGAGTCAGCTCAAACTTTAGCATCCATCTTTTCACATGCAATACAAAGTCACTCTGTGTGCATCTCACAACAGTTCATATATGAGCAATTTATAGATTTATCATGACAGAATATCCTAATTGAAGATAGTTAACTCCACATCAGCAACATAAATTCATCCACTAACCATTCAGAGATGTCCTGTTGCATTCTACATGTTGTCACTTCTTCTTGAGTCTCTCCATCCTTATCTGACTCCGTTTAACATTAAAGGCAGAACAGTTTCTGTCATTTTAGTGTGTCTGCATGAGGTAATAGCAGCTGCTAACAGACACAAGCTCATTTGCATTTAAAGGGCCAGTATATATCTGTGGGGTATTTTGCGCTAAAACTTCACACACACACTCTGGGGACATCATAGATATATTTTACATCTTGTGAAAAAGGCATTATACCACCCCTTTAACCGATGTTATGCGACTACAGCGTCATTTTTTCCTCTCGCGATAAGTCATTCCAAAATTCATGGCAACGGACGTTGGTAGGTTTATATATCACAGCCACGTACCGCACTAGACATTATTATTATTAATGGAAGGAAACGTAGGCTTGTTATCCAAGCATTAATGGCAAGGAAAGACCCTTACTTACAGCACATATGAGGTGTTTCTGGGTGTTTCTCACTCATTTCTGCTCCGAGGTCTTGATTGTGACACCTCTATGAGGTTTAGAATCAGTGGCGTAACTTTGTTTTAAAAAGTGGGTGGGACAGGTGGGATGGGGGTTGCTAATCAGATGTACAATAACATTACGATGTCGATTACGATTTAAATAGTAGGCTACATTGGCTTTAATTTGTCGTTTAATGAGATGTAGCCGAGAATGTTGTCAGTGCAGAGAATTTTCGTACTAAATAAATATATAGTAATAAATACATAGATCCGCCTATTTCATAGACGTGTATATTCATGTTTTTTTTTCTCGTAAAGTTTTTTTTCTCTCATCAAAACCTATTATGTTCATCAGTGGTTGTATATAAGCAGGGACACGTTTGTGTGCATTATGTTTTGTGATTTCACCAGAATAGAGTATCCGCAACGGATTGAAGCGCGCGTCCGAGTGAAGACAGTGCGGCGTGTGCGCGAGCCTCACGGAAAAACACTGTATCCGCGCCACTGATCGCAGTGGCAACGAGCACTTTGATCACTTGATTTAAAAAACACATTTCAGCTCTAGATCGTCTCTTATTTAAAAAATGAACGAAATGAATGCTCTGCCAGTTAACTGGAGATGTTTTATTTATTTGTAGAATTGGTACATTCGTGCCGCGAGATGTTTTAAAATGTGGTGGGGACAATATCGACCCTGGCAAAAAGTGGTGGGGACATGTCCCACCCGCAAATTACGCCTATGTTTAGAATCCAGCATTTCTGTAAATCTTTTGTCTTTTATGAATTTAATAAAGAACTAAGTCAGCTGACCTGTAAATGCGCAAAAACTGTTTCCATTGCAGTTTTGCGAAATATTCCTTTTTCGAATTGCCTGAAAAACCACCTCATGCGAGCGTGAAAACTTTTTTGCGATAAATGGGAGTTTTTGTGAAATTGTCGTGTTTCCATTGAGTGTATTTCCAATTCGCAATTTCAATTTGCACAATTTGAAGGGTAATGGAAACGCGGCTAGTGATGCATCGCACTATATATAGTGAAGCAGTGAGTTACAGCGTTGTTCGGGAAACACACTCCTGATCAGATTTCTTAGGCGCTGAAAGAACAACACACACACACACACACACACACACACACACACACACACACACACACACACACACACACACACACACACACACACACACACACACACACACACACACACACAGTTTAATAATCACACAGTGTAAAATCTCAGGAGTAAAACTGGGAGTTGTGAAAATATGATACACCGGTGTTTTGCCAGATGAGAAGTTTATCTATCATCTTTTTACTCTTTTAATTCATTTTAAAACTGTTTTAATTTTCCTTGCTTTTATTTTGTGATTATTTAAATTCCTTTCTGTAAAGCACTTTTGCCATAGTGTATGAAATGTGCTGTATAAATAAGCCTTGATCAGAGGAAATGCTCTATTCTGTGCTGATGTTCTGCCTCTGGTCCCGCAGGTCGATCCACATGCGCTTCGAGAAGGAGGTGGAGGTGAAGGGGATCCCGGCGTATCGGTTCACTCCTCCTCGTGCCGTGCTCGCCAGCGGGAAGAACAACCCGGAGAACCAGGGATTCTGCCTCACGCCCAAGCAGTGCCTGGACGACGGCGTGCTGGACGTGTCTGTGTGTCGCAAAGGTGCATAACCACTCAAGACATTTCAGTCATATGAGTCATTACTAAAATAAGGCATTTCATTTCATTTAATCATTCATTTAATTGTATTAGTTACTAATTGTTTATTGTCTCATGTGCTTGAAGTCATATAAATATATATATATATATATATATATATATATATATATATATATATATACATGCATATTTATACATTCATTCATTCATTTTATTTTATTTAAGTGTCATGCACAAAATTTGTGCCCAGCCCACATGGGCTTATAAGACACTGACATTTCAAATTAATAGCGGACCTTTTACCATTATAAATAATATCATTACATAATATCATTACATCTTAGGACAGAGCGTTCTTTGCCTTAAAGTCCAAGCTTTCTCCACAAATGTTGCCACACTAAACCAGTCATTACTAAACAACCAGCCCAACATATCCCCTTCAGATAACCAAAATAAATCAGGATTCTTACATTGAATCTTTTCAAACAAAACATTTCTCAAATCATTATACAAAGGACAGTAAAACATAAAATGAAATTCATCCTCAACCAAACTCAAATCACAGACAGCACAAAGCCGGTCTTCCTCAGAAACCCCTTTATACCGACCCACTTCCACCTCCAAAGGCAACACTCCTGCTCTAAGCTGTGCACACAGGGATCTCTGTCTCCTTTTCATATTACAATTCACATAGGGCTCTGTGGAAAAGCAGACCTTGAACTGCCTATAAATTCTCAGTTTAGGTTTATTTAACACTTCTAACTCCCACTGCTTTTTATAAATATCAAATAATGTTTCTTTTATAGAAGGTATTGTAAATTGTAAATTATTCTGAAACAAAATTTGAGAGTTTACTTTAGATGAGATCTCATGAACATCTTTAGTCCAGGGGTGCCCATTGACTTTATCCCAATTAAAGACTTTCCTGGTAAGTCTATAGTCAGGTAGGCTCACCAAACGATTCCACAATCTAATCACTTCGATCCTTTGCCTCACCACACAAGGCTCCCAACCCATGTCTCCCTCTACAGCTACCTTAGGGGCGAACCTATGAATACCGAGAAAACAACGTAAAGCTCTATGCTGAACAGAGTTACACTCAGGACTCTCCATAAATCCCCACACCCCAGCAGCATAAAACAGCACAGGTGCAACCATATAATCATACAGCCGCGTGAATATAGGAAAACTCAAATCAGGACATACCTTCATCTTATTAACTACAGACCCCAATGCCCTTCCAGCAGATTCCCCCAAAACTCTCCTGCCCACAGAAAACCTCATATTTTCTTGAAAAACAAAACCAAGGTACTTATATGTTGCAGAATAACTCAACAATGATTGACCAAAATGAAATGCATAATCACTTTGGCAAGTAGATGGTTTTCTGAAATGCACAATTTGTGTTTTCTCTAAATTAATAATAAGTCTCCATTTGGTACACCAATCATTCATAATATTCAACATTTTTTGCAACTCAATTTCTTTTTCTGCAATCAACACAATATCGTCAGCGTATAAAAGAATACTAAGATTAAGGTCTTCAATAGTTATTCCCAGATTTGCCATTACATACATTAACATAAAGAGCAAATAACGTTGGAGAGAGAACATCTCCTTGTTTTACCCCAAACGGAGTAGGAAACCAACCAGTCCTTAAATCATTCACCTGAACACAAGCTACTGGTGCCTTATACAGGGCTTTAATTGATTTATAAAATTTACCATTAATCCCATAATTAATTAATTTATACTCCAGGAGGTCTCTGTTTATCCAATCAAACGCTTTTTTTAAATCAACAAAACAAACAAATGTACTTTTTCCCACCTGTAGCCGTGCTCTCACCACGGAAGATAGGACATAAATGTGGTCAATACATGCCCTATTTTTCCTGAATCCATTCTGCTCATCAACCGTTATTTGATTCTCTTCAATATACTCGCAAAGCCGATTGTTCAAAATGGCAGAATAAACTTTATAAACTGTACTCAATAAACTTATGCCTCTGTAATTTAGGGTATTCTATACACCTCGGTTTTGGGGTTGGTATTTTTAATGTTTTTGAAAGAGTCTCACCAAAGCTGCATTTATTTGATCATATTTGAAAATACAGTAAAAATTGTGAAATATTATTCCAATGTAAATCAGCTGTTTTCTATGTGAATATATAGTAAAGTGTAATTTATTCCTGTGATCAAAGCTGAATTTACAGCATCATTACTCCAGTCTTCAGTGTTACACGATCCTTCACAAATCATTCTAATATGGATTTCTGTCTTTCTCTACTGTTTACATTCAATTCTTAAAGGATTAGTTCACTTCAGAATTAAAATTTTGATTAAAATCCATCATTTTCTAAAAAAAGAAACATTTATATACTTTTTAACCACAAACGCTCGTCTTGCACGTCCACGACTTCACACATTACGTAATCACGTTGAAAGGTCACGCGTGTTCCGGTTCAAAATTATGGGGTAGGGTGAAAAACTCCATCTCATTTTCTCCTCCAACTTCAAAATCATCCGACATCGTTGTTTTACCTTTTATTTTATTTTATTTTTTAATGGCGTTTGACTTGCTTTGTAAACACTGGGTCTGTTCTTCCGCCTACGTCACGCTTGACCTTTCAACGTGATTACGCAATGTGTGTCGCATAACAGCTAGTGCAAGACCAGCATTAGTGGTTAAAAAGTATATAAATGTTTATTTTTTTTAAATAAAATGGCGGATGGTTTGTCTAGAATAGATAAGACTCTTATTCCTCAGCTGGATCGTGTCGAGACTTTGAAGCTGCACTGAAACTCACATTTGGACCTTCAACCCGTTGGACCCCATTGAAGTCACTATATGGAGTAAACCCTGGACTGTTTTCCTCAAAAACCTTCATTTCTTTTCGACTGAAGAAAGAAAGACATGAACATCTTGGATGACGTGGGGGAGAGTAAATTATCAGGAAATTTTTATTCTGAAGTGAACTAATCCTTTAAGCCATAACCAACTGTGTTTACTTGGATACTTACTGAGACGGGTATTTATGACATTTTTTGTGTGAAATAGTTCTTCCGCGCAAGAAGACGTGAAACAGAGCTTGATGCAGTATTCGTGCACTAACTCAGGGGTTCCCAAACTTTTCCATGACAAGGCCCCCCAAATACCATAGGTTCTGGCCAAGGCCCCCCTTTTGCAGGATGTGTTATTGAACCATCGACAATACTACGGCAAATGTAGAAATAAATAAATAAAACATCTAGGTGAAAATCAGATTATGTGATGGTGTTTGATGCAGCCAATTAGAAAGATTATAGAGATGCACCGATTACAATTTTCTAGGCCGATTCCAATTTGTCATTGAGTTTGACCTGTCGATACAGATTTTAGCCGATTCCGATTTCATTTTTTCGAACCACTTTACAGCACACACAAATATTTATTTTATATAAATATATATATATCTTTTTTTTTTTTTTTTTTATAAAACACCACTTTTACCCAAACTGATTAATAAAAACAAGTTTAAATGCATAATTCACAAGGTTTCCTACATGTGCGTTCCGTGTGCACGTGTCCCGAGTGCATTTTGACCGGCATAAAACCGGTCACCAGCCGATCAATCAGTTAATCTCTAAAATATTAGCATTAAAAGTATAATGTTTAGATAGGCTATGCAACAAATTATTATAATGCTATTTCATAACAATACTCATATTAACAAATATTTTTACGTTTTTTAACGTTTTTTTTTTTTGCTATTTTTTTTCCAACTTGCTGCGGCCCCCACTTTGAAAACCCGGGCACTAACTAATTGATTTCTCTTTAACTTCAGGCACTGCCGCCTCAACTCTGATTGGTTCTGTTCACGAGCTGGGGTGGGACTTACAATTGGGTCCATCTGATGTTTGTCACTGACTGAATAATTAATA
This sequence comes from Squalius cephalus, assembly GCA_022829025.1. Lineage (NCBI taxonomy): Eukaryota > Metazoa > Chordata > Actinopteri > Cypriniformes > Leuciscidae > Squalius > Squalius cephalus. Next base: position 4,224,629 of record CM040806.1, on the reverse strand, counting down.
AATACTTTAGTTCGGACTGAACCATTTTTAGGGAGGTAAGAGAAGCAGATGTTTGGAAAAAAATATTTAACCAAATTGTATGTTTTTGTGGTTTTCATTTAAATCTTAGGCATACAACTAATATAAATATTAGAATTGTTCATACAACAGGGGCCTATATAGTATAACTGCTGGATTTTGTGGGGAAACTGCCCCCTGGGCAGTGGGGGCCCCTATAATTGTCACCACCTTTCACCCCACTAGCGACGGCCCTGCTTGAATGCAATGCATGTCACTTTAGACGAACGCATGAATGTAAACGGCGGTTCTGTGAGCTTCACGATGTTGTTGGTGTGTGTCACAGGTGCTCCTGTAGTCATGTCTTTCCCTCACTTTCATCTGGGTGATGAGAAGTACGCCAATGCCATCGAGGGTATTTCTCCTGTCCACGAGCATCATCAGACCTTTCTGGATCTGAACCCTGTAAGTGAAACCAGACCCACTCAACGTTCAGACACTTTAAACAGATTCTCGATTCAATTCAAATTGAGTAACATTAAAAACACAGACAGCTGCAGAAATATTAGGCTGCTGTCACTTTAAGTCCTACACATGCATTGTCTTTCTCTACTGTTTACATTCACTTCATTTTTTCAGCTATAAAGCTATAAAATGCTTGATTCAATATTACAATTTAGGAAATGTTCTATTGTCAGTCAGATACAGTATGAGTTTAGTGCTGTCAAATCGATTAATCGTGATTAATCGCATATAACATATAAGTTTGTGTGTGAGTGAGAGTGTGTGTGTCAGTGTGTGTATACACATATACAGCATTTACAAATTTTTACCTTAGATGCGATCAATCACGATTTGACAGCACTAATACAGTTTTATTATAGTACATGTTATGAGGTTAGTTAACCTGTTAGGCAGTACTTACAACTTGTGCTCAGAATTATTACAGTATAAGGATGATGTTTGAAATATTAGGATAATATTTGAAAGTTTTGCGTGTCGATCAGATGTTGCTGCCGTCTGAAATCTTCGCAATTATCGGTGTCGCCTAAAAAGATCACAATGGCTAGATGATCCGAGATCCCGAGGTTGAAACACTCCAAATTACAGGAAACGCTCTCAGAACGTACTGGCAAAGTTATGAGCGAACGTTCTTCCAGTAACGTTAACAGAATGTTCGTTCAAAGTTATCTGGTCTTTATTAACGTTCACAAAAACATTATTTATGTACATCGTTCATGGAGTGTTTTTCCTCAAACATTTCAGTTGTATGTTCCTTTTTTAAATGTTCGGAATATTCCGAAAACATTCAAAAGTAACATTCCCATAATGTTTGAAGAATGATACAATGGAATGTTCCCTAAACATTCACATAACCAACGTTTGGAGATGTAACTTTTTCATAACTTAATGGGAACATTAGCATAACGTTCCTAGAACAGATTTTTGCTAGTGGGGAAGGAAGCAAAACAAGAAGGATTCGCGTACCTTCTGTTCATAACATTTTAGGCGAAATATGACTGAGTATTTGTACTATTTCATCAAATATAATTGTAGTACGTTTATGAGAATCATGATACTGTATGTGAATGCTTGGCTAAAGAGATGCGTCTTTATCAGGGAGGCTATTCCAGAGTTAAGGAGCCAAATGTAGAAAACGCTCACTTTCGTCATCTGTGCCTCTTTCTAGGATGTATTTTTTCCTGTGTAATTAGTTTGTCAACTGCAATCTGACTTAGATCTTGACTTCTCCTGTGTTAGACTATGGGAGTGCCTGTTCGTGCCATGAAAAGAACCCAGATCAACATTCATATCGACAGAGTAACCGGCTTTCCGTGAGTGATGTTTTCCTGTCTGATATATTTAATCACGGCGTTCTGATAAACAGGCGTGAGTGTTTATATAGTTTTATAGCTGAAGGTCGTTTGTCTCTGTTTCCTCAGTATGACCAGGAATCTCAACAACACTATCTTCCCCATTGTGTTTCTGAATGAGGTGAGAGTTGGTGGGATGATTTAATCAGCCATTACAGTTGAATATCGTATTGAATGTGTGTTTGCATGATTTGTTTTGCAGTCGGTGGTGATTGATGACGCTTCGGCCGCGAGGATTCAGAAACTGCTGTTGGACGTGACTTTAGTCTCTCATTTTCCTCTAATCATCATCGCTCTGGGAGTCATCCTGCTCTTAGTTTCCATCATCCTCGCCATACGCTTCTATCAAAACAAGGTAATGAAGTGTTGAAAGCAATAGAAGCAGTGGTATTTCCCCAGATTATTCTTCACTTTCCCACCAAATCATTGGCTGTCAGTGCGGTTCACACGAACTAAAGCATATTTCATTACCTTTTAAAGCTTGGAAGGGTTCAATTTCAGCAGATGTTTTTTACCATCATCACTGTCCCCGTCAGAGCTCATTTGGCTCATATTTGCCATCTCAACATCTTCTCAAAACTATCATTTTCAGCACCTTCAAAATCAATATTTTGATCACTGACAGCTTCTTCACCAGATCCACCATCAGTGACACTAATATTTGATTGTGATAAAATACTTGTTCTGCTGTAAATCGCTGAGCCATTTCAAGTTTTGCTGATATATTCATTTGCTTAATATCTTAATATCTAATTAAGAGTGAAACATCATGCCATTCATGTGTATCAGACATCGCCACCTTGAGGAATAAAGGTGAATTGCACTTATTGAATCATCAGAGATTCAATTATTGTTGTGCAGAAGAAAAAATACACTATGGCCCCATTTACACTGCATGGTTCAAGTGACCCAATTCCGATTTTTTTCCTCTCATGTGGCACAGATCGGATATGACCGGTGAACGTGTAAGCAGCAAAAAAACGCATGGATTCCGATTTTCTCAGATCGGATTCAGAGCTCACTTATATGTGGTAATAAATCGGATATGAATCGGATACGTGCATTTGTGTGTGCCATGTAAGCAGACAAATCGGATATTCCCCAGTAAATGCGAGTCGTACGTCATTAAAAAAGTGACGTCAACTCAGGTTGACACCACCAACTGAGATCACATGACTTATTATAGGCGCGATGGAGGACGAAGGCTACACACAGTGGAGTAATGCAGAGGTTTTATGTCTTTTGAGTCTTTGGGGCGAAGAGACAGTGCAGGCAAAAATGCAGGGTTGAAGACATTTCATGAGATATGGGGAGGCAAGGTTTTAAGCGCTCGTGGCTACAGTGCCAACGTAAGATAATCCAAACCTCCCTTTGAACCGATGTTGCAGCGATCATCGCTAAATTCGCCCAGGCTGCAACAAGGGCTCTCCTCTTTTTTCTCCGCCGTACGAGACCAATGTTTTGCTGACTTTTTTGCTGACTTTTAAAAATATTGTGAAAAGCAAAACACTGGATAATCCATTGCATTTCGTGCTGTTTTACTTCCTTTTCCGGGTCAGAACGTCTACATTTGGTAGTTTCGGCAGTGTATAGTGTAAATGCAAAAATCGGATACGGGTCACTTTTAAAAGATGATGTAAGCGGGTCGACATACATACCTCGGGTCAACAGCGACCCTATAAACTTTTTACAGAAAACATGATATTTGTAAGCCGATAACCGATAATTTTTTATATTTTAAAACCGATAACCGATAATTCTTTGTTTGAAAGCCGATAACCAATAATTCTTTATATTTGTAAGCCGATAACCGATATATTGGCCGATAAATCCAAATCCAGATTCTTATATAATTTTTGAGAGCCTGATTACAAAAACAAAAGTCTCACCATTAAAATCCATGTCCCAAGAATACAATTATAATGTTCTCATTATAATTATATTTAGCCTATATGACAGACTTAAATGTAGTGGAGCTGAGGTTTCATCCAGACTCTGCTGTTGTTCAGACTGTGGTTTATGTGACTCTGTGGTTTATGTGATGCTGTTTCCTGTCATAACTCAATCAGAAGTTACTAACCGCCACATCCTGCTCTCCAGAATCAATTCACTAACCTTGTAACAATGCTATACTAATAGCATCTGCTAATTCAGGCCTGTTTCACACATCGCACATCTGTGGCGCATATTCATTTCTGCAAAAATATCACATAAGAATTGTGTCACATGCTGAACTCCTCTTGCTCAAACAGTAGATCAGTTGACAAAAATATGTTTTAAGAACGTTTTGCTAACATTCCCATTAAAATGGGATTTCTGAATGTTCAATACATGCAGTTTTTAAAATGTTTTTGTGAACGTTTAGGGAACATTCCATTGTATCATTCTTCAAAAATTATGGGACCGTTACTTTTCTCTGAAAATTCCGAAACAAAGTAACATTTAAATAACGTTGTACAAACATCCAGTGAGAGTTCCATGAACAATGTATGAATTATGTTTTGTGAACATTATTAAAGACCAGCTAACTTTAATGGACATTCTATTAACGTTACTGGAAGAACGTTTGTTTATAACTTTGTTTATAACGTTCAAAGAACGTTTTCTGTTAGCTGGTAAAGTCATGGGTTTGATCTCCAGGAAATGCATGAAATTATCAAATGTAAAGATGCTTGGAATAAAAGCGTTTAAAAAACATTAGACAACGTTCAAATAAAACGTTTAAGTAAGTTCCATGAACGTTGTATAATTTTTGAATGTTTAATGGTTTTTGAATGATTGTAATGAATGATTATTATCATTGATTATCAGCTGTCGTGGGCAGTGACAGTAGCTGCGTTTACATGGACACTTATAATCGGATTGACGGCTCAATCGGACTAAAAAACCTTCATGTAAACACCTTAATCGATCCGATTGAGCTCGATCCGAATGAAATTTCGATCGGATTGAAAGAGGTGGTTTATCCCTTTTGTAATCCGATCGAGAGAACATGTAAACACTTGATCGGATTGAAAACCTAAACTGAAAGGACTGCGCATGTGCAATGACGTTAACTAGCGTAATGACGTATGACGTTCGGAACGAGCTGTTCTTCCTGTTGAATAAAGTGTCTAAGTTTCCCGTCATTCTAAAATTCTCATTTCACTCGCACGTCTGTGAAGTGAAGCTGGACAACGTCCCACCAGTGCTTGTTTTGGATTCTCATCCACAGACGTCTGGTTTTGGCCGCGGGGAGGGGCATTTTTACTGCGTAATCAATAAGCAGCACGGCAAAACGGTTAATATTGTTAGGGGTTAATAGTTTTGGACCCAAGGACCAGATGTTAGAAAGAAGACCCACAGTCAGAATTATAAAAAATTGAAGAAAAGTTTTACTGAAAATAGTTTGCAGTTTCATCAGCAGAAGTTCAGCTTCAAGACTCACACACAGGAGTTCGTAGGCCGCCCCAATAATGCCAGTGGTTCCTTAACCTGTAAGCAAGAAGACTAACACACACACCGACACACAGCTTTTCCAAGGTTGGATTTGGCCAGGCTCTAACTATAAACAGGAGTCTTGTCTCAAAACATCAAGATAACAAGTTCTTTCTCTCAGGATAGGACACTTTAGTCTAAATGGAAAATATAGGCTTTAACAAAGAAATGGTCCCTTAAACTATTGGCTTCAATGACCCCTATGTGTTTTAACACGTTGAAGACCTATCTCAAACACAAAACCAGTCCCTATTTCATTTCTGGAAGCTAAATAAATCTTAAATAGGCAAGCATTGTTACTGCATTCAGATATTAAATACAGACATTAAAGAATACAAGAAAATAACATTTCAGTAATCACACTGGTAACTTCTATAACAAAGTAAAATCTCCAGAGAAGTCATTCAACTCATTTGATATTTAGAAGGAAAAATATTGATTAATTCCTTGACTATAATCACTCAGTACATATACATTGAAGCAGCAGTGGATTCCAATCCACCCCCTTCAATATGCTCTAAATTATGACCAGAGACGAATTAATATTACGTCTGCTGTTTAAAACAAATAAAGAACCAATATAGGAGAATATTTATGCGCGAACAGCGGGAAACTCTGTATATTCATGCAGTGTGCGCATGTCAGAACATTAGATCCGATTTGAAACTTGTGACATATAAACGTGCACATCAACCCGATTACTTTATTTATCATTCAAGTAAACACCTTGTGCACTCCATCAGTGCAAGTGGCACCAGGACACCCTAGGCCGGAGGTCGATGATCGACTTTGTGGTCGTTTCATCTGACCTGAGGCCGTATGTCTTGGACACTCGGGTGAAGAGAGGGGCGGAACTTTCAACTGATCACCACCTGGTGGTGAGTTGGATCCGATGGCGAGAGAGGAAGCTGGACAGACTCGGCAGACCCAGGCGTACTGTGAGGGTCTGTTGGGAACCTTCGACTGGGTCCCGAGGGAGTCTGGAGATATTGAGTCCGAGTGGACCATGTTCTCCACCTCTATTGTTGACGTGGTCGCTCCGAGCTGCTGCCCCCGCGACGCGGCCCCGGATAAGCGTAAGAAGATGGATGGATGGATGGATGTTTGTTTGTTTGCCGGTCAAACTGAGCTTAATGGGTTTTAATACAATGCACTAAGAATGACATTTTAAAAATAATAGATAATAACCATAGCAAAGAGATCAAATCAGTATTATATTATAATGAAATTATGACATTTTCAACAATACATATATAGAACATAAGGGGTGGTGTGGCGCAATGGATAAGACACATGCCTTTGGTGTGAGAGACCCGGGTTCGAATCCACTGTGAGACACCAATGTGTCCCTGAGCAAGACACTTAACCCCTAGTTGCTCCAGAGGCGTGTGACCTCTGACATATATAGCAATTGTAAGTCGCTTTGGATAAAAGCGTCAGCTAAATGAATAAATGTAAATGTAAATGTAATGAACATATAACTATTTGTGTAGAACATGGACAGGATCTAGTCCTCTCCTGAGTCAGACTCATAAGCGAGTGTATGAATATGTACATGCATTATTAATGTAAATACTCAGATGTGTGAAACAGGCTTAACTTACTTCAGCTTGAACTGAATCTCCTCCAGTCTGGTTAATCACATGATGCTTTCAACTGGTTTAAGGACTAACATGCTGTACTCGAGGAATATGTTGGCCAAGTGTTTGTGTTCTTGACCGTGCATTGTTTGTTTTAGACTGATAACACACACTCACGTTACGAACTAAACAATCGTTGTGTTTTCTTTCTTATTTTTAGCCATCCGCAAAGAACGACACAACACAACACGCATTCACACACTGATTCTTCCTCAGGACTGAAGCCGTTAGGAACCAGGCATCTTGAAGAACGACTGAAGAGTGTCTCTGCACACACACACACACACACACACACACACACACACACACACACACACACACACACACACACACACACACACACACACACACACTCTTCAGGGTCATTCAGCATCTGTTTAGTTACATATTTAAACACTGAGCAACACTGAAGCTGCTGTAAGTGATTTTTGGAGGATCACTCCTCTCATGTGTCACTATGTGAGCTGTGGAGCACAAACACATTTAGGCCTAAATTTAAGATTTATCTATTTAATTTGAATATCAAATTTACATTTGATGCCATACGTCGAGTGACGTGGCGTCGGTGCTGTCTCAGGTTGGACAAAACCTTTCTAACCAGCATGCACTGCTGTTTGACAGAGGGCGTGTATGTATCTTTTAGTGGGCGGGGTTTATCACAGAGAGGGTGTGTGTATCTTTTAGTGGGCGGGGTTTATCACAGAGAGGGTGTGTGTATCTTTTAGTGGGTGGGGTTTATCACAGAGAGGGCGTGTATGTATCTTTTAGTGGGCGGGGTTTATCACAGAGAGGGTGTGTGTATCTTTTAGTGGGCGGGGTTTATCACAGAGAGGGTGTGTGTATCTTTTAGTGGGCGGGGTTTATTCCAGAGAGGGTGTGTGTATCTTTTAGTGGGCGGGGTTTATCACAGAGAGGGCGTGTATGTATCTTTTAGTGGGCAGGGTTTATCACAGAGAGGGTGTGTGTATCTTTTAGTGGGCGGGGTTTATCACAGAGAGGGCGTGTGTGTATCTTTTAGTGGGTGGGGTTTATCACAGAGAAGGGCGTGTGTATCTTTTAGTGGGTGGGGTTTATCACAGAGAGGGCGTGTGTATCTTTTAGTGGGCGGGGTTTATCACAGAGAGGGTGTGTGTATCTTTTAGTGGGTGGGGTTTATCACAGAGGGCGTGTGTATCTTTTAGTGGGTGAGGTTTATCACAGAGAGGGTGTGTGTATCTTTTAGTGGGTGGGGTTTATCACAGAGGGCGTGTGTATCTTTTAGTGGGTGGGGTTTATCACAGAGGGCGTGTGTATCTTTTAGTGGGTGGGGTTTATCACAGAGAGGGTGTGTGTATCTTTTAGTGGGTGAGGTTTATCACAGAGAGGGTGTGTGTATCTTTTAGTGGGCAGGGTTTATCACAGAGGACGTGTTTATCTTTTAGTGAGTGGGGTTTGACACAGGCAGCGTGTGTCTCTTTCAGTGGGAGGGTGTGTGTGTGTGTTTTTGAGATGGTCACTGGTTTCAATCTCTGAGCCATTTTATTTGAGTTTTATCATTTCTTTCTTGTCATGACACCGATGTGCCAAACATGAAAAAATTGCACTTGATGAATTTGATTCACTTGGACATCAATGGAAAAATCACACAGTGAAATTTCATATTTGAGCCCGAGTTCAAATGATAGTGTCTGTATCCGAGCTGAGACTGAATCTTTGAGCTTCAGTGTGAATGTAATGTGCTTTAAATGCATTTTGTGTCTTTTCAGCCTTTCAGGTGTTAAATGATGCAGATCTTGCCTTCATCAGTGTATATAAACTATAAAACTTTGATCGATGAACACAGACTGTTTATTGTCTTCTGCATCTGTCCAGCTGTTAGATTTCTATATTCAGACTGCACAAATAATTGTACAGTTTTGTATATAAATGATGCCTTTTTCCTGTGGATTTATAAGAAAATACAATTAAAAAGACTTTCTGAAAGGCATGTTTTGTATTTTATTTTGTACTCGTGTTTTTATAATAACTCCTTTTCTGAATCTTACTTCTGATTATACTTATACACTGACATTAATAGTAACCTAAAAATGACATCTTAAATATTATTTAACCACTGTATGAACCCAAACAGGTCAATTTATTCTAACAAAACTAATTTCAGGAGCTAAATTGGGTAAAATGAGCTCTTTAAGGTACCAGATTACTTTTTATAGAGTACTTGAGACTGCAAATATGGCGGCTGTTATGATAAACTACAGTACTTGTTACTTATAAGTTGCTTTGGATAAAAAATTAAATGTAAATGTATGTAATGCAAATGTATCTATGGAAGCCATCACAATAATAAAAAAAAAAAAAAATCATGCCTTTGTAAATAAATTATGACATAAAAAGTCCAAACTATGATGTACAAGGTCGAATTTGACACAAAGTTGAAATTTACAAAATGTCAATGACACTTTTTATCTCATAATTATGACATTTTGTGTCACATTTGTTCCATATGTCTCCCAGATACCTAAAATAAAAATGCTAGATTTTGTTGGAAACACTGTATAATGACATGATATATCCACATCAGCCAAAGATGATAAAAAAGTTGAAATTATCTTGCCAATGATAATGAAAAAGGTACACAGTGCAATTTAATTCAACGTTTTATTATATATTAGCTCATGTAGTGCCTTTATGGACCCCAAATGATTAAAATCTGTGGCGAAGTATTTTTGATTAAATGCAATACATTTTCTCATAATGTATTCTCTCGTTATTTCATCTGACTCCAAAATGAAAAGGTTTTAATGATATCTGTGCAACATTAAATGTGAGTGAATGTTTGACTATTTTTTAACTTTTGAAAAATAATGTCAAAGTCAGTTAGAATAATCAAATGTAGCAATTTGTTATGTCAGGTAAATGCATCATGCCAATTTCATAATCAGTTCAAAGATAATCAATACAATAACATTGAATGCAGAATAAAGAGAGATGTGAACCTAACATTAAAATACATGATGCTAAGAGTTTTGGTCACTCTTAGCATCATGGGCCAACTTGAGTTACAAAAAGGCACAGAGTCCATTACTGCATTTCATTATATAGACAGAAGAAATGTAGATTAGGGGTCGAGCTAGCCTCTGTTTTGTTTGACAATACTTTGAACGTCAACAAGAAGTGACGTCACCCAACATCGCTTAGAGCACCTCTAAGACAAACCATCAGGGGTGGCTGGCCAATAGAGGGCGCTAGGGGCGCTAATCAATCAATGATTCAATGGTTCATTCATAATACAGCCACTTGCTTCGTTACTGTATGAATGAATGACTCGATGACTCACTAATAAAGACCATGACTTGCCGCCACCTATTGGCAAATTTAATATGTAAAATGTAATGATGTAATAATATTTAAAAGGATCGTTTTTACATATTACGTTTTTACCATCATTGCATATTTCTCTATTTCATTTTTTTTTATTTAAAGCATTATTTATTTTATAAAAGTATTTGTAAAGGTAAAAAATGCACGGGCAAATATTGTCCCTTATTGAAAAAGCTGCAGAGAGGGGGTATGCAGAACGGTGTTAAAATCCTGTGGGGGAATAACACTCTAAAGTTTGAGAACCATTGGGTTAATAGAACAAAATAAACATCAACGCACAATACACACACCAAGGGCAGAAAGTAATATATAGAGGTCACTTGCAAAGTTAGGTTAAAGAACAAAGAGGGATTCAAGCTAATAACATCAATAACCAGGTAGAATTTACAGACTGTAAGCTGAAGAGTAATATTCATAGAAAAATGTGTTTTTGAAGGAGAGAAGGGTGGATGCTTGACGGATGTCTTGAGGAAGAGCATTCCACAACCTGGTAGCCACAACGCTAAAAGACCTGACTCCCATGGTTACCAAACTATTGAAACTGACTTAATATGGCACAGCCCTACCTAATATTTTTCACCAGCCGCCACTGCAAACCATGTGTAAGTTCATAAGTCGACAGCATTGCTGAGTATTTCCTCCTTAAAACTGCAGTGAACCAAAGACAGTCTCAAAAACACGCTTTGAAATCGCTGGTGTTTCTGACGTCACAAACTACCTTGTAACCAATCAGATCAACCTGTGATCGTCAACGAGTGGATCTCTGAGCTACTGTGAGTGAGTGGAGGCGGTGCTCATTTGCATATTCATAGAACACAACGAAGAAGTCAAAACCTGCCAACAATGAAGGAGGAAATGATATCAGTGCGACTCGAATTAAAAAGCAGAGCATCCCACTTCACGTAAGGTCACTGCGTCACACAACAAATCCTGTAGGAAAGGTCAAACAGGACTTAAGAGAGGGAGACTTGGAGGACATTAAAAATGTGAATGAAGTACTGTATATTGAGTGTTTCTTCATGGGTCAGTTCTTAAAGTAATGTTCTGGGTTCTATGAAAGCCCATTTCCACCACAAAAGGAAAACTGTGCATTGGTAAATCTTAATTATGACATACTAAGTAATAATTATCACAACAAAAAGTCAAAATTGTGACAAAAATTCGAAATTATGCCGTATTATTCATAACTATGGCATATTAAGTCAATTTTGACTTTTTATCTCGAAATTCTGAAACGAAAAGTAGAAATTATGACATAGTAATTCAATTATGAGATCAAATAATGAGATAAAACTAGAAATTATTACTTTCTATGCCATAATGACCTTTTAAGTCATAATTTTGACTTTTTGTTTTATAATTACACCGTAGTTGTATGTCATAATTACGATTACCAAATAATATTTTTTCTTATGTAGCAGAAATAGCAGACTTCCATAGGTTTCAGCATAAGGTTACTCAAAAAAAAAAAAAAAAAAAAAAAAAATTCAGGAGGCTAATTGTTTTACTCACCCTGTGTTGCTCTTGTCTAAAGCCATGGATGACCTTCGTTCTTTTTTTCTGAACACAAAATAACAAAACTTATAAAGATGTCCCTCTCACTCTTATGGCATTGAACACAAAAAGTTTTACAGAAAATATGCAAAAGTCATGGCGTATATTTAGACATACAATAGGTTTCTTGTATACAAACAATACCGGATGCGCGCGCATCCAAGGGGCAAAACCGCTATCTGTTATTCCGAGTTCTGTAAAAGAACATTGTAATTAACGTAGATTTCGCATTGTTTGTAAATTCTTGTTGACTCAAAAATAAACTGTAATTTCAGAGTTGGATCTGTTTGTTTGTCTTTTATTTGCATATTAATACAACATTATGTAAGGCTTTCACAGAATCACATGTAGTAACTTCATAGAAATGTAGGCTATTTCCTAGACTGATGACTAGTAGTCACAAACGTGAGGAAACTCTTCAGTATGTTCAAGAAAAATTCCACCAAATATTTTTTTCTGAAACAAGCATTCAGTTCAATCACAGCAGAACATGCGCACGTCATTGAGGGCCGTGTCGTCTCCGACTCCCTGCGGTTGCTCCACCATCGTCTCGATGCCACAGATTCCTTTTCCTCCGCACGGCTCGCTCCAGTCGCCCCAAGTGCCCCACGACATCCCAGATCCCTGCAGTAGTTCTGCATTTCCACTGCAGTTGAACCTGGTGAAAATTCAGCAAGACTACAGTGTCAGTCCTGTTTGGACAGATACTGTTCTGTTTACGCTTGTTAAGTTTTGAGAGTGACAACCAGAACTGTCCTTTGAGACAACTGTCCAGTCCACTGTTAAAGTCCCCCTGTAATCAATAATTGTATCCCTTAAAACTCATATTTAATCAAACTGACATATTTGAACGTTTTTTCCTTGAAAACAAATTTCTTCATGCCTTAAAATATCTTGAATGTTACTTGACAGCCTTGCCTCATTTAGTATATGCGGTTCTATGAATATGCAAATGAGCCCTGCCTCCACTAACTCACTCAGCTCAGAGATCCACTGGTTGACGTTCACACGTTGATCTGATTGGTTACAAGGTAGTTTGTGACGTCAGAAACACCAGCGATTTCAAAGCGTGTTTTTGAGACTGTCTTTGGTTCACTGCAGTTTTAAGGAGGAAATACTCAGCAATGCTGTCGACTTATGAATTTACACATGCTTTGTCTTAAAGCATATTAAAAACACCACATAGACACATAAACAACATTAAAAGCATGGATTTTCACCACAGGGGGACTTTAATAATAAAGGTTCTTTATTGGTATCCATGGTTCCATGAAAAACCTTTGAATATCATTGGAACCTTTCCATTGCAGAGAAGGTTATTTATAGTGGAGGAAAAAACTGTTGGCAGAAAGTTCTTTTGAGAACCCATAATGGTTCTTCTTCTGCATCGCTACGAAAAACCCCTTTTGGACCCTTTATTTAGGCTACTTGTAATGTATTTTGTTGTTAAATAGCTCTTGGTCACTTGATATCTGTGTCAGATGAGCCTCATGCAGGGACATGTTTATGCAGCTTGTTATGGAATGCTGTTATGATTTCAAAATAAGTTTTAAATTAAAATAAAATCATCACCTGATATTGTTTGCGGCCGTGTCGTCCCAGGTCCCTTGATAGGGTTCCACTCTCAGCTGAAAAGATGTCAGTAATCCTTTCGAGCACCATTTTAAATCTGACCATTTACCCCAGCTGAGGAAAGAACGTGATAAGGAACATTAATGATTTAACCAGTTATCTGTGAGATTATAGGGGTCCTACACTTTTTTCCATGTTCTGCTGTGTGTAATGTTGCTGTTTGAGAATGAAAAAGTAGGCAAAGGGAGTTATTTACAGTTAACTTTTACAGTTCCTCCTGAACCAAAACAATGAGCTTATGCTGCCACGCCATAACTACCGTAATTACGAGATGGCAACCCATGATGTTCTCCCTGGAGCGGTTCACTTCCTCAGACTAATGGCTTTTTATGTCAACACTATCAACGCTGAAATGGATCTGCTGCAGTCAGGCTGTAGAGCTAGAGGTCTGTAAGTTGTTTACGTTCATTATTATTGTAATGTTATTAGGGCTGTGAATTCAACGATTCAATTAGATATTGCGTGATTCGCATTGCATCCTCACTTTTCAATATTACTGCACATGCCTACATTTTCATCAGTGAATAAAAGTAGTCAGATATAAACTCCCTTTTTATTTTATATGCTCCAAGAAAGTACACTTCCTACATCCACAAAACATCAAACACAACTTTAAGTCTGAACACAGCAGACAACAGGACTATTTAGATGAAACACTGTAAATACTAAAAGCGCATGAAACTGTCAAGTGTACTTAAGCTACAATAACGCTCACACACACTCGAATGCACACATACTCGCACTTGACTCGAGCACTCACACACACTCACACGTACATGCACCCATGCAGCCTCGCAAACACACACTTGCACTTGACTCGCGCACACAGACACTCAGACATTACATGTACACACACGCATGTAGCCTCGCACACACACTCGCACGCACACGCACACGCACTCGACTCGCGCACACACACACTCGAACGTACATGCACGCATGCAGCCTCGAACACACTCGCATGCACACACTCGCACTCGCACTTGACTCGCGCACACACACACTCAGACATTACATGTACACACATGCATGTAGCCTTGCACACACACTCGCACACACACACACTCGACTCGCGCACACACACTCGAACGTACATGCACGCATGCAGCCTCGAACACACTCGCATGCACACACTCGCACTCGACTCGCGCACACACACACTCAGACATTACATGTACATACACGCATGTAGCCTTGCACACACACTCGCACTCGACTCGAGCACACACACAAACTAGAACGTACATGCACGCATGCAGCCTCGAACACACTCGCATGCACACACTCACGCACGCACACTCGCACTTGACTCGCGCACACACACACACTCGCACGTACACGCACGCAGCCTCACACGCACGCACATGCACACACTCCATTTTATGCTAGTGCGAGAATGTGACGAATAACGTCAGAGAAATGTCAATAGGCTATGATCGATTATGGTCTATTACTGCATTGATGAGAATCGTCCACATCACGATGCAATGATTAATTTCAACTCTCTTTAATGTTATGTGCTTTTAACATGAGGTAATTTAACGCCATCTCTCGTCTCCTGACAGTTGCTAACTTGCTATTGCTAGCCTCTCTGAAATTGCCTACCCTACCTTTAAAGTGGAAGCTTAGTGAGGTGGAAGTGATGTGAATCAAGTATTATTAAGCTTTTTACTTGTGCCGACTGTATTTAGGCTTCAAAGTTCATGAAAGGTGTGTTCAATTTTGAAGATTATCATGATGAATAAAACATTAGAAGTGACGGATTTAAAGCGATCCACATTGGCAGCAACATGGCCGGCAATACTCTCTATATAGGCAGCTCCTTAGGTTTTGCTACAGCTTCTCTGTATTACGTCCAGTTCAAACGCGTCACCTTCCTACGTCGGATTGAACTGTGGCGTAGTCCTCATACGGGCCTGATGAGCTTTTGGACGGGTCGATGCAGTGAAGGCGAATCCCATTGAGCGCTGTGTTATCACCAATCAGCAGAGATTCCCACATGCCTGCCACCTTCAGGAAAACACCAGTTTAGAGCAGTGCTATTAACTTAAACTAAAACAGAAACTAATTAAACTGACTAAAATACACAACATGTAAACGAAAATATAAAGACTTTAAATAATAATAAATACTATATTTTAGATACTAAATTAACTTTGGTTTAGAGCTGGGCGATAGAATATTTTACATAGGGCGTCATTATAAATGATTTGCTATATTTATAATGTATGTATGTGGGTAAAGTTGGCTATATGTAAAGTATAATAGTTGTCAGTTGAAGTGAGTAAATCATTTTGCGCTTACAGTGTTTGTGTGTCAATTACGCATTTTGGTCGTATCACAAAATGCAGTTGAACACATGAGAACTTAATTAAAAGTCACGGCAAAATACAAAATGCATATTGTATACACTGCAAAATAATTATCTAAACATTCGTAATTCAAGATCCATTTAATGGAGAAGCAAAATGACTGAAGAAAATAAGTCTTAAATAAGTTAAAATTAACTTTTTTAATTAAATTAAATTAAAATTACGCTTAATATCAAGAACTAAAATCTGCCAGTGTGAAAAATAATCTATTTTTCCTTTGAATTAAGATATTTTTCTGACCCCATTGGCAGATGTTTTTTTCTCACTTAATTTTGATAATTTTTTCAGAAAACAAGACTTAACATCTGCCGTCTCTAAATGCATCTTGACGAAGACAAAAATACTGAAGAAGATTTTAAATTTTTTTTTTTTTTGCAGTGTAACATCTTTATCAAGAAAGGCAACTTTGGCATTTAGTATTGGTTAACATTAACATTAACCCGTTGTCTGCATGACCTAGATAAGATTGCATCAGCCAAAAGACAAATTCATTTTGATAACATCATAATAATTACCTTGAGGCGCAATAATCATCCAGGGATTAAGGAAAGTAAATAGAGTCCATTTTGTTTTACCAGAACAAAGTTTTAACCACTTAACCTCACATAGTGGTGATAGTTACTGACCTTAAGACTAAACCCTGCGACGTACATTCCAGTCGGGCATATTTCCTTCTGCCCCCACGTGCCCCATCTCATCCCGTTATGGACCCTCAGCACTGATCTGACGGGTCTGCTAACGGAGCGCTCGAAGCGTCTCTCTGTGCTCACGTACGGCCCGAAAACAGCCAGCAGAGAAATCAACGTCAGGGGAAGAATTCTGGACATGTTTGAGGGCCGTCCTGATGTCTTCTGCTGGAGCCCAGAGCAGATGTGTGTGTGTGTGTGTGTGTGTGTGTTGGTTCCTCTGTGAAGCTCACTGTGGGACATTGACTTGATCCAAGTCCAACCTGCAAAGCAAATAGAACATCTCTCCTAAACGTTATCAATGTAAATACAGTCAGAATATAAACTGATCCATGGCTCAAGACATTCGATTTTATCAATGGTAGGCTATGCCAGACTATTTGTGGAGCAGGAATACTGAACTCATTATTCCAGTAAGTGCATGTAAACAATGAGAAGATCAGGTCAAATAACACTGAGACAACAAATATCTATAAAAGCTTAGTTAATTTAAAATAGTTTTCAGGTAAAAGCGTTCAGCGCACATACAAACATGAGAAGGCAGATTATGTTTTATGGGTGTCAATTTATTAAAGCGGTGGTTGATTATGATTTGACTTTTCTAACTTTAGTTAGTGTGTAATGTTCCTGTTTGAGCATAAACAACATCTGCAAAGTTACAACGCTCAAAGTTCAAAGCAAAGGGAGATATTTGCTTTTAAAGAAATAGTTTTTTAAGGACTACAACAAACGGCTGGTAGAGACTACACAACATTCCTCTCGGGTTAGTGACATCACTAACCCTAAAATTTACATAAACCCCGCCCCCGGAACACGATTTATAGATTATCAAGACAGAATATGCTAATCATTGACTAGAAGATAACTACACATCAGCTTCATAAACTCATCAACTAACCATTCAGAGATGTCCTGTTGCTTCTACATGTCGTCACTTCTTCTTGAGTCTCTCCATCAGCCGTGTTTCCATTACCCTACAAATTGCGCAAATTGAAATTGCGAATTGAAAATACGCCCAATGGAAACACGTCAATTTCGCAAAAACTTCCATTTATCGCAATAAAGTTTTTACGCTGGTGGTTTTTCAGGCAATTTGGGAAAAAAAGAAATATTTCGCAAAACTGCAATGGAAACAGTTATTGCGCATTTACAGGTCACCTGACGTAGATGACGCAGTGTGTTTGGACAGAATACGAGACCGAGTTCTTTATTAAATTCATAAAAGGCAAAAGAATTACAGGAATAATGGATTCTAAACCTCAAATAAATGCCACAATCAAGACCTCGAAGCAGAAATGAGGGAGAAACACCCAGAAACTCCTCATATGAGCCGCTCACACGTATAATAAGGGTCGTTCCTTACCATTAATGCTTTGAAAACACACATATGTCTCCTTCGATTAATAATAATGGCCAGTGCAGTGGCTGGGATATAGTACATATTTTTAGTTTTAGTCGCTAAATATGCGACTAAACAAGTTTTAGTCGCATAACATCGGTTTATGGAAATGCCGTCATTTCGCAATAGTTTTTTGTCGACATTTAGAAAAAATCCCAAAAGTTTTGCACAAATCTATGGAAACGCGCCTATTGTCTGAATCCGGTTTGAACATAAAAGGCTAAAAGTTTTTGAAATTTTCCGATTGCTCGATTAATCGTCAAAATAATCGACAGATTACCAAAATAATCATTAGTGACAGGCCTATTTTTGATAGAGTTCACTGAAATAAATTAAATAGTTATTGTAAGGTCTCTTCTTATGCTTTGACGCTCAACTTCCTTTAGAGAAATGAAAGTTACTGGAAATAGGCCTATTTATTATTTCTTTGATTAGTCAGATCCATACTGTATGTGGAGAAACTACATGAACAAATGAATGAGAAGCAAATGTACATTTAAATGTAAATGATTTTAATCAGGTTAGTGAGGAATGGAAAAATTTAATATAAGGACATATTTCTGTCCTTCAAAGATGATGCTTATTTCTAGACAGGGATGTCAGGCTCAACCATAAACATACATTTTTGCATTCGTGTCCTGTCATGATGAATATTTTTGTTCGAATTTAAGGTAAGGTAACAGAGTTGACAGTTCATGTATACCTGTAGCTCAAACAGGTGAGTATGCTTTTCATGGATTTGACGCGCAGCAAAAGCATAAACTGAGTCGTCGATTACTTTGAATGCAATGTAAGTCACTTGTATAAAAGCATACCAAATGCACTAATGTAATGAAACATTTGATGTAAAGTGTTGTACTAAAGAACATGAAACGTCAAGATGCTTCTTTAATGCTGGTAATAGGTGCCAGATCAGGAGTCTCCATCTAAAGCAGGAAAATGAAAACATCACTAATCTACAAGAAAGAACAAACATTTCAGCTCAAAAATTATTTTTTTGTAAGTAGCTGTGTAATAAGTGGGATGCACATTATCCCAATTACAAAACTGTTGTACGATACAGTTCATAATAGCTCATTATAGTATGCATGGTGATCAATTATTTTGATCCTCTCGCTGTTCTTGTGGTCATCCTCTTACACCTGAAAGAAAAAAAAACAGACTCAGCTCAGCCAGCACTTCCAACAAACAAACAAACAAACAAACAAACAAACAAACAAACAAACAAACAAACAAACAAACATTGTTATATGTAAAGCTGCCCTGCAGTCTGAGTTTTTGATTGCGATCACATCACCTTAATAATTACAGCAATACATAATCACGTCATTGAGAGCGGTGTCGTCTCCCATTCCCTGTGGCTCTTCTATCCGGGTCTTGATGCCACAGATTCCTCTTCCTATACAGGATGGGCTCCAGTTGCCCCAATCGCCCCAGCGTCCACCTTCACCTTGCAGTACAGAACCTTGACTGCATTTGAATCTGAAGAAAATTCAGAAAGGACAATATTGTAATTAGGGCTGTGTAGGAAACTCAGACGTGAGGACCAGGAGACTCGGTTGTATCGTCAGCAGGATTCTTTACTGAGAAACAAGAGCTGTCGGTAGCTGAGGTCATCAAGTCTGACTAAGGGAACTTTACATGGTATCATAGGCATTCAGTGGGCAGTCCTTAAAGGTGTTTACCTTTCAAACGGCCTTAGAGATGACCACTAAATTGAATCATCTAAAGACAATAGAGGCAATTACCCCCAACTGAAGATAATGGTACCCCCAAAATTGTATAAACATCACATGGTCGCAAGAACTAAGTCTATGTAAACATTCACACATAGTTTGACTCTCAGTTGGAAGATCAAAGACTGACAAAACCCCTTCAATGGAAACTATTGAATCTAATCAGTATAGATGCCATCATGTTCACCTTGAATGCCCAATACAGTGTAGATCACCTTAGTTTTTTTAATGTGATGTAATGTAAGACGTAGGATCAGCAGATCTTAAACAGGTTCTTAAATTTGTAATCCCACAGCTGTCACTAACGATTATTTTGGTAATCGAGTAATTGGTTGATTATTTTGAAAATGAATTGAGTAATCTGATTTTTGTGTGTGGTAAAAAATAGATCTAAGCAAACAATACCCTTTAAAATTACTTAATACATAACAATATACATAATAACAATGAGGCAATATTTGGTTCAAATACAGTATCAAAAGCAAGTAATTATATGGTTTTATAGAACAACACTTAAAATACATAATATAATATAGACAATTATCTTATGTACTGTACATTGTGTATTATAACTAATACCTGCAGAGGGTGCCAATAGCTTGATGATTGTTACACTTTACAGCAGATCAAATCCTTGTTCAATATTGGCCAAACAATATTTAATTAAAATGTCCACTTAATCTTTAATATTTGGACACTTCTGCACGGTAGAAATGCTTCAGTCACTGTAATTTCTTGAACAAGAACACGTGGAAATAAAATATGCAAAGTCAAAGTGAGGATTTAAACTTATTGATGGATTCTCCTGTGTTGGTGTAGGTTTATAAATGATTTACCTTACAAATGTAATGAATGGCGCACATTGCGTTCCCAGATGAACGTTATAAGCAAGCCAAACTCACGAGAAAACCACTTGCACTGAGCTTTGTGACGCACTTCCGTTTGGAAATAGTACATCTCACGGTTATGTTTACTTTCAATGTAGGCTACTGTGGTCATTGAGTTGAACAAACTCCACCTAAAATGAGTGTCTGTAATAAATGTTTAAAAAAAAAAAATTCTGATGTTTACTGTGTGCAGAATTTTCCAAACTGCGGCTGTTATAAATACACCATTATTATGTGTCAGTGCTCGTATAAACTAGTGACTGCGATGCTGAGGTCTGAGAACAGATGAATAACATTAGTACAATCCACAAAAATTTATTTATTTGGATTACATATTTGAATCCTTCTTTGTCATTTTCCAATGTCAACCTTTTTTACTATTTACATGTTTATCCCCAACATGCTTAATTAATATTCAGAGTAGTTGACTGTCATTCTCCTCTATGCTGTGTGCGTTACTGTTTAAGATGAGTTAAATAGCCTAGCCTTATTTAACATCGTTACAGGCACCTCGTGAGCATTCATTCATTCAACTATTTTAAAAGACTGGAATAAAGTACCAATGCACACAAGCAATCCTTTTTATTGGTCAAATTCATTTAAAAATGTAAACTCAATAGGTTTGAAATATCAGTACGAGAAAAACATTGTTAATGAGAAGTAGGAAAAACATCACATTAATTTTTTTTCCCCCCTCTTTGATATAATATTGCATAGAGGGTTAAACAGCAAAAAAACAATCCGACTTTTACCACCACACGCTCACCTAATGTTGTTCACAGACGTATCATCTTCAATTCCTTGGGAAGATTCGACTTTCAGCTGGAAAGCTGTCAAGTATCCAGAAGAACACCATTTGCTTTTTGTCCAGGAACCCCAGCTGTGGAAAAACTGTTTTATTGATCAAATCTATTATTTTTTAGAAAATCATTTGTCTAGCTTACGAAGAAGCTACTCCTAACCCTTAAAGGTAGGGTAGGTAGGAATTTCTAAAAAACTTTTTTTTTTCACATTTGTTTAAACTGTCTTTATATACCAATACATAATTAAAATGTAAGTGCTCTGAAAAAGAGAGTATAAAAATCGAGTGACTGTAGACCTTTTAATCTGCAATAAACACAGCTCATTATTTCCATTCGGGACGAAACAATTGATTGGTTTGGGCGACTGTCACTCTCTCTCGCAACCATGGCTACCACCCCTGTTGCTAGATCTGCCCATATGCGCGCACCGTTTGATTTGAGGAGTGCAGGAGAGGCGCGGAAAGAAAGAGCATTCAAAATTCAAAGCACCTGCATATGCAGTCAGCGAAGGCAAACAAGGCAAAAAAAAAAAAAAAAAATAAAAAAAAGACAGTACTAGAAAAGGCAATGAACAAAAAGCATTTGGATAAACAAAGAAATCAAACGAGAGTAAATATCGGCGTGGCTTTCCAGCGATGGCGAGAACTGAGGGACCTAAAGGGGGTGAAAAGTAACGCCTTGTGTTTATTTCTGCTGGACAGGTAATCTTGCTTTATTCATTTTGATGGAAATGTTGTTTTTTTGTATATGTTAATATTTTCATGAAGCATGTATCACTAGCACACGTAGCTGCCTAATATAGCTAACAATAACATAACATTACTTAGCATAACTAACGTTACACTGTCGTAGCAGAGTAACTTTGGTGTCCACTGTTATACACTTAGCGAGCCAGAGTAGAGACGATAAATAATCAATAGGCCTAGCTCAAGTTGAGAGTTGTCTTGTTGAATTTCGCCAAATTTAACTTTAGATAACAAAATGCATGTGTAACAGCTAAAAATAGCTCCTTGGCGCTGTGTAGTTTTACCCTCTATCTAAACTCTGTTACCATGTTCACCGTGAACTATACCTGCACGTTTTTTTCGCGTTTTGTTTGTTGTTATATTCTCCACCTATGTTTAATGATTTCTTTATCTTGTATCTGTGTGTCATACACACTATGTGTGTGTGTGTGTTATAGCCTATTATGTTGTGTCTGCAATACAGTTGTGAGAAGGAGTTGTTTGAGTGTATGTTACTCTGTTTATCTGTAAACAATACATTATAAAACTGTGGTGATCATTACCGAATCAAACAAAATATATTTTAAACTTTACCAGTATCGATATGCTAGCTAATAGCCATCTTATTTGTTTATATTTATAGTGATAAAGTTAGGTATTTTATTACATGTGATTCTGACATGATGTCACTGCATGCACTGCGCTCCTTCCTCTCCGCTCGTCTCAGGTAAATAATAAATGCGTCTTCCAGCTGAGCCTGAGCGTTTGGCGTCGCACGTTCATGTGTTTTGGGGGCGTGGCTTTGGAAGGAGCTCAGAAGGGAGGGGGTGGAGTGAATGAAAATAATTAGCTGTGTTTACAACAGTCGTGAGAGGTCTAAAGACACTCGATTTTTCAGAGTACTTACATTTTAATTATGTATTGGTATATAAAGACAGTTTAAACAAATGTGGAATGTTTTTTTTTTTAGAAGATTCCTACCTACCCTGCCTTTAATATGAGAATTCCTAATAACCCCGAACAGCCTATAATTAGTTTTACTGCTCTGAATCAGAGCCCATTACCTTCCTATATCTGACTGAATGGAGGAATAGTACTCATGTGGGCGCTGTGAGCTTGATCGATTGATACAGTGAAGACGAATCCCATTGAGCGCTGTGTTATCAGCCCAGAAACCATTAGAATGTGGTTCCACCTTAAAAAATGACAAAAAAACAACAACAAAATGAAAACCTTCTATTTGAAAGTGTCAGGTTTTCTGAGATTTTCTGTTGGTTTTCATGGACTTTACGTTAGTTTCATCGTCACGGTCTTCATTTGAGTTCTGTCTTCATCGTCATTAGTTTAGTTCAGTTCAATCACCTGTGTGTTGTTAATTAGTCTCATCTTGATTTCTATCACCTGTTAGTAGTCATTATCTTCTGTGTATTTAAGTTCCTGTCTTTCACCAGGTCGGTCAATGTTTGAGCATCAGCTCACTGTGTCGTCCCTGCTTTTTGTATTTTGCTTTTTGAAAATTAAACCTTTGGATTTATTAGCATCCACCTGTTTGCTAGTGGTGGGCAGATCGAGGCTTCTTGAAGCAATGAAACAGTTGAACCAAATGGGCCATATTGTTTCGAGGCTTCGAATCAATCCGACACCCGTCTCAACGGTGACACCTAGTGGTCACTTGCAGGTGTTGATCTGAAACAACCTTGACGAGCCATTAAAAAAATGTGTTTTTTTTATTTATTATTGTATTTTTCTAATATGTGATGCTTGTAACCTATAGGCTCCTCACTGTGCATAATGTTATTTTGGTCCTGCAAAATGAATATTAATAAAAGAAATCAAGCCACAATGTCTCACTTTTTTAGAGATTTTTATTCAAAAATATTAATTTCTCTGCTGTGGAAAGACTTAACCTACTTGTTTTTTACAGATAATGTCTCCAGCCTTTGAAAAAATCCTCTCACAAGGGACACTTGTTGCTGGCATGCAAATATATATTTTAGCTAGGACATACAAATGAGGAAAGATTACTGCTCTCTCAGTTAGTGGATCACGAGTTCTGGGCAAATACGCGTCGTTGATGTATTTTTTCACTTCCACTGTGGCATCAGCTGTAGCATTGTGTCTCATATGTAGACCTATAAAATGTATATTCACATAATATAATATTATATTATATTCACATTGAAGCTATTTTTAACATGATTGGCAGTTATGATTGGCAGTTGTGATTGGGACATTAGGTTGTAGGGCATAGGGCTATGGACTTTCTAAACAGTGTCCCAAAAGTTTGTAATTATATTTCAATTATAATTATATTTCAAACAATGCATACCTTGCTTAGATGGCCCAGCAGTGTCAGTAGCAGGTACAGGGGGAATGCCATCCTCTGCACTCTGCAAAATGGCAGGATGAGTGCTCCTCAAATGGCGCATCATGATGATGTATTGTTGCAGTAGACTAGCTGCCGATCACAATACACACATCTCACTTTATTTGGGGTTTCTAAACGGAAATGCTCCCACACCACAGATGTACGGCATCTCTTCTGGGGAGCCTCCATTTTATCTCCAAATCTATGTATCTATGTTTCTATAATCTATCTATGTATCTAGATCATATGTATCTATCTATGTATCTAGATATGTATCTATCTATCTATAATCTTTCTATGTATTTATATATATATCTATAATCTATCTATATATGTATCTATCTATTAATAGCTGTCTATATATATTTATATCTATGTATCCATTAATGTGTCACTGTATACTCTGTCTCTAGCCTATCAGTCAATGTGTTGTGTAAATTTAAATGTAAGCCTAAATAGCCTATAAATAATCAAATCTATATCATCAAAAATCCGCTATCTCAAAATCAAACTCCTCTCACAAAAACCCACGAGGTCAATATGCGTTTATTTCACTTTTATACAGATGTGCGATTGTGTGGTCTGTTCCCGACCGTGTCAATCAAACGCTGATTCGGCGGACCACACCTGATGAAACACTTAGGCCTGGTT
Organism: Squalius cephalus; assembly: GCA_022829025.1. NCBI lineage: Eukaryota > Metazoa > Chordata > Actinopteri > Cypriniformes > Leuciscidae > Squalius > Squalius cephalus. Next base: position 4,199,468 of record CM040806.1, on the reverse strand, counting down.
TCACAGACGGGTCTTAGACTAAGCCAGGATTAGGCTTTGGTTCAATTAGGACATTTAAGAAGCTTTTATAAATGTACCTTAGAAAAAAACATTACTGGTGTGCATCTTGAGACAAAACAATGGCACTGACATATTTTAAGATTTGTCAGTGCAAGTTGCTTTCAGTTAAAACAGCTCAAACATTCATTTTAGTCTGAGAGTAGTCTTAACCCTTGTCTGTGAAACCGGGGGGTTAGTGAAACACTTCGAGGCTTCATTTGGCCATAGTCACGTGACGTGTGTTTTGAATCACGCTTCGGATCAGTGTTTCGAAACATCTGCGCTTCGGGATCTCGCAAAGCTTTGGAACGACTGTTTCGCGTCAGCCATCCCTACTGTTTGCCTCCTTCATCATCCACCCTGAGCGTGACAGAAAGAAAGCCACAGGCAACTTTTTAGAGTTAACTCTAGTAGGCCAACTCATAGTAACATTCATCTTTAGTATTAAGCAGAATAAGCAGGTGTAGTTCCCAGCTATCAACGCTCAGTCACCAGTTCACATGTTTAACCCCAAAAAACCATATTACTGCAACTTACCCTCAGACTAAACCCTGCGGCGTACGTTCCAGATGGACACATCTCCTTAGACATCCACCCCCCCCACTCCATTCCATTCGACACCTTCACAGTCTGGAGGCACATTTCGTTTTTGCCATCTGGAGGGCAGAACAACGATGACCTGGGATATCGGTTGATGCTCCGCTCAGAACGTCTTCCAGTGGACTGAACGCTCACATGCTGCCCAATAATGGCTAGCAGTGAAAGCGCAATGGAAAAGAAGTGATGCATTGCTACAGCACCGATCTGAAAATACTGATGAAATTAATTCTGATGGTTTCTACAACAAAAACTGACCCCAGGTTTCTGAGCATTGAGCCGTTATTGAGCAAAACAACACATTTATATGGTTTTTCAATATTCCAGGCCAGCCAATCAGCAGCAAGAGATGCTGTGCATATGCACGTCAATGACCTATGAACACACATTATGTTTAGCTGTATGTTTAACCATTAATTTCTTATCAAGTGTTTTATGTGGCAAAATGCCTATAAAATGCTTGATTTGGTCATTTTAAAGAGTTGAGAAATATAAAGCATGCCGTGCACCACAACACAGAGAATATTAGACCAACGTTAAAAATGCCACCAACATCTTTCCAGTAGTAAATATCATGTTTGCAAAGTAGCAATTGTTAAAGGAAAAGATCAGCTAAAAATTATATCTCACATCATTCACTCAACCCCGTTTCTCCCAAGGCTCTCGTCCAAGAGCAATTTGCGTGTCATAAATGGGATTTTCACACAACTTGACTTCTGAAGTCATATGATAATTTGCATGAAGAAATAAATAGGCATAGAAGACTTTTTCTTAAAAGCATCATCATCATATAATGATGCACAGACTTCAATACATAAACTCTACAAAACACAACAATGGTGACACTCAGCAAATAATAATGATAATTAAAAACAGCTCAAACTTAACAAAATAAACCAACAACACAAACTGCTAAAAGTGAAGCAAAAATAAGTTCAGCAGCGCACATAAAACCAAACTGTAAAAACTCTATGCTGCATTGCTGGGTAGGTTTACATTCACAGTACATATGCACTGTAGAAATACAATATGATATTGTTTGTTTACAGTCATTTAAATTGCCTGTAAAATACTGTAGATTTTACAATAAATTTCTGTACAATAAAGTGCAGCTAAATACAAGAGAATCCTACTGTGAAATTACTGTGGAAGTAGTGCAATTATTAACCTGGAATATACTGTAATTTCACATTCAAATTTTTAAGTTACAGAGACATTAGACGTTAGAATCTGTTGATGTTGTTGCCCCCAAAATTGTCTTGATTTGGTGCCCTGGATATTGATATATTGTTATGTATTCTTTTTAAAAAAAAACTGTATAGATGATTACTTTGTGGTTATGCACCTGTTTCGGATGTTCATGAACACAAATGTGCATCTCAGGCCATAAATCCACAAAAACTTTTGGTGTTGCCACCCCTCATAGTCCTCATGTCCTCATTTATAGTGCTATAAATTATTTTCTAGATCCACCCCTGCATAAACACACTTTAGACAAACACTGATCAGATTTCCAGTAAAAGCATGTGCCCTTTGAAACAGCTTTGCTTGATAGTTTTACTTTTTTTTTTATCCTTGTTTTGCAGTAATACTTTGATCTTAACACCTTTAACCTTGTTATTTATTATCCTCAGGTTAGGTAAAGTATGTCTAGTCTGGCCTAAATAAGCATTTTAAAAAACTTACAATTAAGGTAAGGTAAGGTAAGGTAAAACTTTATTATCCCACATAGGGAAATTTGTCTTGGGCCATCACCCATGCTGCAGTCAGTACACGATTAACACACAGTAATCAACAAACCAGACAATAGAAGAATGGAGAAAAAAAAGAAAAAGAAAAAAAATTACAATTACAGCTCCATAACGCTATTATTTATGGCGGTATTCATGCAAAGGGCACAATTCTGTCAGAAGACTTCTCTGTGTTATGTTCTTGTTCAAAGTCGCCTTTATTTATATAACACTCTTTATAATACAGATTGTTTCAAAGCAGCTTTACAGTGATAACAGGAAAATAATGCAACAAAGTTTGTTTCCAGAAGAAAATAGCATCATAGTCCAGCTTAAGTAAATTCAGTGATGTTTCATTAAAGCTGCAGTCCGTAGTTTTTCCTCTTTGTTGCCATCTCTGTTTGAAATCTGCAATTGCAGTTATTCACGGAATTATCAACTTTACATGGGTTGAAAATAATACAACAAAGTTTGTTTCTACAATAAAATTGCATCATTGTCCACCCTAAATAGGCAGATCAATAATATTGTTGAATATTAAATGTCCCCAACTAAGCAAGCCAAAAGCCAATCACAAATTCTACTTTTTGGAAGTACTGTATGACCAACATAAGAATTTTCACCGGAAAATGTCGTCTGAACAAGTAAGTAACATCCACTGTTCTGACCAACTAAGGGGGAAAAAGGAATTCCAGTAAATCGCGCTGATTAAATCTAACGATCGCTTATCATATCACATCAAACCGCGCAAATTATACTTTGTTCTCAAATTGTTATTGTTAAATTTACTACATTTAGTGACTACATTAATGTGTATAGGGCTACCTGTAGTTCAGTTTCCATTTCTGTGCAATCTAATTTCTAACTGTCATACCAACACATTAATGTTCCAGCAGAAAAAAAAGCCATCTCTGCGTCCGTTTTGAACCCCTTTCGCGTTTTACAACGGGTGAATCTCCAGTTGTCACTGGTGATTGTCGTTTGAACCTTTCTGGATCCGCCATCAAATTGATACGTTTAATTATATCAAGTGCTGTGAGAAAAGGCTATAAATCTCCACCTCCAACATCCTCACACTCATAGCCTACTAGCCGAGACTCTTCTTTATGTGTACAGATGTGACGTAATGACGCAAAGACAAGCTTGAATTTCCCTTGGAAATCCACCAGTACCACTGGAGTTAAAACATTATTACAAGCTTACCGTTTTGAATCAAGCTACGGCAAGCAAATAGTCTTGAACACTGGCTGGTTATTTACTTGCTCAAAAAAAATATTTTGGATAATTTTTAACCCAAAAAAGTTACAGACTGCAGCTTTAATTTAGTTAATTTATATGTACAGCCGCTCTGGAGAAAACCGTGATGTCATTTTCCAGCTTAGTTCAGTTCTCATATAATGGTGTCAGTGCAGGCAGATCAATAATATTGTTGAATATTACATTAAATGTCCCCAACTAAGCAAGCCAAGAGCCAATGGCGACAAAGGTGAAAAAGGCGACAATGGAGAGGAACCAAAACTCCATCAGTGACAGAATGGAGAAAAAACCCTTGGGAGAACCCAGGCTCAGTCGCTCAGTTCTCCTCTGGCCAACGAACGAACAGTGTGTGATTATGATTCAGGCAGCATTACAGGTCAGAAGTCAGATTGGATCAGAACATTCAGAACATTATCCAGTTCCATCTGGTTGAAGATCATCACGCCGGTATGGAGACGAGTTTGTTAAGGATCAGTGCCGATGGCTGTCGTGTCGATGAGGCCTTCACAGGGGAGAGTCTAGTTGACACAATCTCTGCTGGCACTTAGGGATGCGTTGTGGTCGTGTCTAGATGCAGGTCCTCCATCTGATCTGGATCCGGCTTCGGATCCGGCTGACTACATCATGTGTTGTGGTCGTGTCTAGGCGCAGGTCCTCCATCTGATCTGGATCCGGCTTCGGATCCGGCTGACTACATCATGTGTTGTGGTCGTGTCTAGGCGCAGGTCCTCCATCTGATCTGGATCCGGCTTCGGATCCGGCTGACTACATCATGTGTTGTGGTCGTGTCTAGGCGCAGGTCCTCCATCTGATCTGGATACGGCTTCGGATCCGGCTGACTACATCATGTGTTGTGGTCGTGTCTAGGCGCAGGTCCTCCATCTGATCTGGATACGGCTTCGGATCCGGCTGACTACATCATGTGTTGTGGTCGTGTCTAGGCGCAGGTCCTTCATCTGATCTGGATACGGCCCGGATCCGGCTGACTACATCATGCGTTGTGGTCGTGTCTAGGCGCAGGTCCTCCATCTGATCTGGATACGGCTTCGGATCCGGCTGACTACATCATGTGTTGTGGTCGTGTCTAGGCGCAGGTCCTCCATCTGATCTGGATACGGCCCGGATCCGGCTGACTACATCATGTGTTGTGGTCGTGTCTAGGCGCAGGTCCTCCATCTGATCTGGATACGGCCCGGCTATGGCTGACTACATCATGTGTTGTGGTCGTGTCTAGGCGCAGGTCGTCCATCTGATCTGGATACGGCCCGGATCCGGCTGACTACATCATGCGTTGTGGTCGTGTCTAGGCGCAGGTCGTCCATCTGATCTGGATACGGCTTCGGATCCGGCTGACTACATCATGCGTTGTGGTCGTGTCTAGATGTAGGTCCTCCATCTGATCTGGATACGGCTTCGGATCCGGCTGACTACATCATGTGTTGTGGTCGTGTCTAGGCGCAGGTCCTCCATCTGATCTGGATACGGCCCGGATCCGGCTGACTACATCATACGTTGTGGTCGTGTCTAGGCGCAGGTCCTCCATCTGATCTGGATACGGCCCGGCTATGGCTGACTACATCATGCGTTGTGGTCGTGTCTAGGCGCAGGTCCTCCATCTGATCTGGATACGGCTTCGGATCCGGCTGACTACATCATGTGTTGTGGTCGTGTCTAGGCGCAGGTCCTCCATCTGATCTGGATACGGCCCGGATCCGGCTGACTACATCATACGTTGTGGTCGTGTCTAGGCGCAGGTCCTCCATCTGATCTGGATACGGCCCGGCTATGGCTGACTACATCATGCGTTGTGGTCGTGTCTAGGCGCAGGTCCTCCATCTGATCTGGATACGGCCCGGCTATGGCTGACTACATCATGCGTTGTGGTCGTGTCTAGGCGCAGGTCCTCCATCTGATCTGGATACGGCCCGGATCCGGCTGACTACATCATGCGTTGTGGTCGTGTCTAGGCGCAGGTCCTCCATCTGATCTGGATACGGCCCGGATCCGGCTGACTACATCATGTGTTGTGGTCGTGTCTAGGCGCAGGTCCTCCATCTGATCTGGATACGGCCCGGATCCGGCTGACTACATCATGCGTTGTGGTCGTGTCTAGGCGCAGGTCCTCCATCTGATCTGGATACGGCCCGGATCCGGCTGACTACATCATGTGTTGTGGTCGTGTCTAGGCGCAGGTCCTCCATCTGATCTGGATACGGCCCGGATCCGGCTGACTACATCATGCGTTGTGGTCGTGTCTAGGCGCAGGTCCTCCATCTGATCTGGATACGGCCCGGCTATGGCTGACTATATCATGTGTTGTGGTCGTGTCTAGGCGCAGGTCCTCCATCTGATCTGGATTCGGCCCGGATCCGGCTGACTACATCATGTGTTGTGGTCGTGTCTAGGCGCAGGTCCTCCATCTGATCTGGATACGGCCCGGATCCGGCTGACTACATCATGCGTTGTGGTCGTGTCTAGGCGCAGGTCCTCCATCTGATCTGGATACGGCCCGGCTATGGCTGACTACATCATGTGTTGTGGTCGTGTCTAGGCGCAGGTCGTCCATCTGATCTGGATACGGCTTCGGATCCGGCTGACTACATCATGCATTGTGGTCGTGTCTAGATGCAGGTCCTCCATCTGATCTGGATACGGCTTCGGATCCGGCTGACTACATCATGTGTTGTGGTCGTGTCTAGGCGCAGGTCCTCCATCTGATCTGGATACGGCTTCGGATCCGGCTGACTACATCATGCGTTGTGGTCGTGTCTAGGCGCAGGTCCTCCATCTGATCTGGATACGGCCCGGCTATGGCTGACTACATCATGTGTTGTGGTCGTGTCTAGGCGCAGGTCGTCCATCTGATCTGGATACGGCTTCGGATCCGGCTGACTACATCATGCGTTGTGGTCGTGTCTAGATGCAGGTCCTCCATCTGATCTGGATACGGCTTCGGATCCGGCTGACTACATCATGCGTTGTGGTCGTGTCTAGGCGCAGGTCCTCCATCTGATCTGGATACGGCCCGGATCCGGCTGACTACATCATGCGTTGTGGTCGTGTCTAGGCGCAGGTCCTCCATCTGATCTGGATACGGCCCGGCTATGGCTGACTACATCATGCGTTGTGGTCGTGTCTAGGCGCAGGTCCTCCATCTGATCTGGATACGGCCCGGATCCGGCTGACTACATCATGCGTTGTGGTCATGTCTAGGCGCAGATCCTCCATCTGATCTGGATACGGCCCGGCTATGGCTGACTACATCATGTGTTGTGGTCGTGTCTAGGCGCAGGTCCTCCATCTGATCTGTATACGGCCCGGATCCGGCTGACTACATCATGTGTTGTGGTCGTGTCTAGGCGCAGGTCCTCCATCTGATCTGGATACGGCCCGGATCCGGCTGACTACATCATGCGTCGTGGTCGTGTCTAGGCGCAGGTCCTCCATCTGATCTGGATACGGCCCGAATACAGCTGACTACATCATGTGTTGTGGTCGTGTCTAGGCGCAGGTCCTCCATCTGATCTGGATACGGCTTCGGATCCGGCTGACTACATCATGCGTTGTGGTCGTGACTAGGCGCAGGTCCTCCATCTGATCTGGATACGGCCCGAATACAGCTGACTACATCATGCGTTGTGGTCGTGACTAGGCGCAGGTCCTCCATCTGATCTGGATAGGGCTTCGGATCCGGCTGACTACATCATGCGTTGTGGTCGTGACTAGGCGCTGGTCCTCCATCTGATCTGGATACGGCCCGAATACAGCTGACTACATCATGTGTTGTGGTCGTGTCTAGGCGCAGGTCCTCCATCTGATCTGGATACGGCTTCGGATCCGGCTGACTACATCATGCGTTGTGGTCGTGACTAGGCGCAGGTCCTCCATCTGATCTGGATACGGCCCGAATACAGCTGACTACATCATGCGTTGTGGTCGTGTCTAGGCGCAGGTCCTCCATCTGATCTGGATACGGCTTCGGATCCGGCTGACTACATCATGCGTTGTGGTCGTGACTAGGCGCTGGTCCTCCATCTGATCTGGATACGGCCCGAATACAGCTGACTACATCATGCGTCGTGGTCGTGTCTAGGCGCAGGTCCTCCATCTGATCTGGATACGGCCCGAATACAGCTGACTACATCATGTGTTGTGGTCGTGTCTAGGCGCAGGTCCTCCATCTGATCTGGATACGGCCCGAATACAGCTGACTACATCATGCGTTGTGGTCGTGACTAGGCGCAGGTCCTCCATCTGATCTGGATAGGGCTTCGGATCCGGCTGACTACATCATGCGTTGTGGTCGTGACTAGGCGCTGGTCCTCCATCTGATCTGGATACGGCCCGAATACAGCTGACTACATCATGTGTTGTGGTCGTGTCTAGGCGCAGGTCCTCCATCTGATCTGGATACGGCTTCGGATCCGGCTGACTACATCATGCGTTGTGGTCGTGACTAGGCGCAGGTCCTCCATCTGATCTGGATACGGCCCGAATACAGCTGACTACATCATGCGTTGTGGTCGTGTCTAGGCGCAGGTCCTCCATCTGATCTGGATACGGCTTCGGATCCGGCTGACTACATCATGCGTTGTGGTCGTGACTAGGCGCTGGTCCTCCATCTGATCTGGATACGGCCCGAATACAGCTGACTACATCATGCGTCGTGGTCGTGTCTAGGCGCAGGTCCTCCATCTGATCTGGATACGGCCCGGATCCGGCTGACTACATCATGTGTTGTGGTCGTGTCTAGGCGCAGGTCCTCCATCTGATCTGGATACGGCCCGGCTATGGCTGACTACATCATGCGTTGTGGTCGTGTCTAGGCGCAGGTCCTCCATCTGATCTGGATACGGCCCGGCTATGGCTGACTACATCATGCGTTGTGGTCGTGTCTAGGCGCAGGTCCTCCATCTGATCTGGATACGGCCCGGCTATGGCTGACTACATCATGCGTTGTGGTCGTGTCTAGGCGCAGGTCCTCCATCTGATCTGGATACGGCCCGGATCCGGCTGACTACATCATGCGTTGTGGTCGTGTCTAGGCGCAGGTCGTCCATCTGATCTGGATACGGCCCGGATCCGGCTGACTACATCATGTGTTGTGGTCGTGTCTAGGCGCTGGTCCTCCATCTGATCTGGATACGGCCCGGCTATGGCTGACTACATCATGCGTTGTGGTCGTGACTAGGCGCAGGTCCTCCATCTGATCTGGATACGGCCCGGATCCAGCTGACTACATCATGTGTTGTGGTCGTGTCTAGGCGCTGGTCCTCCATCTGATCTGGATACGGCCCGGCTATGGCTGACTACATCATGTGTTGTGGTCGTGTCTAGGCGCAGGTCCTCCATCTGATCTGGATACGGCCCGGCTATGGCTGACTACATCATGTGTTGTGGTCGTGTCTAGGCGCTGGTCCTCCATCTGATCTGGATACGGCCCGGATACGGTTGACTACATCATGTGTTGTGGTCGTGTCTAGGCGCAGGTCCTCCATCTGATCTGGATACGGCCCGGATCTGGCTGACTACATCATGCGTTGTGGTCGTGTCTAGGCGCAGGTCCTCCATCTGATCTGGATACGGCCCGGCTACGGCTGACTACATCATGCGTTGTGGTCGTGTCTAGGCGCAGGTCCTCCATCTGATCTGGATATGGCGCGGCTGACTACATCATGTGTTGTGGTTTTAAGGTCAAAGCCTCAGTAGGCAGTTTTTGTAATCAATTAAATTTCTTTTAACTGTTTACTTTTATTTTTATGTTCTGTCCTCACTAGACGTGTTACTTCTCTATCCAGCTAGACAGACAGTGAACAGGCGAGATGTGGGTTCATGGCTTTTTACTCTTCCAATTAGCTTTCATTAAATTTTTTCTCATTTAACTTTAACATTGTAAAACTGTAAACAGACATAGAAAATACAGCAATTCGAATTTTACATATTCAGAGTGCATAGCTGACTGAACAGTATTTACTGCCTAAATAAAACATTCAAATGAAACATTAAATCAACACATTAAGCATTAAATGTTACATTGTCATGTGCATTTGTTAATTATATTCCTTGTTTTAGGTAATGGCTTGTAATCATGGAATCAGAATTAGCCTAATAATCATAACAAAAGACAGCTAGTGTATGGCGCTCTAACTAATGCTCATGCTTTGTACAGTCACTTTACGTTTAGTTTTTAGCAACATTTGCATTTCTAGATTAATGAATTTTCTGACAAACATCTTAAACAACCTTTCTTTACAATTACCATACTGAACCATTACATTTTATAATAAACAAAAAAAATGTAATGCAAAATTAAACTTCATTAAAGTATAAATAACAGTAATCACGCTTTGAATCAAAGGTCAGCTCTAGGCTTCGAGGGTTTAATGACGTATCAGTATCCAAAGAATCAATTAACTCTTCTGTCTTTTACCGCAGAAGTTAGGTTCTAATCTTCTTGATTGACGTAAGTTTCAAGATTTCAAAATCCTTCAAGGCCTCGAAGGTGCAAGCTGGATGCTTCATGTTCTTGAACTCCACAGTAAACTCAACCAAGATGGCTGATGTCCTTTTAAAGGGGTCATATAATGACATTTTTGTACAAGCTAATATGATTCTTTAGGGTCTAAATTAAAAGTCTGTAATATTCTTTAATTAAAAAATCTTAGTATTGTAAGAAAACACTAATTTTACCTGGTCAATAACAGCTCTGTTTTCAGCACGCCGTTTAGGTGCATGTGTCTTTAAATGATAAATGATAATTACCCCGCCCCTCTGTTCTGTGCGTACACCGTAACACAATAACACAATAACCATAACGCGTTGTTCATTATAAACTTGGGATTATGAATTATATTGACAACATGCTGTAATGTACCCTGAGTGTAAACAGCCGCATTCATCGTGAAGAGTGCAGCAAGCGATTTGCAAAGATTAACGTTACACTCACTTCAGTTCTTCTGGAGGTGCAGCAGGAACATGAATAGTTGGTACCGATCCTTTTTTCAGGAGCAGCTTCTTAGCAAAACCAGCTTTATAACGTTACTGACCCTCGTTTGTAAAGCAGTCTGGTGTGTGAAACGATTCGCGCAAACATGAAAGCATTGACGTTGATCGTGGGGAATATTCCCTTCGAAAACAAACTCAGCCACTGCATCTTCATAGGTTCGGATTTAGGAACATCAAAATGACTGATGTGTTCCTTATAACACCCAAGAACAGAACACCACAATCGCTTAGACGCCATTCTGCTCATAGACAGTGCTCCAGCGTATCAGCAATGACGCGCGGACTATGATTGACAGCTCGCTCATGAGCGAGGGCAGGTCTGTGTTGAAACGCTGCTGTCAATCAACAATCAGGGTTCTAAAGTTTTATCAAAAGCTTGGAGTGAGATCACATGTGGTTGGTGGAGGAGCCTAATGGAGCCCCGCCCCCACCGGTCCCCGCCCCCCAATTTTACCCATTGTTCATAATTAACCAGCACAAATTGAAATGATAACAATTGGTAAATCTAATAAATGACAGAGCAATTCATCACATCAAATATACTCTTTAATTTTATATTTCAAAATTACAAATAAGGTATACAAAAATTACAAAAATATAATAAATTGCTCCAAACAGTTTGGAAAAACAAATATTTTTGCATTTTGAATGTGTCTAGTTGAAACGGTATAATGATTTGTTGTGTGGTGACATTGTGAACAAATGACATATTAGAGTATTATTAAGGTAATAATAAATGAAGAAATAAATATAAAATGAAGAAATACATCTTCATTCCTTCCCATACCCACTAACATTTCCCTTAGTTTCAGATAACGTAAGCTAGCCAAACTGAGCCAAAGCTTCTGGCCTGGTTGCAAAGTAGTTGTAGAGTTTTTGACTGCATCAATAATAATGTATACGATGGCCTATATATTAAATGTTTTAGCCTAAAAATGTTAGACGAGCTTTCTTCCAACTTACCTTCTCCATCATCACGACGTGCGATGTTGTTGGTTACCTAGTAACAAACGTACGGTGGCCGAGAATGTTCCGTCAACTTCCGTGTGTTCGCGCATCTATGTTGCCTATTAACGAATGCAATCTGGCCGAGATACGTGCTGGCGGCAGGAAACTTCACTTTGTGTGCCCGCGCCTCGTATACAACGTTATATATAAAGCTTGCAGGACAACTTGGTTGGCATTGCCTTTTCAGCATGAGAAATACACGGTGTGGCGTGTGAGCGTGTGAACTGGTTGAATTGCGTGTGTCTCACGGCCAATGCGTGAGACTTGAGAACCCTGATCAACAATCGTGGGAGGGGCGTCGATTTTGTGATGTCACAAAATCGAACGTCTTGATTTGAGATGGGGGGAAAACATATAAGAAGATTAAAAAAAAAACACTGGATGGATTTTTATCATTTTATGATGGTTGCGTACAGGCACTGCCAACACAGATTTCAGTACAATCAACTTGTAAAAGTGCATGTACCATTATATCACCCCTTTAAGGTTCTAGGAGTAGAACACTATGAGTAGGAGTTGGTTACAATGATGAGTAGAAAAAGCTCTAAATACAGCAGTCTTTTTTTTTTTATTAACAAAAAGATACTCAAAAACAGGACAACTAACTTAAAATGTGAAGTAGAACTGACACTGAACTAAAAAAAATAAAAATAAAAATCAAAGAAATGCGAAAAACCTGTGACAATTTAATCAAACCATTTATACCCTGCCTAGGAGACTAACTGAAACACAGAGAAACGAGAGGAAACTGCACAGAACTGAAACATAATACAACACCCATCCAAACATGACAAAAACTCAGATTATCTCCTAATCTAAGATTTACTTCTAGTTATGGATGTCCTACTCAACCAAAAATGCAACTTAACCAAATATTATAATAAGTATTAAAATGAAGTTTGAATTTGTTTTGCATCAAATAATTTTCACAATTTGCAATGTGCAATTTTAGCTAAATAAACACATTTTTATATATAGGGATATGATTATACCTTTAGAGAGGCAAAAAGTTTAGTGTGACGGTTGACAATATTACACTTTAATTTATTGTAGCCTAGTGTTCGTAACCCGGTCACACTAAATACGTCTCTATAGCACGCATTGTGTTTATCATGCAATTTGTACACGAAAATTAGTTTTTATGTGCATATGATATGCATGGGTAGGTTTAATAGTGGTGTGGGTACACATTTGGGTAGGATTAGTATTGTGGGGTGCGTGTGTATTGAGATTAGGCTGGTCATTCTCAGGGAATGCATGAACGGATAAGACAATTACTTTGAATGCAATACAAGTCACTTTAGACCATCTGCCACATGCACTAATGTAGTGAACGATCTGATGTAAAGCGTACAAAAGAATGTGAAACTACAAGGTTCTGTTTAGAAAGTCTTTAATGCTGATATTTGACAACAGTTTGACTGACAGCAGAAGTTCAGGAGTCTTCAGAAGAATCACTAACATACAAGAAAGAATAAAATATAAAATAATTTCTACTCCAATAATAGCTGGGATGTAAATGTCATGATCATCCGGTTAGGCTTTATTTTGTGATAATGACTGTGCATTATCCCTTACAAAGCTGTTGTATGACATGGTTCATGTTAGTTTATCACAGTATGATGATCAATAATTACAATACATTTGATCTTCTTGCTATTCTTGTGGTCATCCTCTTACACCTGAAAGAATAAACACACTGATCTGCAGTGTCAGTCTGAGTTTTTGATTGTGATCACATCACCCTAATCACAGCAGAACATGCGCACGTCATTGAGAGCGGTGTCATCTCCTTTGATTCCCTGTGGCTCTTCTATCCGTGTCCCGATGCCACAGATTCCTCTTCCTTTACATTCTGGACTCCAGTTTCCCCAATCGCCCCAGTCTGTGCCGTCACCTTGAAGGATAGAACCTCCACTGCAGTTGAATCTGAAATAAATGTGACAGTATTATGTTAAAGTGCTCATATGCTTTTTTGGATATGACCTTTCATGCAATGTGTAATAGAGCTGTTTGTGAATGTAAAAGTTTTAAAGTGCAGATAAATGGAGTTTTTGTCTCCCAAAAGAAAGAAGCGATTCTGAACTGCCTGAAACGAGTCGTCAGTAATTCAAGTCTCACTTCCTGCTGAACTTGTGTAGGTTTGTTACGAATTTGCATAATGCCAGTCTCTGGTCTTGATTAGGGTGACCACCCGTCCCGCTTTGCGTTGTACCGCACAGCATTTTCACCCTTTGTCCCGCATGTCGCATATTGAGAATATGTCCTGCATTTTCATCAGTCTGTTGGTTTTTAATTATCATATTAAGGAAACGTGCATAATATGCACGTCTTTTGCCTTTTTAAGAAATCATTTTATTTATTCTTTTTGTGGCGTAATTTTTCACCTATATTCAACAGCGCTTCATCAGAAGTACAAATACAACAGCTGTTTTTTAAATCCTATCCAATGGTTGAAAGGAAAGGAGTAAACACAGTCAATATAGATTGTGACGGCTGTCAATCAAAATGTGGAGCGGTGATTCGTTCCATGTGTTCCCTGTCAGAAAACAAATGGATAATTCGGTAAATTTAACAGAATTTATCAACTTGTTGCCTTCTGAGATTGTTTTAATTAACATCCTTTTTAAAAATATGAAAGTTTTTGGTATATTATATTCTTAATATATAAGACTGTCAATTATCTAATTTTATGTTGTTTTGTATTTTATTTGTTCATTATTAATTTTGTTGGATTTTAGTTGGACTTGGTCAGAACTTTTTACAAAAATAGTTATCTGCATGATGCCTGCTGCCTTTGGGCTCAGTGATGTTGAATTTAAATGACGTAAAATAAAGGCATGTTATGTTACATTGTTATGTAATGGTGTTTTCTGGAAGGGACAAAAGAACAAAGAATTTTTATCAGCTGAAAGGCAGAATACAAATGTTTTAAGTTAGATAAACATTAGGCTATATAACAGTTTCAGGTTATGTTTTAGTGTCGGTAACATGTCCCACATTGTCCCACACAAACTTATAATCGTCCCACATTTGGTTTGTTTGATGGTGGTCACCCTAGTCTTGAATGGCTGAACAGCGTCTCTTTGCCCCACCCTCAAACACTGTAGTTTATCTGAGACTGGAAGAGTTTGGTTCGTGTTGTTCGTGTGGATAAGACGCTGTTTTCTGCTGACAAAGCAAATCCACTTTGAGATTGATACGGTAAAACCCACACCATCGTTACTGTTCGTATCACTGTGTGTCAAGAGCTGAGAGTCAGATATGATAATGAGCTTTTGGTTTCTAACCAATCACAGCAGACTGGGCCGTCTGACCAATCAGAGCAGAGCGGCTCTCAGAGAGGCGGGGTTTAGAGAGACTGAATCTACGAACGAAGCGTTTCAGACACTGTGAGAAAAGAGCTGATGCTGCAGTGGAGATTATGAGGAAATTAAAGTGTGTTTTGACCAACCTATTTTCAATGGAAAGAAGCTAAAGCCTACTCAAAAAGTCACTAAATGTTGCACCAACTGTCTGCAGTTTACATCTGTTTTCTTTCCTATGTATATATATATATATATATATATATATATATATATATATATATATATATATATATTTTCCTTCCTATAATATATATAGCTGAATGTCCAATAAAGCTTTTCTCATTACACCTATTCTGACTACATGTAAACCAGCAATCCAAAAAGTCGCTAGATTTATCGCTAAAAATAAGTCGCTATAGGGGTATGAAAAGTCGCTAATCCTGTGACAAACTCGTTAAATTTGCAAGTTTGACTTTTTTTGGAAGTTTTTTTTTTTTTTTTTTTTTTTGGCACAGAATAAATAT
Source organism: Squalius cephalus (assembly GCA_022829025.1). Taxonomy (NCBI): domain Eukaryota; kingdom Metazoa; phylum Chordata; class Actinopteri; order Cypriniformes; family Leuciscidae; genus Squalius; species Squalius cephalus. The sequence goes on along the minus strand of CM040806.1, from coordinate 4,184,000 downwards.
ATGAATAGCGGAAGTTCTCTTACGAGAGGTTCTCTCGTATTGCGTAAGCTTGCTTACGCTGCGGGAAAAGTCTTCTTTTCTCGAGATACTGAAGCCAAAAATTATCCTTAATTTCATATTTTGTCAACGCAGTGCAGCTGCGGGCAGCTGAGCTAGAGCGGCATACTGCACGCTCATTGGCTGCCGCGCGGCAACTGCTTAAGCCTACCAGTGAGCCTGGCGTGACGTCACGCCCAATGAGGGCGCGCGCGCCCTCGCGCGTCACAGCCCACCAGAATGGGCGGCGTCAGAGCGTATATAAGGAAGGCTCGTAGGCTATATTCTCTGATTTCTGTCTTTTCAGCGAAGCACTCGCATCGCTGAGCTCTGAGAGGAAGCCGTCGCCGTTGTCCTGCAAGGAACAGCTAACGAGCCAGCTTAGGACAGCCTGAGGAAGCCGGACGAATCTCGCCGCCTTCAGCCTGCCGTGCCAGCTCAGCTATCCGGCGATATCCTTTTCTTGCAAGCTCTTTTTGTGTGTGTTTTGCTTCGCAGCACTTTCTAAAAGAGCAGAGGCGTTGTTGCAAATGCCTCGCACCACGTGCGGCTCATGCCGCTCTACACTCAGCGACAGAGACCGCCATCTTCTCTGCGCTCTCTGCCTGGGCCGGGACCACGCAGCCGTCGCGCTTTCCTCGGGCGGCTGCGACTTCTGTGAGGAGCTGCCGATGTCGACCCTGCGGGCTCGACTCGCCCTTTTCACAGAGCCTGCTCCAACCGTCGTTGGGCCGCGAAAAAAGAAACGCCGCTCTCAACAACCACCGGAGCCTGAGACTCGAGCCAGGGCCTCGCCGGAGCCTCTCCCGCGAGCCTCGCTCTCTCCTTCTCCGTCCCCGCTTTCCGACGCGCAGCCGACGGCTCTCGCACTCGATGCCGTCGCTTCAGGGGATGAAGCGGATGACGACGCGCTACTGGACACGTGCTCGCTAATGGCGTCGGACAGCGAGGCTTGGTCCGGCTCTGTCCGCTCCGCCTCCTCCACCAGAGCGTCCAGCAGGACTCACGCCAGTGTGGACGCCGAGCTTCTCCGCCTCCTCACTGTGGCAGTCGAGCACCTGGGCCTCGAATGGTCTCCGCCAGCGGTGCCCCCGCCCAACAGGCTCGACGGATGCTTCCTGCCCGCCAGTCGACAAGCTCCAGCGTCCAGACCAGCGCCTTTTCTACCGGAGCTTCACGAGGAGCTTGCTAAATCGTGGAACGCTCCAGTTTCGGCCAGACTCCGCTCTCCGGCCTCATCAACTCTCTCCCGCGTGGACGGAGCCACGGATTCCACCGGTCGAACAGGCGGTTGCAGCGCATCTTTGCCCCCCATCCGCGAGATGGCGCTCAAAGACTGCCCTCCCGTCTAAGGCCTGCAGGACTACTTCGGCATTTGCCAGCCGCGCTTTCTCCGCCGCTGGGCAAGCCGCCTCAGCCCTGCACACAATGGCGGTCCTTCAAGTTCTCCAAGCCGACCTCCTCCGCCAGCTCGACGAGGGAGAACTGGATAAGTCTGCCTTGACCGACCTGCGCAGTGCGACGGACCTCTCCCTTCGCACGACGAAGACAGCGGCCCAAGCTATCGGACGTTCCATGGCTTCGCTGACCGTCATAGAGCGCCACCTCTGGCTAACGCTAGCCGACATGGGGGAACAAGAGCGGTCCGTGTTTCTCAACGCCCCGCTCTCACCCACCGGTCTCTTCGGCCCTGCGGTGAGTGGCCTCGTGGACCGCTTCTCTGAAGTACAGAAGGCGTCACAGACCATGAACCTCTTTCTGCCCCGCCGCTCGAGCTCCGCTGCAGGCCGCTCTAACTCTCAGCCTCCTGCACGCAGCTCCACGCAGCGCCCGTCTCGACCTCCAGCTTCGCAGCAGCGCCAGCGCGGCCGACCTAGGTCCCGCTCCACCAGCCAGCACAGGCCGCTACCCCCGCGGGGTCCCCGGCCTAGAGTTTCGCTGAAACCCGAGCCTGCGAAGTCCTCCTAGCACTCGTCGAGAGGAAAAGACGGTTGAGTCCCGCCGCGGCCGGACCGCCGTCAAAGCTAACTTGTATCCCTCTGCCAGTCCCCTTGATAAAGGCTACTGCAGTAGTGTCCACCGCAGCCAACGAGCCAGTTTCTCAACTCTCTCGCCTGCCCGCAAACGCCGTTTTTACGGCGACCCAGATAAATCAAATAAAGAGTGCAAAATCTGGTCATTCGGCTCGCGCCGTCAGTGTTATGAGTGTAGTAAACATGCCCACGCCCCAGTGTTCATTGCTACACACAAGCACAATCTCCCCTGTGTACCCCACAGAGTGCACTCACATAAAGCGCGCTACGGCCGCTCGAGTGTTTGTTGTAGGTCACGTGCCCACGCCCCAGTGCTCACACCTATACAGTGCCCGCTCTGTCTCACACATTCGGGGACCAGAGCACCCCGCCGCCGGCTGTGTGTTAATAAAGAGTCCTGTGCCCGCTACACAGCATGCACACTCTCATGTAAACGCTCACGAGCCCGCCCCGCTTCCGCGCCGCGAGCCGTTACACACAACGCTCTCTCACAGCGTTATTCAGCCGGCTGCCGCTATCAGCGAGCCCCCGTCTCCCCTCACTGCCACTGCGCGACTCGCGCACATACCGCCACAGGCTCCCCGTCCCGCGCTGTGCGGCGGGCGGGACCCGGAGGCGATTCGACCCCTAGCTATGAGTGCGAATGCATGGAAAGCTATTCCGGGAGTGTCGAAGTGGGTACTAAACACAGTGTTAAAGGGCTATTCGCTTCAATTCACTCGCCGCCCCCCGCGCTTTCGCGCCCGGGTCGAGACTCAGGTGAAGGCGGATGCAGCTCATGTGCTTCACGCAGAAATAGCGAATTTGCTGCACAAAGGGGCGATAGAACGAGTTCACCCTCCGGCTACCGAGGCAGGCTTATACAGCCGTTATTTCCTCGTACCCAAGAAGGGCGGAGCGCTCAGACCCATATTAGATCTGAGATATCTGAACAAAGCGCTCGTGAAACGACCGTTCAAAATGCTCACGACCAGTCAAATCCTCGCGCAGATTCGCCCGGGAGACTGGTTCATCTCTCTCGATCTGAAAGACGCGTATTTTCAGATTCAGATTATACCCCGTCACAGGCCATTCTTGAGATTCGCCTTCGACGGTCAGGTATTTCAGTATACCGTCCTGCCGTTTGGCCTGTCCCTGGCACCCCGTACATTTACGAAGTGCATGGATGCGGCTCTCGCACCCCTGAGATCAAGGGGAATACGAATTCTGAACTATCTGGACGATTGGCTCATTATAGCGCACTCAACGGAGGAACTAGTTTCTCACAGAGAAGCGCTTCTCGGTCATTTGGAAAGCCTGGGTCTTTCAGTGAACTGGGACAAGAGCTCTCTAACCCCCAGCCAGTCTATCACTTTTCTGGGTATAGATCTGGATTCGGCGGCGATGACGGCCAGATTGTCAGCACAGCGCGCACGCTGTGTTCGACACCTCGCCGCCTCCATTCAAGTGGGAAAAGTTTTTCCCCTAAAAACCTTTCAGAGGCTTTTGGGCCATATGGCGTCAGCCGCAGCGGTCCTGCAGCTGGGGTTACTTCGAATGCGCCCGCTTCAATGCTGGCTAAAGTCGGAAGTGCCCCGCAAAGCATGGATTTCGGGCCGTGCACCAGTCAGAGTGACTCAGCGCTGTGTCTCAGCCCTGCAGCCCTGGCTGGCGGCCGAATGGTATCAGCGGGGAGTGACGATGGGGGTCATCGCACACCGCAAAGTGGTCTCGACAGACGCGTCCAACATGGGTTGGGGAGCGACTCACGAGGGCAGTCCGATTTGCGGCCCATGGTCGAATACGGAGAGAAGCCTTCACATAAACTGTCTAGAGATGCTGGCGGTCGAGAAAGCGCTGAAGCATTTTCTGCCACTTCTACGGGGACACCATGTGCTAGTTCGCTCGGACAACATGTCAGTGGTGTCTTACGTGAACCGCCAGGGTGGAATCAGATCCAGAACCCTGCGCGCTCTCACAGAGCGCCTCCTGTCCTGGGCTCAGGGCCCGCTGCGCTCCCTAAGGGCAGCCCATGTACCCGGTCGTCTGAACGACGGCCCGGACAGACTGTCCAGGGACAACGTTCCCCCAGGGGAATGGTCTCTACACCGCCAGACGGTCCAAACGCTTTGGCGTCGTTTCGGCGAAGCGCAGATCGACCTCTTCGCCGCGAGCGAGAACGCTCAGTGCCAGAGGTTTTTCTCAAAACAGGAGGACGCGCTGGCCCAGACCTGGCCCAGCGTTCCGCTGTATGCCTTCCCCCCGATCTCGATGCTGCCTCAAGTGCTAGCCAGGATCAGGGAGGCGGACTGCGCAGTGCTCCTCATAGCTCCGCGCTGGGAAAACCAACCGTGGTTCCCCGAGCTAATGAGACTGGCAGACACAGCCCCATGGCCGATTCCGGTGAGGAGAGATCTTCTCTCTCAAGCCCGAGGATCGATTCTGCATCCCCATCCAGAGCACTGGTCTCTGCATGCGTGGGAAATCAACGGATATTCGTTGATCTGCCAGAAAGGGTAATTAACACGATCACGCAGTCCAGAGCGTGCTCGACGAGGCGGCTCTATGCGTCTAAATGGTCGGTGTTTAGCAAATGGTGTGTGGAAAAAGGTTCTAATGCTCAGTCCTGTGAAGTCCCACAGGTATTAAACTTTCTCCAAGAGATGTTGGACGCGGGCAGGTCCCCCTCCACGCTCAAGGTTTACGTCGCGGCCATAGCAGCGTTCGCCGATTCGGCGTGCGGCCGCTCACTGGGCAGGAACGAACTCATTACCCGCTTTCTGCGCGGGGCCAGGAGGATGAACCCTCCTTGGCCCCCGTCAGTCCCTATTTGGGACCTGTCTCTGGTCCTAGAGTCCCTGAAAGTGCATCCCTTCGAGCCTTTGGACTCTGCGGAGTTGAAATACTTGACGCTCAAAACCGTTTTTCTGCTAGCTCTGGCTTCAGTCAAACGAGTGGGTGATTTGCATGCGTTGTCTGTCAGCGCGTCGTGCCTCGAGTTTGGACCTAACGACTCGTTAGCCATTCTCAAACCGAAGCACGGTTATGTCCCCAAAGTGTTAGGTACTCCCTTTAGGGCTCAAGTCATTACCCTATCGGCCCTGCCGTCATCCGGCAGCGAGGAGGGTGTTAACCGCCTTTGCCCGGTCAGGGCGTTAAGGTGTTATGTCACGCGCTCTGCAGCCTTCAGGCTCTCAGAGCAGCTTTTCGTCTCGTTTGGAGGGCGCGCTAAGGGTCGCGCCGCCTCGAAACAGACGCTATCCAGATGGATAGTGGATGCTATTGCAGCAGCATATGCGTCAAAAGACCTGCAATGTCCGTTGGGCATACGGGCTCATTCCACCAGAGGCATGGCCTCATCGTGGGCATGGTCCAGCGGGATTTCCATTCATGACATTTGCATGGCGGCGGGCTGGGCGTCCCCCTCTACATTTGTTAGGTTTTATAACCTGGAAGTTCCCACCCTGCAGGCTAAACTTCTGTCAGTCTAGTCGTGTTCATGTCCTGCTCATGTGCGCAGGCTGTATCATCGATTAGCTTGTCTGTTGAGCTGCACGCTCAGGGTATCAGTATGCATAGACCGGCCGTGCCGTTCTTGTGTTCCCTAGGTGTGCTTATGAACATGTGTTGGCCCGCACCGCTGGTCACCTGTCATTTCACCTCTATGCTTTTCATAAAGAGTCATATGTGATCGTTAGGCGCGCACGGCGTGGACAAGGGGTTCCCGCAGCGTAAGCAAGCTTACGCAATACGAGAGAACCTCTCGTAAGAGAACGATACTTGGTTACTCACGTAGCCTCGGTTCTCTCTAGAGAGGGAACGAGTATTGCGTTCCCTGCCGTGCTTAAAGCCTATAAGCTCGTGTCGCTTCATTCGACAGAAAACAGAGAATATAGCCTACGAGCCTTCCTTATATACGCTCTGACGCCGCCCATTCTGGTGGGCTGTGACGCGCGAGGGCGCGCGCGCCCTCATTGGGCGTGACGTCACGCCAGGCTCACTGGTAGGCTTAAGCAGTTGCCGCGCGGCAGCCAATGAGCGTGCAGTATGCCGCTCTAGCTCAGCTGCCCGCAGCTGCACTGCGTTGACAAAATATGAAATTAAGGATAATTTTTGGCTTCAGTATCTCGAGAAAAGAAGACTTTTCCCGCAGCGTAAGCAAGCTTACGCAATACTCGTTCCCTCTCTAGAGAGAACCGAGGTTACGTGAGTAACCAAGTATCGTATTGATTTACTGTTTATAGAACTTGTGTAAAAGAGATATAACACTTAATAGTTGTGTTGTTGCTCTGAATATCATTCATATGCTTGATGAGGATAAAACTGAGACCCTGAATGGCAAATTCAGAATGATTGTTCTGTTACACACTCACCTGATGTTGTTTGCGGCCGTTTCATCTATAGTTCCTTGGTTAGATTGGACTCTCAGCTGGAAAGCTGTCAAGAATCCCGAAGGACACCATTTAATATCAGTCCACTCACCCCAGCTGAAGAAAAAACACAATTTATGTCTTTTTTGAAGGTTTATTGAAGACAATGAAGATTAAATCCACAGTTCATTTATCTAGCTTATGAAAAAACTGCTCTTTAATGTAAGAATTCTTTATAAACCCAAAGTAAACATGCTGTTACTAGTTTTACTTCATTGCATAGAGTCCGAGCTCATTACCTTCCTACGTCAGACTGAACGAAGATTTTCTTATTTAAGTCTGATAAGTCTTTGATCCGACTGACACAGTAAAGACGAATCCCGTTGAGTGCTGTGTTATCCCAAAAAACAGGTTCTTCCACCTAAAAAACAAGAAAAAAACAGCAACAACATTAAGACAATCCTCTATTTGATAATGTTCAAGGCAGGTGGAGATTAACTAACACACAAACACACACATACGCACAAAACCTCCAGGCCAATCACAGTATTAGTTTATAAAATATAAATTATATGGAATCCAAAAGCCTCTCAATATATTTAAATAAGGAGCTATTTGCGGTTACACGTGTTTTTATTTTTTAACACCTCCAGATGATACTATTCTCACTTCAAAAAATAGATTTCAAAGGCCTTCACTCTATTTTAATCTGAAATATTGCATTTATTGAAAAAATAATGGGAAAGAAAATACATTAACTTTAGTGGAAAAAATAGCTCATAAAATGTTTATAAATTTGCATAGTATCATAAAATCCCCTAAAAAATGTAAATAATAATCAAAAAAATATTATTGAACAAAAATAAATTACAATGATTTTCCTGGGGGGGAAAATTACATTTTAAAGCTTCGTCACTTTTGACAGCGAAGGAACCAAGTTTGACCCCAAAATGAAGAGGCTCAGAGGGTTAAAGTCTATATAAAACCTCTGACATGTGAAGGAAAAAAGTTGACAGGACTTTGCTTTTACACTTCAGGAATTGATTGAATCATGATAAATATTTTCTAACCCAGATACTTTTTCTTGTTTTGCTTCTTCTCCAGTAAATGTATCTTAATTTAAAAATGTTTAGATATTTGTACTGGAAAACAAGACAAAAATACTGAGTTAGAAAATCAAAACCACTTTCATGAGTCAATGGTCAACTTACCATCAGACTAAATCCCGTGGCGTATGTTCCAGTTGGACAAAATTCCCTTTGACCCCACAAACCCCACTCCAATCCATTGGACACAGTCAGCAACGATACGAAAGATCTTTCGATGCCCTCCTCAGAAGGTTTTCCAGTGGACTGAACGCTCACATGCAGCCCAATAATGGCTAGCAGTGAAAACACCATGGAAATGAAGGGATGCATTGCATTGCATTGTCAAATAATGATTACATTAATTATATTTGGTTTAGTCCAAACCAAAAACCTACCCGGGTTACCCTAAGCCTTCTTTGGTTGGTCAGTAGAACATGCCTGTTTCTTTTTTGAGCCAATAAGAACATTACATTTATAAGTATTTATATTCAGCCAATCAGCAGCCAGGAACACTGAGTCCATGTAAATAAACACACAAAAATACAAACATCTGTTTGTTTAACTGAGTGTCCTTGGAAAGTGTTTTACTCAGTAAAATGACTATCAAATGCTGGTTGATTTTGTCATTTTATTTCCTGTTGTAAATATCAAGGATTGCAAAGCAGCAGGAAAAGATCAGCTAAAAATTATCATTCTGTCATCATTTACTCACTCTCATGTCGTTCCAAACCTGTATGACTTTCTTTATTTCAAGAAGAATTTAAGTGTCATAAATGTATTTTCACACAACTTGACTTCTGAAGTCTTATCATAATTTGCATGAAAAAATTAAAACACATAAAAATCATTGTTTATCCATATTGTTCCAGTTGTTGAAACTAAACGATTGTGCAAGTCACGTAAACACACTTTACACAAACACTGATCAGGTCGAATTGCCAGTAAAAGCATGTGCCCTTTTAAAGAGTTTATTTACTCTTTTTATCTTTCATGAGGTTTTAGATACTGGGAAGCAGAAATCACACATTTAAGCAAATATGATCCATGAAGCATCTATGTGTGTTTAGGAAAATAACAATCTTTGATTTCTGATTCAGAACTGCTTCTTGATTCTGGCACCGTTTGTGATAGTTGCTGCAGGAGTGTGTTTACAATCTTCTCAAATATTAAAATAAGGTTTGAATTTGTATTGCATCAAATCATTTTCTGAATATGCATTGTGCCATTTTAGCTATAAACACATTGGTAACACTTTATAATAACTTTCAGTTGTAAGTAATTTATAAGTGGTTAGTTAATTATGAACTAATCATTTACAAAACATTCATAAATGATTACTAAGTGATATGCTAACACTTTATGTATGTTTTGTAAATTTCGTTACAAGTCATTTGCAAGTGATTAGTACATTTTTTTAACTAATAATTTATGAAACATGACTATGCGTTCATAAATGATTAATAAGTAATATGTTCATTATTTTATGTATGTTTTGTAGATTCAGTTATAAGTTATTTACAATTGATTAGTTAATGATTAACTAATCATTTACAAAACATGAATATGCGTTTCGTAAATTTTAATAAATTATGTTTTTTTTTTTTATATGAATGAAAACATACAAAAAATATTTTTTTGTATGTATGTGTGTGAACTCGCAAGTACGATGTCAGTAATTTGCTCTGGCCCCCTTCCTGTTCGCAGGAGTGATGAGATACTTACTAGACTGTCCTAACTCAATGGCTGGCTGTCTAAGTGGTGTGCACAAAATAATATAGAATTCCTAGACAATTGGAAAAGTTTTTGGGGCAGACCTGACCTGTTGAAAAGAGATGGTATTCATCCCTCCTGGGATGGTGCTGCTCTTCTCTCTAGTAATATGGCTCATAGTCTTAGAGCTCAAACATGACAATCTGGGGCTCAGGTCAGACAGACTGGCTAAACCGACCGTCTGCTAACTGTCTCTCTAAATCCCATCACATAGAGCCTCTTTCACCTAGATATCATCATATAGAGACTGTGTCTGTTCTCCAAATTAGGACATACAGAAAACTCCTAAACCCATTTAATAAATTTAGATACAGCTGTTTTGATTGACATAATTCATTTGTCTTAGAACACCATATTTCACACACTCATTTTCACACACTTTCACACACCCCTCTCTGGCCAGAGATTCATACCTTTTTGTCTCTTAGCAGTTTATGAACTGAATGGGGAACATATATATTAGCAGTGGAATACCACCAAATCTGAACGGTAACAACTTCGACGACGACAGAAGCTACTGAACGTAGACACACTGTGGCATTCCCCTTGCGACAGTGTCTAAACGTTAGTATATCAATTTTCAATTGTCCGATGCAGTCGCCATGTGTTTGAGTTTAACACAGTGGACGTAAACCTAACTTTTCAAAATCAAATGGATTTAAACACTTTAAAATAATAATCGTATAGACCTACAGTTGCAGTTGAGAGAATGCGTTTTAATTTCCCAAATGCAATTTATCATTCATTGCACAATTTATATTTTTCAAACTTTTTGTTGTTGCTCATAAGCTATTTAAAGGTGAACTAAGTAACTTTTTTACCTTAACCGAACAGCTTCAGAGTCATTGGACTTTTTTCGGGTTGAATGGTTGTCGTCTCGCACCCCCCAAAGCGCCTGTGAACGGAAAAACCACCCTTGCAACTTTGGGCAGGCGAGCTGCCGGCCTCAGTGTCAGGAAGTATCGCATGATATCAGGTCTCGCGATGTAACGAATTGCTTTACGGCAAAAAAAATCTGCTAAAATTCTGTCAGTATTGCGCTCCCTCACGCTATTCGAACCCGAATGAAGAAGACGCTTTAAAGAATGTCCCATCTGCTTTGATGTCGTTGATCTACTAACCTCTGGTATCTGAGAGTCGCCAACGAGTTTTTCGACAGTGTTGTCAAATATCTATTCCGAAGCTACAGTATAGGGGGAGCTCTATAGAGAAACCTGCGAGCAAAAAGCGAGAATACAGCGAAGAAATTCCCAAAACTGCATAACCCTGCTTTAAAAAAAAAAAAAAAAAAACATTTCCATCTCGTACCCCTGGTGATGACAGCAATGCATTTCAAAAGTTTATTATTACTCATTGTTTTCATTGAATCTAGAAAATTAACTTTTAATGAAATGGAGTGACCAATATTATTGCTTTTCTAGCCATCATTTTTCTTTTTAGACACCTTGTGCCCTATATTGTATTTTTCTTTTCCATAGAATTCTGCATAGTCAATAACCTATTGCTTTCTCCACTAGTTGGTTATTGTAATAACCCTCACTGCCATATCCAGCCTCAGTTTTAACTTATTTGTGAGTCATGCTCACTTCCGCTATTGAACTTCCTGCAGAAGGGCTGTTACTTGTACCTATTGAAAGCAGGTTCAAAGAGTTAGTTGAAGAAATATGAAGAATTGCTGAAACCAGTGGATAATCAATCAAGTTAAATAATTACTAAATTTGAAACGGTCTCTGTAGTGATCATTGAAAATGCAGCACCTAGCCCACAAGGAAGATACATTGGATCGTCAGGCTGATGCCACTCTCCTCGGTCTGGCTTTTGATCCATCCTGCCACACAATTGCATAATGCATGGCAAAATTGTCTTTAGGAAAAGTCTCAAGGGAATTGTCACCTTTGCACTGTCTCAGTCTCCCCATGCTGACCCGTCTCAGAAGTCTCAACTTCCTCTTCTAGGAGGGTGGCTGCAGGCCCCACTTCCTCTTTTGTTTTTCTGCAGTCATCCCACTTAAGGCAGCTGTCTGAAATCTTGAACACTCATAGAACCGCAAAAATCAAATTAAACAGCTTAATTTCCAAAAGTCTCTTCTGGTTATCAACACAGCAGTTCTTCATTTTATTAAAAAGCTTAGTCCTTCTGTCACAAACTGCTCTGAGACATGAAGGTTGAGATCCACATGCAGCTTTAATTAAGGGGCAATCCAGACACGTAATCCAATATACAGGCAATAGGTCAAAACACAGGTAGGCCGTCCAAACTAGGGATGGCTGACACGAAACTATAATAAATAAACACAAACTGAACATGGGCTTTTTTACAGACAGTGAACAGGCGAGATGTTGGTTCATGGCTTTTTACTCTTCCAATTAGCTTTCATGAATCTTTTCTTGTTTAACTTTAACATTGTAAAACTGTAAACAGACATAGAAAATACAGCAATTAGAATTGTACATATTCAAAGTGTATAGCTGACTGAACAGTATTTACTGCCTAAATAAAGCATTCAAATGAAACATTAAATCAACACATTAAGCATTAAATGTTACATTGTCATGTGCATTTGTTTATTATATTGTTTTAGGTAATGTAATCATGGAATCAAAATTAGCCTAATAATCATAACAAAAGACAGCTAGCGTACGGTGCTCTAACTAATGCTCATGCTTTGCACAGTCACTTTATGTTTCGTTTTTAGCTACATTTGCATCTCTAGATTAATGAATTTTCTGACAAACATCTTAAACCAATTAAACATCATATTTATATGACAAATAATAGCAACTTACAGCCTTATGTGGGCCACGACTTCACCGCACGAGCCACTCTTCAGCCAAGACACTTCACAATGAACTCATCTCAAAACAAGTTATAAAGTTTTAAACAATAAAGTTACCATACACAATCCACACCACAAGAGGGCACTTAAAGGTCAACATATAATCAAGTCAACCTTTCTTTGCAATTACCATACTGAACCATTACATTTTATAATAAACAAAAAAATGTAATGCAAAATAAAACTTTATTAAAGTATAAATAACAATAATCACGCTTTGAATCAAAGGTGTAGTCAGCTCTAGGCTTCGAGGGTTTAATGACGTATCAGTATCCAAAGAGGCAATCAACTCTTCTGTCTTTTACCACAGAAGTTAGGTTCTAATCTTCTTGATTAACGTAAGTTTCAAGTTTACAAAATCCTTCAAGGCCTCGAAGGTGCAAGCTGGATGCCTCATGTTCTTGAACTCCACAGCAAACTCAACCAAGATGGCTGATGTCCTTTTAAGGTTCTAGGAGTAGAACACTATGAGTAGGAGCTGGTTAAAATGATGAGGAGAAAAGGCTCTAAATACAGCAGTCTTTGTTTTATTAACAAAAAGATACTCAAAAACAGGACAACTAACTTAAAATGTGAAGTAGAACTGACACTGAACTAAAAAAAAAAAAAAAAAAAAAAACCAGAACAAACCAATCAAAGAAATGTGAAAAACCATGTGACAACTTAATCAACCAACTGAAACACAGAGAAACGAGAGAAAACTGCACAGAACTGAAATAATACAACACCCATCCAAACATAACAAAAACGTACTCGGTTACTAATGTAACCTCGGTTCTCTCTAGAAGAGGGAACGAGTATTGCGTAAGGTTAGCTTACGCATCGGGAAAGTCTTCTTTCTTCGAGATCTGAAGCCAAAAAATTATCCTTAATTTTGTATACATTGTCAACGCAGTGCAGCAGCCGACAGACCTAGGCAGGCTGTATAAGCGTGCTCATTGGCTGCTCGGCGGCAACTGCTTAAGCCTATCGGTGAGCGCTCTGAACGCGGCAACCAATGAGGGCGCTTTGCGCCCTCCGCACCCTTCTAACCGTCAGAATGGGTGTGGCCAGCGTGTATATATTCAGCGCTCATAGGCTAAAATTCTGGTTTTCGCAGTCTGAAGCGCAAAAGCTCGTGGCGCGACACGGCAGGTTACGCAATACTCGTTCCCTCTTCTAGAGAGAACCGAGGTTACATTAGTAACCGAGTACATTCTCTTACGAGAGGTCTCTCGTATTGCGTAAGGTTAGCTTACGCATCGGGAACCCTTTGTCAACGCCGTGTGCGCCGAGCATCCAGCCCATGAATCCCAGGGAAACCGGGGAAAACACTCTGCTGGGAAATGTGGCCGGTCGGAGAGACGGGCCAGCGCAGTACAGGCACTTCATGCAGCATATGAAATAGAGCGGCGCGGCCGGTCTATAAACATATAACAGTACAAACAGTAGGGCCGGCAGAGCGAGCCCATACAGTACATAAGCACTCATAAGGGTAGGAGAAAAACGACATAGTCGGTCTCACATGAAGGGAAAAATTCCCGCGCGACAGAGAATAATACGGGCGGCCAGCAGCGCGGGCCAGCACCGACAACAGCGCGTAACGGGAAATAGGAAACAGAGCGGATCAGCCGGTCTGAGTCAAACACTTCACCCTGAGTATAGTACCAGAATAGCGCCAGCATATGAACGTAGTCTGCACACGAGAAATGGGCAGAGCATACATGTCACTTATGCTGACAGTCTTTTTGCCTGTAGGGCAGGAACTTCCAGGTTATAAAACCTCACGAATGTTGATGGGGAGGCCCAGCCCGCCACCATACAAATACCGTGATTAGAAATTCCGCTGGACCAGGCCCACGACGAGGCCATGCCTCTAGTGGAGTGGGCTCTGATGCCCAGAGGGCACTGCAGGTGTCTGGAGGCATAAGCTGCTGCTATCGCGTCCACTATCCACCTGGACAAGCTCTGTTTCGAGGCGGCAAGACCCTTGGTGCGTCCGCCGAAGGAAACAAAGAGCTGCTCTGAACGCCTGAAAGCGGCGGAGCGCGTGATGTAAACTCTCAGCGCCCGGAGGGCATAGGAGGTTATCACTGTCCCCACTGTCGGATGCTGGCAGAGCCGAGAGGGACATAACTTGTGTCTTAAACGGGGTTCCAATCGCTTTGGGGATGTAACCGTGTCTCGGTCTGAGAATGACTTTCGAGTCATTCGGCCCGAACTCAAGACATGCAGGGCTAACAGATAGCGCGTGCAAATCACCCACTCGTTTGACTGAAGACAGAGCTATCAGAAAAACGGTTTTAAGCGACAGATACTTTAGATCCGCGGATTCAAGCGGTTCAAAGGGAAAAGCCTCTAGGGCCGCTAGGACCAAGGACAGATCCCACGAGGGAACCGAGGGGGGCCGCGGGGGATTCATCCGTCTAGCTCCTCTGAGGAAGCGGATAATGAGCTCATTCCTTCCCATTGCCCGGCCGCGCGTCGTCTCAGCGAACGCTGCAATAGCGGCCACATATACTTTGAGCGTGGAAGGGGATCTGCCCTTTTCCAACAGCTCTTGTAAGAAGGAGAGCACCCGCGGGACCCCGCATGCGCGCGGATCCAAGTTTTTAGTAGCGCACCATTTAGAAAACACCGACCATTTAGACGCGTAGAGCCGTCTCGTGGAGGGGGCTCTCGACTGTGTGATCGTGTTCACGACCCCTTCTGACAGGTCAACGGGTATCCGTTGATCACCCATGCATGCAGCGACCAGCGCTCTGGATGGGGATGCCAGATCGATCCACCGGCTTGGGAGAGGAGATCCTTTCTCACCGGGATCGGCCATGGGGGTGAGTGCGACAGCCTCACTAGCTCTGGGTACCAAGTTTGGTTTTCCCATCGCGGGGCTATAAGCAGCACTGAGTGGTGCGTTTCTCTGATCCTCGAAATGACCTGTGGCAACAGGGAGATCGGAGGAAAAGCATACAGCGGGAGGCTGGGCCATGTCTGGGACAGCGCGTCCTCGCTCTTCGAATAAAACTTCGGGCATTGAGCATTGTCTTTCGACGCAAAGAGGTCGATTTACGCTCTGCCGAATAGGCGCCAGAGAAACTGGACTGTCTGGGGGTGCAGAGACCATTCTCCCGGGGGAATGTTGTCCCTGGACAGTCTGTCTGGACCGACATTCAGGTGGCCCGGCACGTGCGCGGCTCTCAGCGAGCGCAGCGAGCGGTAAGCCCACACGAGAAGGCGTTCTGTCAGCCTGCACAGATTCCTGGATCTGACACCGCCCTGTCGGTTCACATAGGATACCACGGACGTGTTGTCCGAGCGGACTAGCACATGGTGATCCCGTATGAATGGGAGGAAGCGCCTGAGCGCGTTCTCGACCGCTATCATCTCCAAACAGTTTATGTGGAGGCATTTTTCCCGGTCTGACCACAGGCCAAAAGCCGGTTTGCCCTCGAACAGAGCGCCCCAGCCTGAGGTGGAAGCGTCCGTCGAGATAACTTTGCGGTGTGAGATAGCTCCCATTGTCACTCCCCGCTGGTACCAGTCGGCCGCTAACCAGGGCTTCAGAGCTGAAACGCAGCTCTGAGTCACTCTGATGCGGATACCGCCGGAAGCCCATGCTCTGTGAGGCACTCGGGCATTCAGCCAGCGTTGTAGCGGGCGCATTCGTAAAAGACCCAGCCGAAGCACTGCTGCGGCTGAGGCCATACAACCTAGTAACCTCTGAAATGTTTTGAGAGGTACGGTGCTGCCCGGCCGGAGGGACGCGGCCAGGCGTCGAATGCAGCGCGCGCGCTGTGTCGACAGGCGGGCCGTGTACTGGTATACCTGACCGTCGAAGGCGAATCTCAAGAATGGCCTGTGACGGGGTATTATCAGGATCTGAAAAGCACGCGTCTTTTAGATCGAGAGATATAAACCAGTCCCTCAGGCGAATTTGCGCGAGAATTTGTCTGGTTGTGAGCATTTTGAACGGTCTTCTCATAAGAGCCTTGTTCAAACGTCTC
This sequence comes from Squalius cephalus, assembly GCA_022829025.1. NCBI lineage: Eukaryota > Metazoa > Chordata > Actinopteri > Cypriniformes > Leuciscidae > Squalius > Squalius cephalus. The sequence goes on along the minus strand of CM040806.1, from coordinate 4,167,905 downwards.
AGATCCAAAATTGGTCTGAGAGCTCCGTCCTTCTTGGGAACGAGGAAATAACGGCTGTAAAAGCCCGACTCGCTCATGGAAGGGGAAACCGGTTCTATAGCCCTTTTGCACAGAAGTGTAGCTATTTCTGCTCGAAGTAGATGTGCTACTTCCCCATTCACTCTGGTCTCGATACGCGCTTTAAAGCGCGGAGGGCGGCGAGCGAACTGCAGAGTATAGCCCTGTTTTACTGTGCTTAGCACCCGTTCTGATGCGCCTGGAATAGTTTCCCACGCTTTTGCGTGTGCAGCCAGGGGCAGAATGGCCTCCGGGCTCCGATCGCCGCGCATCGCGGGCTCGAGAGCTCGAAACGGAGGGGCGGGCGCGGCGCGCGCGCTCTTGGTGCTTAGATACGGCGGATCGCACGCAGCGATAGCTGGCCGTTTTACACACAGTGTCCCGGTGGCTTTAGACGGGGAACATAAAGTGTGAGGCGCGACGCGCGATGGCGGCGTCGGGGGCGAAAATGTTCGTTAGTATGTGTGAGCGCTCGAGGGCGGGCACAGGACTTACATTCAGGGGCGGGCGCGGCGCGCGCGCTCTTGGTGGTTAGATACGGCGGATCGCACGTAGCGATAGCTGGCCGTTTTACACACAGTGTCCCGGTGGCTTTGGACGGGGAACATATAGTGTGAGGCGCGACGCGCGATGTCGGCGTCGGGGCGAAAATGTAGTTAGTATGTGTGAGCGCTCGAGGGCGGGCACAGGACTTACATTTAAAACATGACCGGTCGTGCGAGGCCGTGTGACAGAGCGGGCAGTGAGTAGGTGTGGGCACGGAGAAGTGGACACGTGACCTACTTTTAACACTAAAGCGGCTTTTGCCTGCTTCATGAGAGTGGGCTCTGTGAGAGACACGGGATGTATAGTGCTTGTGTACAGGGGTGAGCACAGAACGTGGGCACATTCACTGTACTAGAAACACATACGGCGTCAGCCGTGCAACCAGACATATGCTCTTTTGAAATTTTTCTGGGTTGCCGTGAGAACGGCGGATGCGCGCAGGCGAGCGGGTAGATACCGGCTCGTTGACTGCGGGGTAAACAACTGCAGTAGCCGTGGCAACGGGGACTGACAGCGTTAAGCTTCGACGGTGGTCCAGCCGCAGGGCTGCGGGATTTAACCGTCTTTTCTTCTCTCGTGTTTAGACGCTCAAAAATACTCGAGCACCCTGAGAAGGTGTGGTGCGAGAGGCGGGTTCGCTTTCTGTAAGTAAGAAAGACTGGCCGCGAGCTCGGAGAAGCAAGCAGCATAAATTTTTATCTTCCCCGCGAGCTGGGATCGAACGCGGATCTCTCGCATGAAAGCGTATGATTCTGCCACTGAGCCACAGGGGAAAACACATAAGCTTTCAGTTAGCGCGAGCATATAAAAAGCGACCTCATGTGTCGCGTCGGCGTTTGTTTGCAGGCGTGCGTGTGTTTAAAACAGGCTCGTTTACTGCAATAGTAATATTTCCAGTCGCCTGAACTTAAGAGGGGACTGAGAAATGTGTGAGGATTGGCGGTTGTCCAGCCGTAGCGAGACTAACACACTCTCTTCTCTTTTCGCCGGCGAGTGAGGCGCGCACGCTGAACGCTGCTCGTGACCGTCCGCTTTGTCATCCCTTGAACGGCGCAATCTGCGCGGCCCAACGAGGGAGAGAGCGGGCTTGTTTTCTGTATGTAAGAAAAACTGGCCGCGAGCTCGGAGAAGCGAACAGCATAAACTTTAACTGCCGCGAGAGCGGGGATCGAACCCCGGTCTCCAGCTTGACAGTCTAGGATTCCGCCACTGAGCCACAGGGGAGAATACATTAGTACTCGGTTAGCGTCATCATGTCTTGTGACGGCGTTTGCTTGCAGGCGAGCGTGTATTTATAACAGGCTCGTATACTGCAATAGTAACAATTCCAGTCGCCTGAACTTAAGAGGGGACTGAGAAATGTGTGAGAATGGAGGTTATAGTCCAGGCCACGGCGGGACGAAAACACTCTGTTCCCCTTTCACCGGTGAGTGACGCGCGAGGACGGAGTAGCTTTCTTGTAACGTAAAGAGAGCTCCAAGACCGTCCGCTCCTGCCATCCCTTGTGAGCGGCGCAGTTTGCGCGGCTCGAACAGAGGGAGAGGAAACTCGCTCCGAGACCGTCCGCTCCTGCCATCCCTCGTGAGCGGCTCAGTTTGCGCGGCTCGAACAGAGGGAGAGGAAACTCGCTCCGAGACCGTCCGCTTCTGCCATCCCTTGTGAGCGGCGTAGTTGCACGGCTCGAACAGAGGGAGAGTACGGGTATCTATCACATTCGCCTCATCTCCTGACGCGGCGGCGGCGCGGGCAGAGCCGGCGGTTGAGCGGCCGGGAGGGAGAGGGCGAGAGAGAGCTCGAGGGAGAGGTTCCGGCGAGCTCCTCAGTCACAACAGTCTCCGGTGGTCGCTGCGAGCGGCGCTTCTTATTGCGCGGCCCGGCAGGGACAGGCGGAGCGACAGCTTGGTCGAAAGCTTCAAGTCGAGCCCGCAGGGTCGACATTGAAAGCTCTTCGCACTCGGAGAGTGCGGTGGCGGCGTGCCCGCGGCCCAGGTGGAGAGCGCAGAGAGGTGGCGGTCTCCGTTGCTGAGCGGGGCGCGGCACGAGCCGCAAAAACGAGGCGTTTTTACAAAAACGCCTCGTGCTCTTTTAGAGTACACACAGAAACAGTAATAATGTAAAGGATATGTCGCCGGATAGCGTAGCAGGCACGGATGGCTGAAGGCGGCGAAGACGGCCGGCTTCTTCAGGCGCTGTCCTAAGCTTGCTGGTCGCTGGTTTCAACGGCGGCGGCTCTCAAGATCCAGCGATGCGAAGAGCGTCGCTGAAGACAAGAAAATCAGAATTTTAGCCTATGAGCGCTGAATATATACACGCTGGCCACACCCATTCTGACGGTTAGAAGGGTGCGGAGGGCGCGAAGCGCCCTCATTGGTTGCCGCGTTCAGAGCGCTCACCGATAGGCTTAAGCAGTTGCCGCCGAGCAGCCAATGAGCACGCTTATACAGCCTGCCTAGGTCTGTCGGCTGCTGCACTGCGTTGACAATGTATACAAAATTAAGGATAATTTTTTGGCTTCAGATCTCGAAGAAAGAAGACTTTCCCGATGCGTAAGCTAACCTTACGCAATACGAGAGACCTCTCGTAAGAGAACTTCTAGTTACTTCTAGTTACTAGTTTACTTCTAGTTATGGATGTCCTACTCAACCAAAAATGCATTTATATATATAGGAATATGATTATACCTTTAGAAAGGCAAAAAGTTTAGTGTGACGGTTGACAATATTACACTTTAATTTAATGTAGCCTAGTGTTCGGTCACACTAAATGCGTCTCTATAGCACGCATTGTGTTTATCGTGCAATTTATACACAAAAATGATTTTTTACGTGCATATGACACACATGGGTAGGTTTAATAGTGGTGTGGGTATACATTTGGGTAGGATTAGTATTGTGGGGTGCGTGTGTATTGAGATTAGGCTGGTCATTCTCAGGGAATGCATGAACGGATAAGACAATTACTTTGAATGCAATATAAGTCACTTTAGATGTAAACATCTGCCACATGCACTAATGTAATGAACGATCTGATGTAAACTGTTGTGCAAAACAATGTGAAACTACAAGGTTCTTTTTAGAAAGTCTTTAATGCTGATATTTGACAACCGTTTTGACTGACAGCAGAAGTTCAGGAGTCTTCAGAAGAATCACTAACCTACAAGAAAGAATAAAATAATTTCAACTCCAATAATAGGCGGGATGTAAATGTCATGATCATCCGGTTAGGCTTTATTTTGTGATAATGACTGTGCATTATCCCTTACAAAGCAGTTGTATGACATGGTTCATGTTAGTTTATCACAGTATGATGATCAATAATTACGATACATTTGATCTTCTTGCTGTTCTTGTTGTCATCCTCTTACACCTGAAAGAATAAACACACTGATCTGCAGTGTCAGTCTGAGTTTTTGATTGTGATCACATCACCCTAATCACAGCAGAACATGCGCACGTCATTGAGAGCGGTGTCATCTCCTTTGATTCCCTGTGGCTCTTCTATCCGTGTCCCGATGCCACAGATTCCTCTTCCTTTACATTCTGGACTCCAGTTTCCCCAATCGCCCCAGTCTGTGCCGTCACCTTGAAGGATAGAACCTCCACTGCAGTTGAATCTGAAATAAATGTGACTGTATTATGTTAAAGAGCCCATATGCTTTTTCGGATATGACCTTTCATGCAATGTGTAATAGAGCTGTTTGTGAATGTAAAAGTCTCAAAGTGCAGATAAATGGAGTTTTATCTCCCAAAAGAAAGAAGCGATTCTGAACTGCCTGAAACGAGTCGTCAGTAATTCAAGTCTCACTTCCTGCTGAACATTCGTAGGTTTGTTACGAATTTGCATAATGCCAGTCTCTGGTTTTGATTGCCCTCAAACACTGTAGTTTATCTGAGACTGGAAGAGTTTGGTTCGTGTTGTTCGTGTGGAGAAGACGCTGTTTTCTGCTGACGAAGCAAATCCACTTTGATGAGATTGATACGGTAAAACCCACGCCATTGTTACTGTTCGTATCACTGTGTGTCAAGAGCTGAGAGTCAGATATGAGAATGAGCTTTTGGTTTCTAACCAATCACAGCACACTGGGCCGTCTGACCAATCAGAGCAGAACAGCTCTCAGAGAGGCGGGGTTTAGAGAGACTGAATCTACGAACGAAGCGTTTCAGACACTGAGAGAAAAGAGCTGATGCTGCAGTGGAGATTATGAGGAAATTAAAGTGTGTTTTGACCAACCTATTTTCAATGGAAAGAAGCTAAAGCCTCAAAAAGTCACTAAATGTTGCGCCAACTGTCTGCAGTTTACATCTGTTTTCTTTCCTAATCCGTGCTCACATATTGTAATTTTAATATAATACATATAGCTGAATGTCCAATAAAGCTATTCTCATTTACATATTTTCTGTCAGACAGCGGAACGAGTGTGATTTAGTGACTGACTACATGTAAACACCAGCAATCCAAAAAGTCGCTAGATTTATCGCTAAAAATAAGTCGCTATAGGGGTATGAAAAGTCGCTAATCCTGTGACAAACTCCTGTGACCTTGGATGCACTTAAACCGAGACTCTAGAACACAATTTTAAACCTTTAAAATAGCATAGGGGCACTTTAAACATGAAGTTTGACTTTTTTTGGAAGGTTTTTTTTTTTTTTCGGCACAGAATAAATATATGAACTAGCGGAAGTATTGATTTACTGTTTATAGAACTTGTGTAAAAGAGATATAACACTTAATAGTTGTGTTGTTGCTCTGAATATCATTCATATGCTTGATGAGGGAAAACTGAGACCCTGAATGGCAAATTCAGAATGATTGTTCTGTTACACACTCACCTGATGTTGTTTGCGGCCGTTTCATCTTTAGTTTCTTGGTTAGATTGGACTCTCAGCTGGAAAGCTGTCAAGAATCCCGAAGGACACCATTTGATATCAGTCCACTCACCCCAGCTGAAGAAAAAACACAATTTATGGCTTTTTTGAAGGTTTATTGAAGACAATGAAGATTAAATCCACAGTTAATTTATCTAGCTTATGAAAAAACTGCTCTTTAATGTAAGAATTCTTTATAAACCCAAAGTAAACATGCTGTTACTAGTTTTGCTTCATTGCATAGAGTCCGAGCCCATTACCTTCCTACGTCAGACTGAACGAAGATTTCCTTATTTAAGTCTGATAAGTCTTCGATCCGACTGACACAGTAAAGACGAATCCCGTTGAGTGCTGTGTTATCCCCAAAAAAGAAAAAAACAGGTTCTTCCACCTAAAAAACAAGAAAAAACAGCAACAACATTAAGACAATCCTCTATTTGATAGTGTTCATGGCAGGTGGAGATTAACTAACACACACATACACACACAACCTCCAGGCCAATCACAGTATTTGTTTATAAAATATAAATGATAGGAAATCCAAAAGCCTCTCAATATATTTAAATAAGGAGCTATTTGCGGTTACACGTGTTTTTATTTTTTTTAATACCTCCAGATGATACTATTCTCACTTCAAAAAAATGGATTTCAAAGCCCTTCACTCTATTTTAATCTGAAATATTGCAATTATAAAAAAAAATAATGGGAAAGAAAATACATTAACTTTAGTGGGAAAAAAAATAGCTCATACAATGTTTATAAATATTGCACAGTATCATAAAATCCCCTAAAAAAAAATATTATTGAACAAAAATAAATTACATTGATTTTCCTGGGGGGAAAAAATGACATTTTAAAGCTTCGTCACTTTTGACAGCGAAGGAGCCAAGTTTGACCCCAAAATGAAGAGGCTCAGAGGGTTAAAGTCTACATAAAACCTCTGACATGTGAAGGAAAAAAGTTGACAGGACTTGCTTTTACACTTCAGGAATTGATTGAATCATGATAAATCTTGATATTTTCTAACCCAAATACTTTTTCTTGTTTAAAGCTCAAACTCACTTCAAGTCATTTTGCTTCTTCTCCAGTAAATGTATCTTGATTTAAAAATGTTTAGATATTTGTACTGGAAAACAAGACAAAAGTACTGAGTTAGAAAATCAAAACCACTTTCATGATTCAATGGTCAACTTACCATCAGACTAAATCCCGTGGCGTATGTTCCAGTTGGACAAAATTCCCTTTGACCCCAAAAACCCCACTTCAATCCATTGGACACAGTTAGCAACGATACAAAAGTTCTTTCGATGCTCTCCTCAGAAGGTTTTCCAGTGGACTGAACGCTCACATGCAGCCCAATAATGGCTAGCAGTGAAAACACCATGGAAATGAAGGGATACATTGCATTGCATTGCCAAATAATGATTAAATTAATTCTGTTTGGTTTCCAAACCAAAAACGTACCCGGGTTACCCTAAGCCTTCTTTGGTTGGTCAGTAGAACATGACTGCTTCTTTTTTGAACCAATCAGAACATTACATTTATATGTATTAAATTCAGCCAATCAGCAGCCAGGAACATTGAGTCCACGTCAATGCCTGTAAATAAACACAAAAATACAAACATCTGTTTGTTTAACTGAGAAAGTGTTTTATTCAGTAAAATGCCTATCAAATGCTGGTTGATTTTGTCATTTTATTTCCTAAATATCAAGGATTGCAAAGCAGCAGGAAAAGATCAGCTAAAAATGATCATTCTGTCATCATTTACTCACTCTCATGTCGTTCCAAACCTGTATGACTTTCTTTATTTCAAGAAGAATTTAAGTGTCATAAATGTATTTTCACACAACTTGACTTCTGAAGTCTTATGATCATTTGCATGAAGAAATGAAAACACATAAAAATCAGTGTTTTCCATATTGTTCCAGTCGGTGAAACTAAATGATTGTGCAAGTCACGTAAACACACTTTAGACAAACACTGATCAGGTCGAATTGCCAGTAAAAGCATGTGCCCTTTTAAAAAGTTTATTTACTCTTTTTATCTTTCATGAGATTTTAGATACTGGGAAAATCACAAATTTAAGCAAATATGATCCATGATGCTTCTATGCGTGTAGGAAAATAACATTCTTTTTGGTTCAGGTCTCAAAGAAGTTTCTCAGAGTCAAGGTTCCAGGTCAGAAGAATTAACTTTATTGACAAGCAATAAAGTGAGACTCCAGCTGGCCACCTGGACATCTAAAGTTACCATTCCCAGTCCTCATGTCTTAGACTTTTTTCTTATCTCTAGGTGCCCAATGGGCACCCTCATATCGATCTCTTCTTCTTTGTCACTCCTTGTGGCCTTACCACCACTAAAAATATCTCTCCCTAGACCTTCTTCTATTGGTGGAACATCTCAAAAAACATGTTTTTCTGCCAGCACATCCCAGCACCTGCATTTACAGACTTTTTGGGTACTTTTCCATTCTCTTATCTTTGTGACCCATTTTCTGCTTGGCATTACAGTATTCAGACTTTCACATGAGACAAGGGAAATACTTCAACATAATCCCCCCTTTGGGACTAACTTTAGTCCCACCTTCACTTTTGTCCCAGAATGTATCTTCATGAATAAACCTTTCTCTGTTATCTATCAATCATGGACAATATCGACCATCCATCTTTCTTATCAATAGGCTTTCATCACAAAGGTACACTCTGGAGGAATAGTGAGACCAAACATCTCCACCCCCCTTTGACTGGAGTGGAGTAAAAGATCTCACCTTCCTGTCGGATCATCACTCTGAAGGGATAGATACTTTAAACATTTGATTTCCAGTGTAATCAACATATCTCAGTGTACAGACTTGAAGTTAGGATTGTCCCACGGTGCCAGAGGAACTGCACAGGCGCGTCCGGTGGCCTGGAGCGCTGTCTGGGTTGCTCCATCGCTGCCAGACATGCCCTGATCCTGCCTTGGGCACTATCTGGTGTTGGAGCAGACGGCGGGGTTTTAAACCACCAGTTGAGTTTGCCCTTGCTGGTCCGGCAATTGATGACCGCGCTTATAATTAATCTCTCTTTTTACCCCGAGGAAACATCTACCAGTAGTCTATTGCATACTTCACTTTTAATTCATAAAAAACTTTAAAATATTAAAATAACTCTTTTTTAACAAGTAAAATGATTAGTAAGTGATAAAAATAGTAAAAACATTCTTATCTTTGCCCTTTATATCTGGTTGCATTACCTCGTACCATGGGCAATGACCTGCTTCAAACCTTGTATCGTCCCCTCTCATTCACATATTCATATTTTGTGAACAGTTAGTGTGATTATATAAAATATACTCAGTAGGATTATATCTAAGAATATATGTAAGAAGAATATACACTGGAAGGAGCCCTTGTATCAAATCAAAAAATAAAAATAACTACTCTACCTAACTCCCTACTCTACCCCCGTTCTAATAATCTGTCTAATTTTACCCCAAAAATAAAATACACAGTGTGGCTACCTCCCTCTCTATCAAAAACAGTGTGAAATTGACTATCAAAATGACTATCAAATGCTGGTTGATTTTGTCATTTTATTTCCTAAATATCAAGGCTTGCAAAGCAGCAGGAAAATATCAGCTAAAAATTATCATTCTGTCATCATTTACTCACTCTCATGTCGTTCCAAACCTGTATGACTTTCTTTATTTCAAGAAGAATTTAAGTGTCATACATGTATTTTCACACAACTTGACTTCTGAAGTCTTATGATAATTTGCATGAAGAAATGAAAACACATAAAAATCAGTGTTTATCCATATTGTTCCAGTCGGTGAAACTAAATGATTGTGCAAGTCACGTAAACACACTTTAGACAAACACTGATCAGGTCGAATTGCCAGTAAAAGCATTAGTACCTTTTAAAAAGTTTATTTACACTATTTATCTTTCATGAGGTTTTAGATACTGGGAAGCAGACATCACACATTTAAAGGAGTCATAACCTAGTATTACCTTGGATACCTACTGCTGTATTATAGTCTTTCAGGCCCTTCTAAAAAAGAAAAGTGGAAAAAAAATAAACACAGAGCTCCTCAGACCCTTATTTCTGAAGGCATTATTGTCTCGCGAGATCTGATGCGATATTTTGGCTGTCGTGGACGGTCATTTTAATAATGCAAATGAGGGGCGCGTTGATTGGTGGCAGGAAGGAGGGGGGTTGACACCGCAGGTAACGCTTTAGCATATCATTCCAAAATGACATCATGGCGCAAGTTATGAATGAACCCGACCTGGCCGCGACCGGCTTCCCGGCCAGTGTATAAGTATGAGGCGCCGTTTAGGGCTTAAATCAAACTTCATTCACGCACACATATATGAAACACGCTTGCATACATACTAAGTAGTCACACATACATGTATATGAACTCTCCACGCACATACTCATATGAGACGCGAGCACACACACACAAACTCACGCACATACTCATAAGACTCGAGCACACACACACACAAACTAGACGGCGCCTCATATATAAGCGTTAGGCAATCAATATACAATAGCCGAATTCATGATGATCTCAGTCATTTTGTTTGCAAAGTAACGTTAGCAGGCATTCCTCATGTTTACCTCGAAGCTAATACTCCCGCTAGCATACAATAGCCGCATTAGCAGTTAGCTGCTGTTTGTTACACACAGTAGAGCAATAAAAACTCAGTCTTACCGTTTCAATTTCAGGCAAGTCTCTGATGGTTGGAATTGCACCTTTTTCCAAACAGAGCTTCGAGGCCAACTTCGCCTGATATTGCCCCAAATTTGTGTATGATTCCTGTGTGAACTGTTTAGCGCAGACTCCTAACGATAAGCCAGTTGAAAGGGTTGTTGGGACAGCGTCATTAAAAATGAATTTCATCCACTGGTCCCTGATAGTTTGGTCCGTTTTTGGTAGAGAAAACACATTTACATGTTGTTTGTGGCAGTCAACCACAGAGCAACTCAGGTGTGTACTCGTTTCTCCATCTTTCTCGACTGAACTGATTATGAGGGGGAGAGGGGCGGGCTTAGGTTTGCGGTGTCCATATATGGTATATCCTGACCCGTCATGACGTCAAGACGGGGCTGAAATCAAAATCTCGTATTTGAGTGCGCGTGCACGCGCGCTGGTTTATTTACCCTGAGGTAAATTTAAATTTTTAAATATCGGCTTCCCGGCCAGTGTATAATCGTTAGGCAATCATAACATACATTGATTCTCGTGGAAAAGTGAAAATTGCAGGTTATGACTCCTTTAAGCAAATATGATCCATGAAGCGTCTGTGTGTGTAGGAAAATAACAATCTTTGATTTCTGATTCATAACTTCTTCTTGATTCTGGCACCGTTTGTGATAGTCGCTGGAGATGGGTTTATAATCTTCTCAAATATTAAAATAAGGTTTGAATTTGTTTTGCATCAAATCATTTTCTGAATATGCATTGTGCCATTTTAGCTAAAAACACACATTTATATATTGGGATACAATTATATCTTTAGAAAGGCAAAAAGTTTAGGCTAACAGGATTGACAATATTACTCTTTAATTTAATGTAGTGTTCCTGTAGTAGAGTATGTTGGTCATTCTCAGGGAATGCATGAACGGATAAGACAATTACTTTGAATGCAATATAAGTCACTTTAGATGTAAACATCTGCCACATGCACTAATGTAATGAACGATCTGATGTAAAGTGTTGTGCAAAACAATGTGAAACTACAAGGTTCTGTTTAGAAAGTCTTTAATGCTGATATTTGACAACCGTTTGACTGACAGCAGAAGTTCAGGAGTCTTCAGAAGAATCACTAACCTACAAGAATGAATAAGATCATTTCAACACCAATAATAGGCGGGATGTAAATGTCCTGATCATCCGGCTAAGCTTTATTTTGTGATAATGACCGGCTGACTTTACAGATTTACATTAGAAAGCTGCTGTATGACATGGTTCATGTTAGTTTATCATAGTATGATGATCAATAATTACGATACATTTGATCTTCTTGCTGTTCTTGTTGTTATCCTCTTACACTTGAAAGAAAAATCAGATTTAGTTCTAAATCTTCAGTCACTATTAGTAAGATCTGAGTTTTTGATTGTGATCACATCACCTTAATCACAGCAGAACATGCGCACGTTATTGAGAGCGGTGTCGTCTCCGCTTCCCTGTGACCCTTCTATCCGGGTCTTGATGCCGCAGATTCCTTTTCCCATACAGTTTGGACTCCACTTGCCCCAGTCGCCCCAGTCTGTGCCGTCACCCTCCAGCACAAAACCTCCAGTGCAGGTGAACCTGGAAAAAATTCAGATGTGACAATATTATGATAAAATATGTTATTGCGCAGTCGGATTGAATGTCAGTCACATGATCACCTGCAGCAATCACAATCTTGAACAGCAGCACGACTGCGAGTGTGATATTAACTAAACTATTGATGGATGAAAACTGAGTCCTTTCCTTAAATAGTTAAATAAAACCAGGATGGGTAAGAGATTGTGTAAGAGGTTTACACTGGGTAAAAGATGTTATAACTTATAGCAGCACACACTCACCTGATGTTGTTTGCGGCCGTATCATCTCCAGATCCTTGGAAAGATTCAACTCTCAGCTGGAAAGATTTCAAGTATCCAGAAGAACACCATTTGACATCTGTCCACTCACCCCAGCTGAAGAAAACACACAAAGAGGTTGCCTGATCAAATCAGTTATTATTTTCAAGAAAATCCTCAATTTACTTATCTAGCTTAAACACTTAATGCAAGAATTGTTAATAATCTGAGTCCATTACTTTCCTACGTCAGACTCAATTGAGCTGTAGTCACGTGAGCCTGGCTGATCGACACAGTAAAGACGAATCCCATTGAGCGCTGTATCATCACCACGACCAATTGGTCTTTCCACCTTAAAACAACAACATTGAGACAATCTTCCATTTGAAAGAGTAAACTCTAACCCAACCCATAGTAACATTTATCTTCATGCTGTTTAGTATTACACAGACACTTTAAAAATCTTAAGCAGGTGCAGTTCCCTGGAGAAACCTGGAGTTAAAGGGGTCATATAATGGTACATGCACTTTTACAAGTTGATTGTACTGAAATGTGTGTTGACAGTGCCTGTACACAACCATCATAAAATGATAAAAATCCATCCAGTGTTTTTTATTTTAATCTCCTTATGTTTTCCCCTGTCTCTAATCAAGCCGTTCGACCGTGTGACGTCACACGGTCGGACGCCCCTCCCACGATTGTTGATTGACAGCAGTGTTTCGACACAGACCCGCCCTCGCTCGTGAGCGAGCTGTCATCATAGTCCGCCATTGTTGATACGCTGGAGCACTGTCTATGAGCAGAATGGCATCTAAGCGATTGTGTTGTTCTGTTCTTGGGTGTAATAACGAACACATTTTGATGTTCTTAAATCTGAACCGCTGAAGACGCAGTGGCTGAGTTTGTTTTCGAAGGGAACATTCCCCACGATCAACGTCAATGCTTTCATGTTTGCGCGAATCATTTCACCAGACTGCTTTACAAACGAGGGTCAGTAAGTTATAAAGCTGGTTTTGCTAAGAAGCTGCTCCTGAAAAAAGGATCGGTACCAACTATTCATGTTCCTGCTGCACCTCCAGAAGAAGAAGTGAGTGTAACGTTTTATTAACCTTTATATTAATATTTATATTACGTTAATCTTTGCAAATCGCTTGCTGCACGCTTCACGATGAATGCGGCTAAGGTTTACACTCAGGGTACATTACGCCATGTTTTCTATGTACAACGTTCTCAATATAATTCATAATCCCACGTTTATAATGAACAACGCGTTATGGTTATTGTGTTATTGTGTTACGGTGTACGCACAGAACAGAGGGGCGGGGTGAGCAAAGCTCGTTATCATTTAAAGACACATGCACTTAAACAGCGTGCTGAAAACGATACTTGGTTACTCACGTAACCTTGGTTCTCTCTAGAGAGGGAACGAGTATTGCGTAAGGAACTTACGCTACGGGAAAAGTCATCTTTTCTCGAGATACTGAAGCCAAAAAATTATCCTTAATTTTTCATAATTTGTCAACGCAGTGCAGCAGGCAGCACAGCAGAGCTAGAGCGGGCAATACTGCGTGCTCATTGGCTGCCGCGCGGCAACTGCTTAAGCCTACCAGTGAGCCCCGCGTGACGTCACGCCCAATCAGGGTGCGCGCGCCCTCGCGCGTCACAGCCCGCCAGAAGGGGCGGCGTCAGAGCGTATAAAAACAGGGCTCGGAGGCTTAATTCTCTGGTTTCTGTCGAATGAAGCGACATGAGCTCGAGGTGCAAGCACGGCAGGGAACGCAATACTCGTTCCCTCTCTAGAGAGAACTGAGGTTACGTGAGTAACCAAGTATCGTTCTCTTACGAGAGGTTCTCTCGTATTGCGTAAGGAACTTACGCTACGGGAACCCTTTGTCAACGCCGTGCGCGCCATGCATCCACACACAACTCCAGGGGGAGGGGACCCGGGGAGTGAAGAGTGGGGAGAGAGGTGGCCAGCAATGCGGGCCAACACATGTACATAAGCACCCATAGGGAGAAACAGAGCGGCGCAGCCGGTCTGTATATAAAAGCTTTCCCTGAAAGTGCGGCTCGACCAGAAGAGTCAAATCTAATATCCAGCCTGCGAAGAGCAGGGCATGAACATGATTTTAGACTGCAAGAAGTTTAGCCTACAGGGCGGGAACTTCCAGGTTATAAAACCTAACAAATGTAGACGGGGAGGCCCAGCCTGCTGCCGTACAAATGTCATAAATGGAAATCCCACTGGACCATGCCCACGATGAGGCAACGCCTCTGGTGGAATGATCCCGTATGCCCAGAGGGCACTGCAGGTCTTTGGACGCGTATGCTGTTGCAATAGCATCCACTATCCATCTGGATAACGTCTGTTTCGAGGCGGCGAGACCCTTGGTGCGCCCACCAAACGAAACAAAGAGCTGCTCTGAGCGCCTGAAGGCTGCAGAGCGCGTAATATAAAGCCTTAACGCCCTGACAGGGCAAAGGAGGTTATTATCGACCTCGCTGGCTGCCGGCGGCAGGGCTGAGAGGGAGATAACCTGTGCTCTGAAAGGAGTACCCAACACTTTAGGGACATAGCCATGTCTGGGTTTGAGAATGACTAACGAGTCGTTAGGTCCAAACTCGAGACACGACGCGCTAACTGACAGCGCATGTAAGTCACCCACGCGTTTTACTGAGGCGAGGGCCAGCAGAAAAACGGTTTTGAAAGTGAGGTATTTGAGACCCACAGAGTCTAGCGGCTCGAAGGGAAAAGCTTTAAGGGCCTCCAGGACCAAAGACAGATCCCATATCGGAACCGAAGGTGGCCGCGGAGGGTTCAGCCTCCTGGCGCCTCGCAGGAAACGGGTAACGAGTTCGTTTCTTCCAAGTGCGCGGCCGCGCGCCGAGTCGGCGAACGCAGCAATCGCCGCAACATATACCTTGAGCGTGGAGGGGGACCTGCCCGCGTCCAAGAGCTCTTGGAGGAAGTTCAGAACCTGTGGAACCTCACAGGACTGAGAGTTCAAACTCTTCCCTGTACACCATTTATTAAACACTGACCATTTAGACGCATAGAGCCGCCTCGTCGAGGGGGCTCTGGACTGCGAGATCGTGTTAACTACCCCTTCTGGCGCATGCAGAGACCAGTGCTCTGGATGGGGATGCAGAATTGACCCTCGGGCTTGAGAGAGAAGGTCTCTCCTCACTGGAATCGGCCACGGGGCTGTGTCTGACATGTTCACCAGCTCCGGGAACCAGGGTTGGTTCTCCCAGTGCGGGGATATGAGGAGCACTGCGCAGCGCGTTTCCCTGATCTTCGCTAATACCTGAGGCAGCATTGAGATCGGGGGGAAAGCGTACAACGGGACACTGAAGCCTGGGCCAGTGCGTCCTCGCTCTTCGAAAAGAACCTTTTGCACTGAGCGTTCTCGCTTGTGGCAAAAAGGTCCAATTTCGCTTCGCCGAAGCGGAGCCACAACGTCTGTATCGTCTGGCTGTGTAACGCCCATTCCCCTGGGGGAACATTGCCCCTGGACAGTTTGTCCGGGCCGTCGTTCAGGTGCCCGGGCACGTGCGCGGCTCTCAGCGAGCGCAGCGAGCCCTGAGCCCAGATCAAAAGGCGTTCTGTTAGAGCGCGCAGGGCTCTGGATCTGAGTCCGCCCTGGCGGTTCACGTAGGACACCACTGACATGTTGTCTGAGCGAACTAGCATGTGGTGTCCCCGAAAGTATGGGAGAAAATGCTTCAAAGCTTTCTCGACCGCTAACATCTCCAGACAGTTTATATGGAGGTTCCGCTCTGGGCCCGACCAGGGGCCGCAGATTGGTCTGCCCTCGTAAAGCGCTCCCCAACCCATGTTGGACGCGTCTGTCGAGACCACTTTGCGGTGTGAGATGGCTCCCATTGTCACTCCCTGACGGTACCATTCGGGCGCTAGCCAGGGCTGCAGGGCTGAGACACAGACCTGAGTCACGCTGACTCGAGCACTGCCCGAAACCCACGCTCCGCGGGGTACTTTCGATTTCAGCCAGCATTGTAGCGGGCGCATACGAAGTAAAACCAGCCGTAGGACCGCTGCGGCTGATGCCATATGGCCTAACAGCCTTTGGAAACGTTTCAGAGGGAGGTATCTGCCCTTTTGGACGGATGCGGCGAGGTGTCGAACACAGCGCGCGCGGGCTGTTCTGACAGCCTGGCAGTCATCGCCACCGAGTCCAGTTCTATTCCTAGGAAGGAAATAGACTGACTGGGGATAAGTGAGCTTTTGTCCCAGTTCACCGAAAGACCCAGGCTTTCCAGATGACTGAGAAGCGCTATCTTGTGAGAGATGAGTTCCTCTTTTGACTGCGCTAGAATGAGCCAATCGTCCAGATAGTTCAGGATTCGCATGCCCTGTTTTCTCAGGGGAGCGAGAGCTGAATCCATGCACTTTGTGAATGTGCGGGGTGCTAGGGACAGGCCGAAAGGCAGGACGGTATATTGATACACCTGGCCGTCGAAGGCGAATCTCAAGAATGGCCTGTGACGGGGTATAATCTGGATTTGAAAATACGCGTCTTTCAGATCGAGAGATATAAACCAGTCCCTCGGGCGAATTAGCGCGAGGATCTGCCTGGTCGTAAGCATTTTGAACGGCCGTCTCATGAGGGCTCTGTTCAAATGTCTCAGATCTAATATGGGTCTGAGCCCGCCGTCCTTCTTGGGCACGAGGAAATAACGGCTGTAAAAGCCCGCCTCGGTCAGAGAAGGAGGAACTCTCTCTATCGCCTTTTTTCGCAGCAGCTTCGCTATCTCTGCATGCAGCAGATGGGCTGCTTCTGCGTTCACTTTCGTTTCGGTCCGGGCTAGAAAGCGCGGAGGCCGACGACTGAACTGTAGCGAATAGCCCTGTATTACCGTGTCCAGCACCCATGTCGACACACCCGGAATAGCCTTCCATGCATTCGCACTCATAGCTAGGGGTCGAATGGCCTCTGAGTCCCGTCCGTCGCAAAGCGGGACGAGGAATCTGCAGTGGCGGGCGCGCGCTGCGCGCTGAGACAGTGCTGCGAGACGGGGACTCGCTGATAGCAGTGACCGGCCGAATTGCGCTGGGAGAGCGCGCGTGAGTGTTTACAGCAGAGTGTGAACGCGGGGGAGTGGGCACAGGACTCTTTCTTAAAACACGGCCGGTGGCGGTGGCGATATCTGAACCCTGAATGTGTGAGACAGAGCGAGCAGTGTGTGGTTGTGAGCACTCGTGAGCGGGCACATTTCTTACACTTATCGCTCGAGCGGCAAGAGCGCGCTTTATGCGAGTGTGCTCTGTAGGGTACACAGGGGGATTTGTGCTTGTGTGTAGAAATGAACACTGGGTTGTGGGCATATTTACTACACTCATAACACTGTCGGCATGAGCCGAATGGCCAGATATTATGCTCATATTGTGATTTATCTGGGTCGCCGTAAAAACGGCGTTTGAGTGCAGGCGAGTGAGTCGACAGACTGGCTCGTTGGCTGCTGAAAACACTACTGCAGTAGCCTTTTTTAAGGGGACTGGCAGAGGAAGACAGATGAATTTTGATGGCGGTCCGGCCGCAGCGGGACCCGGCCGTCTTTTCCTCCCGACGAGTGCTAGGAGGACTTCGCAGGCTCGGACTTCAGCGAGACTCGAGGCCGAGGCCCTCGCGGGGGCGGCGGCCTGCGCTGGCTGGTTGAGCGGGACCTAGGGCGGCCGCGCTGGCGCTGCTGTGTGGTCGGAGGGCGGGAAGAGCGCTGGGCAGAGCTGCGTGCAGGAGGCTCTGTGCTAGAGCGGCCTGCAGCGGAGCTCGAGCGGCGAGGCAGGAAGAGGCTCATAGCCTGTGATGCCTTCTGCACCTCCGTAAACCGGTCCACGAGGCCACTCACTGCTGGTCCGAAGAGGCCGGTGGGGGAGAGCGGGGTGTTAAGGAAGACGGACCGCTCTGATTCTCCCATATCGGCTAGCGTCAGCCACAGGTGGCGCTCTGTGACGGTGAGCGAGGCCATTGAGCGACCGATAGCTTGTGCAGCTACCTTGGTAGCGCGGAGAGAGAGATCTGTCGCGCTGCGCAGGTCGGTCAAGGTGGTCTGGTCGGGGCCCTTCTCGTCCAGCTGGCGGAGGAGGTCGGCCTGAAGGACCTGAAGGACCGCCATCGTGTGCAGGGCTGAAGCGGCCTGTCCGTTAGCCGAGAAGGCGCGGTGGACGAACGCCGAAGTAGTCCTGCAGGCCTTGGACGGGAGGGCAGACTTTGAGCGCCATCTCGCGGATGGGGGGCAAAGGTGCGCTGCGACCGCCTGTTCGACCGGAGGGATGTCGTTGTATCCCTTCTCCGCGGCTTTGTCCACTCGTGAGAGAGTAGCTGAAGCTGGAGAGCGGAGCCTGGCCGAAACCGGAGCGTTCCACGCTTTGGAGAATTCCTCGTGGAGCTCGGGCAGAAAAGGCGCTGGTCTGGACGCTGTAGACTGGCGGCGGTTGGGCAGGAAGCATCCATCGAGCCTGTTCGGTGGAGGCACCGCAGGCGGGGACCACTCGAGGCCTAAGCGCTCGACTGCCGTCGTGAGGAGGCGGAGAAGCTCGGCGTCCACACCGGTATGGGTCCTGCCAGACTCTTTTGAAGACGAGGCGGAGCGGAGTGAACCGGACCACTCTTCGCTGTCTGACGCCAGAAGAGAGCAGCTGTCCAGAAGCGCGTCCACTTCCGCTTCATCCTCAGAGGCGACGGCATCGCGGGCCGTAGCCGGCGGCTGTGCGTCGGGAAGCGGGGAAGGCGAGGGAGAGAGCGAGGCTCGCGGGAGTTTCTCCGGCGAGGGCCTGACTCGAATCTCCGGCTCCGGTGGTCTCTGTGAGCGGCGTTTCTTCTTACGCGGCCCGGAGACAGTTGGAGCGGGTTCTGCATTGAACAAGGCGAGTCGAGCCCGCAGGGTCGACATCGGCAGTTCCTCGCAGAATTCGCAGCCGCCCGAAGACAAGGCAACGGCTGCATGGTCACGTCCCAGGCAGAGAGCGCAGATCACGTGGCGGTCTCTGTCGCTGAGCGGAGAGCGGCATGAACCGCATGAAACTCGAGGCATTTTGAAACAAACGCCTTGCTCTTTTAGTGAGTGCTGCAAGAAAAACACACACAAATCAAGCGAGAAAGGATATATCGCCGGATAGCTGAGCTGGCACGGCAGGCTGAAGGCGGCGAAGATTCGACCGGCTTCCTCAGGCTGTCCTAGGCTGGCTCGTTGCTGGTTTCGACGGCGACGGCTTCTATCAGAGTGCAGCGATGCGAGAGCTTCGCTGAAGAGACAGAAATCAGAGAATTAAGCCTCCGAGCCCTGTTTTTATACGCTCTGACGCCTCCCCTTCTGGCGGGCTGTGACGCGCGAGGGCGCGCGCACCCTGATTGGGCGTGACATCACGCGGGGCTCACTGGTAGGCTTAAGCAGTTGCCGCGCAGCAGCCAATGAGCACGCAGTATTGCCCGCTCTAGCTCTGCTGTGCTGCCTGATGCACTGCGTTGACAAATTATGAAAAATTAAGGATAATTTTTTGGCTTCAGTATCTCGAGAAAAGATGACTTTTCCCGTAGCGTAAGTTCCTTACGCAATACGAGAGAACCTCTCATAAGAGAACAGCTGTTTTTGACCAGGTAAAATGAGTGTTTTCTTACAATACTAATGAGATTTTTTAATTAAAGTATATTACAAACTTTTAATTTAGACCCTAAAGAATCATATTAGTTTGTACAAAAATGGCATTATATGACCCCTTTAAAGGTGCTCTAAGTGATCACGCGTTTTTTTAGGCCAAAACATTTTTTGTCACATCCAGCAAACATCTCCTCACTTTCCGCTAGCTGCCTGTCCCCTGAACACATTGTAAAAAAAAATGCTTGTAAATCCAATTTGTTTTTTCTAAATGGTTCATGACTGTCTCAGGAAGCACGGAAGGGAGGGGGAGGGGACGGGATGAGGAGGAGGGAGGGACGGGATGAGGAGGGTCGAGCTAGCCTCCGTTTTGTTTGACAATACTTTGAACGTCAACAAGAAGTGACTTCACCCAACATCACTTAGAGCACCTTTAAATGACAAACAGCAACTCCACAGTTTTGAACCTTTGAAACACTCATCCAAAATAGAGTCAATGCCAAACTTACCTTCAGACTAAACCCTGCAGCGTAACTTCCACTTGGACACATGCTCTTATATCCCCACGATCCCCAATACATTCCATTCGACACCGTCAGCTCAGATCTGTAAGATCGGTCGATGCTCCGTTTAGAACTCACATGCCCAATAATGGCCAGCAGTGAAAACATCATGGAAAAGAAGTGATGCATTTCTACAGCACTGGCCTGATTGTAAAAAAATACTGATTGTTAGACTAATTTTCAGGTAGACTATCTACAGCCTCAGCTATCAGTGATCAGGTGGAAACAGACGCCTCAACCCTTGTGATGTGAGAATGATCAAGCAGACACAGAGATTGTAGTACCATAACATTCTCAAGTTTATTAAGGAAAAAGGCTCATATTTACACAAGATTAAGCAAATTCATCCACGTCCGTCTTTGGTTGGTCAGTAGAACATGCCTGATTCTTTTTTGAGCCAATCAGAACATTACATTTATATGCATTTAAATTCAGCCAATCAGCAGCCAGGAACACTGAGTCCATGTCAATGCCTGTAAATAAACACAAAAATAGAAACATCTGTTTGTTTAACTGAGTGTCCTTGGAAAGTGTTTTACTCAGTAAAATGCCTATCAAATGCTGGTTGATTTTGTTGTTTTATTTCCTGTTGTAAATATCAAGGACTGCAAAGCAGCAGGAAAAGATCAGCTAAAAATGATCATTCTGTCATCATTTACTCACTCTCACGTCGTTCCAAACCTGTATGACTTTCTTTATTTCAAGCAGAATTTAAGTGTCATACATGTATTTTCACACAACTTGACTTCTGAAGTCTTATGATAATTTGCATGAAGAAATTAAAACATAGAAATCAGTGTTTATCCATATTGTTCCAGTCGGTGAAACTAAAATGATTGTGCAAGTCACGTAAACACACTTTAGACAAACACTGATCAGGTCAAGTAAAAGCATGTAAAAGCATGTGGCCTTTTAAAAAGTTTATTTACACTTTTTTATCTTTCATGAGGTTTTAGATACTGGGAAGAAGACATCACACATTTAAGCAAATATGATCCATGAAGTGTCTGTGTGTGTAAGAAAATAACAATCTTTGATTTCTGATTCAGAACTGCTTCTTGATTCTGGCACTGTTTGTGATAGTCGCTGCAGGAGTGTGTTTACAATCTTCTCAAATATTAAAAAAAGGTTTGAATTTGTATTGCATCAAATCATTTTCTGAATACGCAGTGTGCCATTTTAGCTATAAAAACATGTTATAATAATGTTCAGTTGTAAGTAATTTATAAGTGATTAGTTAATAATGAATTATTAAGTGATATGCTAACATTTTATGTATGTTTTGTAAATTTCGTTACAAGTCATTTACAAGTGATTAGTAAATATGAAAACATGACTATGCGTTCATAAATGATTAATAAGTAATATGTTCATTATTCTATTTATGTTTTGTAGATTCAGTTATAAGTCATTTACAATTGATTAGTTAATGATTAACTAATCATTTACAAAACATGAATTTGCGTTTCATAAATGTTTAATAAATTCCGTTATTTTTTTGTATGTATGAAAACATAGTGAGAAGTGAGAAGATTCACTTCAACTGATAGGTTCCACTTCTAAAGGTGTAAGCACAACTTCCTCTTAGGGGGTGCTCGCAGAAGTGATGGTAACTACCACATTTTCCTGCGGTAGCCACCTGAACCTCCATGTCCACTTTAGGACCGGCCTGGAATCTCTCCAGGGGTCAGAACGCGGGTGCCATTATGCCCCGTCCCTGAGATACAGGGGAAGACTGGAAGCTGTCGAGGGGAACTAAGTCTGGTTGGGCCAATAAGGGGCAACTATCAAGACCTGCTCCACTCCTGTCTAGCACAGTACGTGCAAGCTACCTGAGTGCACAAGACAAGAGTATTGCTCAACACTAGGTGTGAAGAAGATCACCGAGCTTCAGGAGCATCTCTGCTCAACACCTGAGTGTGATGAAGATCACTGAACTTGAGTGGATGCCAAGTGACCATGAATAGCACAGCCGCTTTTTAGAAGGCTCACTGGGGGATGCATTTCTGCAGGGCCCCAGGGTCAGCTGAGAGCCAGTGTCTGTCCAAGGGTTATCCACTCGGACACAACTGGCAGAGGAACGAATCCGGAGAGGCAACAGATGTTATTGTGCTGCCCCGAAGTGGTCCCTGCCCAGCTGGATGCCTGGGGATGGAGTCTCCACCCTCCCTGGCCATAGGCTGTCGTGAAGCTCGTTGGCGGCACGATTGAGCAGGCCGGAAGAAAGAATAGAGGAATGAAGCAACCTCAGAAGCTTCTAACTCCAAGCAGGAGGTGACAGGCGAGTTGTAACATGCGAGGGAAGCTTAGCGCAACGGTCGCAATGCTGTCCTTTCAGACCAGTACCAGCTCGCTGAGCAGCGGTGGCTCAAAGCGAGATGAACTGCAACAACTTGAGGCAATAAATGCCAATGCAGTCAGAGGTCGCCCAGGCCTCCGTTAAAGCATGCCCTTTGTACATGGCCCCTCAGTCGGTGTTAGCGGACCTCGTTCTTAGAATGAAAGGTCTGATCACGGACTGAGGGTTTGGCGGCAGGCCGGGGTGATTGTTGTCACACCGGGTGTGCCACTCTGCCACTCTGTGGTGCGGAAGGCTAGAGAACTGAAGTACATGTCATTCAGGTCAAACGCAGCAGACCAATCTTGGGGGCGGGGCATTATGAAAAATGACACTCCGTGTTAGCAACCTGGACTGAGGCTTTCGTAGAAAGGGCCCGTTCAAGTGCCACAGGTCCAAGATGGTCACGACCCACCACTAGGTACCATGAAGAGCAAGTTTATAAAAACTGGCCTTCATATCGGCTGGAGGGGGCGGCCATATCGCGTCCTTCGCCAGAGGACAGCGACATGCGCCCTTGACAGCAGCACTGCTCAACACTAGGTGTGATGAAAATCACTGAGTTCCAGGAGCATCTCTGCTCAACACCTAAGTGTGATGACTAACACTGAACTTGAGCGGGCGCCAGGCGATAATGAATCGCATAGCCGAGTCTAATGGTGCAGTCTGGTCTGGACCGGTTGGATGCTTTTTCTGCTTCTACAACCAGGACCAGAAGGCCACAGACGTACCCAAGGTGGGGCAGCGAGGTGGAGGACAGAGATGTGAGTGTGTAGTGCAACACTTATCTGTCTCCACTGGGTGGCAGGGGATGCGTGAGAAGGCGGATGACCGGGTCCTCGAACCGCACCCAGCTGCCGTGCTGGTGAACAAGAGGGGGCTGAGGGGTGCAAGGCTTTACAGGGTCACACACCGCCAGACTGGCCCTCTTGGGACCCAGGAACAGAGGAATTTGCTCTTTCTTTGATGTGCGGGTACCGCTTGCCCCGCTTTTTTTGGGGAGCCAGCGGTGGAACAGACACACACACAAACAAAGACTCCACCCGGCCCTCACCCGGGGGGAGGGAGTGGATCAGTGACCAACTCCAAGAGCATCCTCCTCCATCCCTGAGCGGCCCGCTCCGGAATGCTTTCGCTATGGCTTGCCACCTGGCTTGGCAGCGCCTGGAGCGGGCTGGGCATCCCTACTGCGGCCGGCTCGATGCTGAGGCCTGGCTGAAGGCTGCTGCGGAAGACCAGCGGGAGCGGTGGCAGGGGAATGCCCTCAGCCATGAGCAGGTGGAGGAACTGCCACCGGCAGCGGGGTGGAGGCAGCAGCAGGCCACCAGGGCAGGATGTGCCGGATGGCCTTTGTTTGTGCTTGGGCGGCAGAGAACTGTTGGACACAGTTCTCCACTGCGTCGCCGACCAGCCCAACCTGGGAAATTGGACCCAGTTTGGACCGAACCTTGTCCACATCCGCCATATCAACCAGGCTGAGCCAAGGATGCTGCTCCAGGACCACTAAGGTGGACATCGCCAGACTGATCACGCACACCACGGCACTCGTGCCCCGGAGGATGAGGTCGGATGCAGTGCAGTGCTTACCTATGCGCGCACGGTCTGGGCTACCCTTGTGCATGTCCATAGGTGCCCTGGCCTGACAGACCTGTAGCAGCGCCATAGCACGCAAGAGGAGGTGGCTGGCCCACAGGCTTTGTAAGCTCTGCCTGTCGAAATGGACGAGAACTCACAGGCCTTAGGGGGGAGACGAGGATCCCACCAAAAGGCAGCGGCCGCCGGACACAGGTGCACCTGTGTCACTACAGACTGCTCCACTGGAGGGAAACCTCGCAACCCTTCACCGCTCCTCCATCAAGGGTAGTGAGGGGGGAAAAGCTATTCAGGCAGTTTCTGGCAGAGAAAGGTGCCGTCCACAACCTGGTAAGCTCTCCATGCACTTTTGGAAAGAAAAGCACTTGGGCGGCGAGCTGGGAACCAGCACGGCCCGCCCCGATATACCAATCCACCAACCGAGACTGAACGGGACACGGTGGAGGTTCCACTCGAGCCCGGCAGCCTGGGCGGCCCGTTTCTGGATATTTCTAGATAACACAGCCGAGTCGCCATCTCGAGAGTCCAGCTCACCCTCCGATGCTGCTATCGACATCTTATCCTCTGAGGGAACCCCAATTGAAACGGCTGATCGGCCCACGTTCTCGACTGAAAGGGAACCAACTTTTCGCGAACTTGCTTTCAACGAACACTCATTTTCATGGAGACGCGGTGTGCACGGAGGGGAGGGGCTGTGTGTATGTGTGCGCACGAGTGACAGAGACGGAGGAAAAAAGGAAATGCAGCTGAACGAATAGGTTGCGTGTTTTAATAGCGCTTACAAAGACGACAACTAAGGACATTTACTCTATAATTTTATTTTATTTTAGTTAGTTTAGCCAAACACACATTACAGTTTTTACAGTTTTAGTAATCGTTTTTCCGTTCGGTTTCGTTAACGATTATAACCTTGTCGTGAGCTCCTCATGCACCTCCGGGAATGGGTTGCTGAGAACCCCGAGTCGCTCACCCTCTGATGCAGCGATCGACATCTGATCGTCGCGGGGAGCACCAAAGGAAAGGACTGGTACACATCTCGAGGATGGTCCAGCACGTTCAGTTGGTAGCTCAACTGGCTGCGGAGAATGAGAGGGGTGAGGGTCTAAATCTAAAGGTGCGTAATTTTTTTTTACTGTTAAATGTTCTTGGGGTCCAATTGACCCCACATTGAAATGAATGGGAAAATGATTTTTTTTTTATTACTTTTTTCCATTTTATTTGTCAATGAAAACTTAATAATTAATCCAGTATAAATCTGAACATTTCTACATATAAACTAAGGTCTGGTCCTAAAGCATAAACACGAAGTGGTACTTACACATGTTTGAGTTCGCAGATGCTGACGCAGACAATTACCTCCACCCTTCCCCCCCACCACCAGGATGGTCCTGTCCATACCATGGGGGGTCGGCTGCGCCCCTTCCTTCGTCTTCAGGCAGGAAATGCAGATCTGCTACCCTCGGATAATTCACTACGGATGGGGCCTACGCCAAAGAACTTTATTGCTTGCTGGGCTGTCAATAAATGAATGCTTTGTTACATCATTATCTCCCGAGTCTTTCTGGTAGAACTTAACTGTTTCGATAGGTTACTCTTCAAGAACTGGAGAATAGTAGTTAATAGTAGTTAAGCGGACATGCTTAAAAAATTTCATGAATCACATCTGGGTATTGTCAAATGCAAAGAGAGGGCAAGAGATGTGATGTTTTGGCCCAGCGTGGCAAAGCAAATTGAGGATGTTGTGTTAAAGTGGGCTATCTGTAATACTTTCAGACGGAGTAACACCAAAGAGCCACTCATCTGCCATGACATTCCAGACAGAGCATGGGCGAAAGTAGGAGTAGACTTGTTCCACTTCGACAGAGGTGAATATTTGGTGTGTGTAGATTACTTTTCAAAGTTTCCGGAGATTGCTAAACTCACACAGACAACAAGCAAACATGTGGTGACAGCTCTTAAATCCAACTTTGCGAGACATGGGATCTCTGATGAAGTGGGGTTGGATAATGGTCCACAATTCTCAAGTGCAGAATTCAAAGCATTTGCAGAAAGCTGGGAGTTTGGACATACCACCTCTAGTCCTGGATTTCCACAGGCAAATGGACAAAGTGAAAGAGCATTCCAGACAGTCAAGAACCTGTTAAAGAAAGCACAACAGAGCCAAAGAGATCCTTATACTGCACTATCGGAGTACAGAAATGCTCCTATGGATGGTGTGAATCTATCTCCTGCACAGATGCTTATGGTTTGAAGACTGAACACAAAATTGCCTACATCAACACGGCTGTTGAGACCACAACTGTACAGAAATGTACATAAAGACATCAAGGTCAGACAGCTGAAACAGAAAAGTTACTTTGTGGAACAAAACAGGCACCACCTATAGCAGATGGAGAGAACGTGAGAGTGAAAGTCAAAAACAACAGTCATGTGTGATTCAAAGGCCTGACAGAAACACTTTCAGAAGAAATCGACGACACCTACTGAAAACCATGACTTTTCCACAACCAAGCTCTATAGAGTTGGAGGAATGTTCTTCAGCAAAGAGTAATACTCCAGTGCAATCACCTGCACTGTCACCAGTGAAAATACCTGTAACACCAATTAGGGACAAGGAAGAACAGGTCAAAAGGTCAAGATGGGGTAGACAGATTAGACCTGAAAATTGATTTTGATTTTACATGAAAGCGTGAAATGATTTTATATGAAAGCAAAGTCGACCTGAAATCAAAATGGACCCCATTTGCTTTGTTGGCGCATATTACTAGTCTTGTGGTGAACAATTAATCTGTGAAGTTAATACACAGAAAAAATTGGTTTGGCGTGGTAATCTTTAATCAAAATCTGCAAAGTTACTTCCGGTCTGGAATGGTGTTCCTTTTCTGATGATGTAGGTTTGACGGCTTGGGTTGGGAAACGCTTAACCACTCCCCTCAAACCGTTAGTCTGCTATGAGCAGAGATGGAAAGGAGGAGCGCTAGAATAAAACCCTACCCTCTGTTCAGTATGCCATATGCATGGCGTGGTTTCCTCCTAGACCTCTAAAGAGACACGATCACTCTATACATTTTTAACAGTTTAAATTTAGATTTCAAAATCTAATCACATTCAAGTAACACACGCACAGCATATATCTGATAAATGTAAGCTCTGAGTGAGGGTTAAAAAAGTTTATTTACTATTTATCTTTCATGAGGTTTTATATACTGGGAAGCAGAAATCACACATTTAAGCAAATATGATCCATGAAGCGTCTGTGTGTGTAGGAAAATAACAGTCTTTGATTTCTGATTCAGAACTGCTTCTTGATTCTGGCACCGTTTGTGATAGTCGCTGGAGATGGGGTTACAATCTTCTCATATATTTAAATAAGGTTTGAATTTGATTTGCATCAAATCATTTTCTGAATATGCAGAATATATCAGCAGATCTTAAATATATTAGTAAATTTGTTATATTGTAAGCCTCAGCTATCAGTGATCAGGAGGAAACAGACGCCTCAACCCTTGTGTGAGAATGATCAAGCAGACACAGAGAATGTGTATAGTACCATAACATTTTCAAGTTTATTAAGGAAAAAAGCTCATTATTATACACAAGATTAAGCAAAATCATCCAGCTCCTTCTTTGGTTGGTCAGTAGAACAGGCCTGCTTCTTTTTCAAGCCAATCAGAACATTACATTTATATGTATTTAAATTCAGCCAATCATATTATATTTTTTGTACTTTTTGTATTTTTTTTACTTTACAGACTTACATTACAAAACTGTTGTATGACATGGTTTATGTTAGTTTCTCAAAAAATGATGATCAGTAATTACAATACATTTGATCTTCTTGCTGTTCTTGTTGTCATCCTCGAACACCTGAAAGAAAAATCAGATTTAGTTCAAATCTTCAGTCACTATTAGTAAGATCTGAGTTTTTGATTGTGATCACATCACCTTAATCACAGCAGAACATGCGCACGTTATTGAGAGCGGTGTCGTCTCCTCTTCCCTGTGGCGGTTCTACCTGGGTCTTGATGCCGCAGATTCCTCTTCCCATACAGGTTGGGCTCCAGTCACCCCAGTTGCCCCAGTCTGTGCCGTCACCCTCCAGCACAAAACCTCCAGTGCAGGTGAACCTGGAAAAAATTCAGATGTGACAATATTATGATAAAATATGTTATTGCGCAGTCGGATTGAATGCCAGTCACATGATCACCTGCAGCCAATCACAGTCACGAACAGCAGCACGACTGCGAGTGTGATATTAACTAAACTATTGATGCGGGAAAACTGAGTCCTTAAATAGCTAAATAAAACCAGGATGGGTAAGAGATGGTGTAAGAGGTTTACACTGGGTGAGAGATGTTATAACTTATAGCACCACACACTCACTTGATGTTGTTTGCAGCCGTATCATCTCCGTCTCCTTGGGAAGATTCAACTCTCAGCTGGAAAGATGTCAAGAATCCAGAATGACACCATTTGACATCTGTCCAGTCACCCCAGCTGAAGAAAACACACAAAGAGGTTGCCTGATCAAATCGATTATTATTTTCAAGAAAATCCTCAATTTACTTAAATAGCTTAAACACTTAATTAAAGAATTGTTAATAATCTGAGTCCATTACCTTCCTACGTTAGACTCAATGGAGTTGTAGTCACGTGAGCCTGGCCGATCGACACAGTGAAGACGAATCCCATTGAGCGCTGTATCATCACCACCACCAACTGATCCTTCCACCTTAAAAAAACAACATTGAGACAATCTTCCACTTGAAAGAGTTAACTCTAACCCAACACTTAGTAAGCAGGTGCAGTCCCCTGGAGAATCCTGGAATTAAATGACAAACAGCAACTCCACAGTTTTGATCCTTTGAAACACTCATTCACCCCCATATTAGCAAAATAGAGTCAACTTACCCTCAGACTAAACCCTGCGGCGTACCTTCCACTTGGACACATGCTCTTATATCCCCATGATCCCCAATTCATTCCGTTCGACACCGTCAGCTCAGATCTGTAAGGTCGGTCGACGCTCCGCTCATAACGATGTTCTGCGGGCCGACCGCTCACATGCCCAATAATGGCCAGCAGTGAAAACATCATGGAAAAGAAGTGATGCATTTCTACAGCACTGGCCTGATTGATAAATACTGATTGTTAGATTAATTTTCAGGTAGACTATCTACAGCCTGTAGGAAACTCAGAAGCGAAGACCAGGAGACTTGGTTGTATCTTCAGCAGGATTCTTTACTGAGAACACAAGCTGTCGGAAGCTGCAGTAATAAAGTCTGACTAAAGGAACTTTACATGGCATCTTATAGGCATTCAGTGGGCAGTCCTTAAAGGTGCTGACCTTAACTACAGCTTTAGAGATGACTTGCCCTTGATTTTCTCAAAATATATTTATATATATATATATACTTGAAGTGAAAATTCAATTTATTTTTTAAAAGTGTATCTATTTGCACTTTATTAAAAATATATTTTAGGTATATTTTAACTGTGTGCTGGAAATGATCATTGTAACAATGCATTGAAAGTATACTTTCAAAATACATTATAGTATACAATAATATTTTGTGCAAAGTACACTGAAAAAAACAATAAGAAAAAATGTATAAATTTTTCTTTGGCAAGTTTTTGCACAAATATTTTTTAAGTAAATTTCATATATGGAATTAAGTAAACTCTACCTAACCAAGTTAAGTTCAAATTAACAAATAAAATAAGTAATTTTAACTTAGCCAGTAATCACTAAAAGTTGTGTAATATCTATTTAGTTGAAGTAGCCGTTGCAATACATTTCATTCAAACAATATAACACTGAATTAAACCACACATTTAAAGTATATGCTTTACTTAGAAACATCTAAGTAATTAATAGATATAGTGTGAGACACCATATCTACATGTCGAAAGAGTGTTGTGAACGCAGAGACTTCAATATTTGGTGGGCAATACACAATGACCCGTTTTTGTGTTTGAATGTGTCATTTTTGATAGAAAATGGTAGAAAACTCCAAATGTCATAAAATGGCAAGTTACTAATCAACATCAAAAGCAATGATAAAACAGTGTAAATAAATACAGCTGGAAAACAGTGAAATTATTATTTGAGGCTCAGTGCATGATGGGAACACCAGTATCAGAAAAGTTGAGTAATTTGACTTAATTTTATAACATTGATATTTACGCTTTCATTTCGACACACTTGAATTGAGTACTAATATAGAATTTACTTAAGTTTTTTAAATTCTTGCCTGAACTAACTTTTTCAAGTAAATTACATTGTTTATTTCTGTAGTATTTACTTAACCACTAAATATTTGTATATCAGTAGCTAAGTTTTATTTATCTAATAATGAACATTTTTTATTGAAGACAAAGTATGCAATTTGTAGTATTTGCAATAAGCCAAAGGTATTAATCAGCCTATAGTTTTTAGTCAAACATATCACACGATAGCATCATGGGCAAGTACACCGACATGTGCTACGGAGACCCGTGTTCGAGTCCCGGCTCATGTAAATAAACACACAAAAATACAAACATCTGTTTGTTTAACTGAGTGTCCTTGGAAAGTGTTTTACTCACGGAAATGCCTATCAAATGCTGGGTTGATTTTGTCATTTTATTTCCTTTTGTAAATATCAAGGATTGCAAAGCAGCAGGAAAATTTATACCAGAGTGGTATGATCGTGATAGAGATGCTGAACGTTCATCTTGCAATGTTGGTGATGAGCGTTCAGATGCAAGAAGTGCTCTGCAACAGTTGTTCATGCAGCAGCAATAATTGTAAGTTGTTGTTATATTGTGTATGTTACAAATAAAATATTTGAAATGAAGATTTGGCGTAACCCTGTTTTGTGACTTGAATACAATTCTTTATCCTAAACGGTACATGGTTACATCAGACATTATTTGATCAATAAGCAATAGGCCATTTAAGCATACAGAGTGAATACTGCAATATTTTTTTTAAATAACATACAATTAAACAATCTTCTCACTATTTTTAAATAAAATCAAAAATGCTCAGCTCTACAGGTATGTTTTTATTTATTTATTGCAGTTGTAAGTATATGTCTGTTCAAATGTTTTTAGATATGGTCACTTCTGTTAATGGTACTTTTAAATGTGAAACTGCTTACACTGTTTACAGTATTACAGAATACAAAAGGTGCCCATCAGACAGCCGTCTAAATAATGTGCCCATCAATAAGCATAGTAGTCTATACCAATAAATGTCTTATAGCCTAATTATTATTCTACTGACTAGGATCGTATTTGCATTACAGAATACAAAAGATGCCCATCAGAAAGCCGTTTAAATAATGTGCCCATCAGTATGCATAGTTAATGGCTTATCTGAGTCACAAAGTCTTTTACATTTCTTCAACATTTACATTGCAGTCATTTCGCTTACTGAGACACTTCCACCTTCCTTTCAACCTCCCAAACGCATGCTCAACCACACATCGGGCTCGACTTGTTCGCATGTTGTAAAGTTCTTGGCCCTCTGTAAGCCTGCCAGTATATCAGGATATGGTTTTAGCAACCATTTCTGCAATGGGTAAGCAGAATCACCAAGAATGAAGTAGCCAACATCAGTTCCACATATGTTTTTTACTCTCAGAACATGCGCACGTTATTGGGAGTGGTGTCGTCTCCTCTTCCCTGTGGCGCTTCTATCCGGGTCCTGATGCCGCAGATTCCTCTTCCCATACAGGTTGGGCTCCAGTCGCCCCAGTTCCATTATAATATAAATATCCATTCAAATTTATTTATAATGGACTGCTATTTATATAGCGCTTTTCACAATACAGATTGCATCAAAGCAGCTTCACAGCATTAAACCAAAATAACACAACAAGGTTTGTTTCTAGTGTAAATTTATTGATTGATAAAATTAAATATCCCCAAAATATTCCCAACTGAGCAAGCCAAAGGCAACAGTGGCAAGGAACCGAAAACTCCATCAAGTGACCTAATGGAGAAAAAAAACCTTGGGAGAACCCAGGCTCAGTCGGGGGCCAGTTCTCCTCTGGCGTTTATGAACTAGAGGCCAGATTGTAGTTTGAACAGTGAGATTTAAAATGTTATATGAATGCCTGGCTGAAGAGATGCGTCTTTAATCTAATTTTAAACTGGGAGAGCGAGTCTGAGCAACGAACAGTATCAGGAAGACTATTCCAGAGTTTTGGGGCTAAATGTGAAAATGCTCTCCCTCCTTTGGTGGATCTGGATATCCTAGGTATGACCAAAAGCCTCGAATTTAGTGATCTTAAAGAGCGCGATGGATTATAGGGCGATAGAAGATCCGTTAAATAGACTGGAGCTAAGCCGTTTAGGGCTTTATAAGTCAGTAGCAATACCTTGTAATTAATACGGAACTTTATAGGTAACCAATGTAGAGATGATAAAATTGGTGTTATATGATCGTATTTTCTTGATCTAGTTAGAACTCTAGCGGCGGCATTTTGGACTAACTGTATCTTGTTTATTAAGGATGCAGGACAACCAGCTAATAAAGCATTACAGTAATCTAGTCTCGAGGTCATGAATGCATGAACTAACTTTTCTGCATCAGAAACTGATAGCATATTACGTAGCTTAGCAATGTTTCTAAGGTGGAAAAAGGCTGTTCTTGTAACATATGAAATATGATTTTCAAAAGACAGGTTGCAATCGAGTATAACACCCAGGTCTTTTAGTGTCGAGGATAAAGTAACAGGACATCCTACTATGTTAAAGTTGTATTGTGAGAGGTTTTGTGGGTGGTTTTTTGAACCGATAAGTAGTACCTCTGTCTTGTCTGGATTTAAGAAAAGAAAATTAAGCGTCATCCAATCTTTTATATCTTTAACACACTCTGTCAATTTGGATAATTTAGCTTTTTCATCCGGCCGTGATGAAATATATAATTGAGTGTCATCAGCAATGGAAACTAATTCCATGTTTCCTTATAATATTTCCAAGTGGCAGCATATATATTGAGAATAACAGAGGGCCTAACACAGATCCCTGCGGCACTCCATAATTTACTGGAGTTACGATCGATTTTTCTCCATTTAAAGAGACAAAATGGTAGCGGTCAGATAGGTATGATTTGAACCAGCTTAATGCTTGTCCTTGAACACCAGTATAATTTTGTAGTCGATCTAAGAGTATTGTATGATCTATAGTATCGAACGCAGCACTTAGATCAAGTAAAACTAGTATTGAGATACAGCCTTGGTCAGAAGCTAAGAGTAAATCATTTGTGATTTTAACGAGCGCAGTATCAGTGCTGTGATGCGGCCTGAATCCAGACTGAAACTTTTCATAGATATCATTTTTATATAATAAAAAAAGCCATACAGGTTTGGAACGACGTGAGAGTGAGTAAATGATGACAGAATGATAATTTTAGCTGATCTTTTCCTGCTGCTTTACAAGCCTTGATATTTACAACAGGAAATAAAATTACAAAATCAACCAGCATTTGATAGGCATTTTACTGTGTAAAACACTTTCCAAGGACACTCAGTTAAACAAACAGATGTTTGTATGTTTATTTACAAGAGCCGGGACTCGAACACGGGTCTCCGTAGCACATGTCGGTGTAATTGCCCATGATGCTATCGTGTGATATATTTGACTAAAAACTATAGGCTGATTAATACCTTTGGCTTATTCCAAATACTACAAATTGCATACTTTGTCTTCAATAAAAATGTTTCATTATTAGATAAATAAAACTTAGCTACTGATATACAAATATTTAGTGGTTAAGTAAATACTACAGAAATAAACAATGTAATTTCCTTGAAAAAGTTAGTTCAGGCAAGAATTTAAAAAACTTAAGTAAATTCTATATTAGTACTCAATTCAAGTGTGTCCAAATGAAAGCGTAAATTTCAATGTTATCAAATTAAGTCAAATTACTCAACTTTTCTGATACTGGTGTTCCCATCATGCACTGAGCCTCAAATAATAATTTCACAGTTTTCCAGCTGTATTTATTTACACTGTTTTATCATTGCTTTTGATGTTGATTAGTAACTTGCCATTTTATGACATTTGGAGTTCATTTTCTATCAAAAATGACACATTCAAACACAAAAACGGGTCATTGTGTATTGCCCACCAAATATTGAAGTCTCTGCGTTCACAACACTCTTTCGACATGTAGATATGGTGTCTCACACTATATCTATTAATTACTTAGATGTTTCTAAGTAAAGCATATACTTTAAATGTGTGGTTTAATTCAGTGTTATATTGTTTGAATGAAATGTATTGCAACGGCTACTTCAACTAAATAGATATTACACAACTTTTAGTGATTACTGGCTAAGTTAAAATTACTTATTTTGTTTGTTAATTTGAACTTAACTTGGTTAGGTAGAGTTTACTTAATTCCATATATGAAATTTACTTTAAAAATATTTGTGCAAAAACATGCCAAAGAAAAATGTATACATTTTTTCTTATTGTTTTTTTCAGTGTACTTTGTACAAAATATTATTGTATACTATAATGTATTTTGAAAGTATACTTTCAATGCATTGTTACAATGATCATTTCCAGCACACAGTTAAAATATACCTAAAATATATTTTTAATAAAGTGCAAATAAATACACTTTTAAAAAATAAACTGAACTTTCACTTCAAGTATATACTGTTTAAATACATCTTTAGAAAATATAATAATACAGTATAATTATTTATTTTAATTATTATAAAATTTAAAGTGTGTTAAAAGTTTAATTGTTTAAATAGGTAAAAGCAAGATGCTAATATACATTTAATATATTTAAAGATAGTACCATTTTTGTTAGTATATTTGCAATTTACTATTGAAAAAGGGAATATATTTCAAATACAATGAAGTATACTTTTTTCACTAGGGTTTTTCCTTAATTAACTTGAAAATGTTATGGTACTATACACATTCTCTGTGTCTGCTTGATCATTCTCACATCACAAGGGTTGAGGTTTCTGTTTCCACCTGATCACTGATAGCTGAGGCTTGTAATGTTACAAATTTAAGGATATGTTCAAGATCTGCTGATCCTAAATCCTGACATTACATCACAATGTAATGGGGGGGGGGGGGGGGGGGGGGCATTATCTTCAGTCGGGGGTTATAGTCTCTATTGTCTTTAGATGATTCGATTAAGTGGTCATCTCTAAGGCTGTGTGTAAGGTCAACACTTTTAAGGACTGTCAGCACCTTTAAGGACTGCCCACTGAATGCCTATAAGATGCCATGTAAAGTTCCTTTAGTCAGACTTTATTACTGCAGCTTCCGACAGCTTGTGTTCTCAGTAAAGAATCCTGCTGAAGATACAACCAAGTCTCCTGGTCTTCGCTTCTGAGTTTCCTACAGGCTGTAGATAGTCTACCTGAAAATTAATCTAACAATCAGTATTTATCAATCAGGCCAGTGCTGTAGAAATGCATCACTTCTTTTCCATGATGTTTTCACTGCTGGCCATTATTGGGCATGTGAGCGGTCGGCCCGCAGAACATCGTTATGAGCGGAGCGTCGACCGACCTTACAGATCTGAGCTGACGGTGTCGAACGGGATGAGTTGGGGATCATGGGGATATAAGAGCATGTGTCCAAGTGGAAGATACGCCGCAGGGTTTAGTCTGAGGGTAAGTTGACTCTATTTTGCTAATATGGGGGTGAATGAGTGTTTCAAAGGATCAAAACTGTGGAGTTGCTGTTTGTCATTTAATTCCAGGTTTCTCCAGGGAACTGCACCTGTTAAGATCTAAGTGTCTGTGTAATACTAAAGAGCATGAAGATAAATGTTACTATGGGTTGGGTTAGAGTTAACTCCTTCAAGTGGAAGATTGTCTCAATGTTGTTGTTTTAAGGTGGAAAGACCAATTGATGGTGATGATACAGCGCTCAATGGGATTCGTCTTCACTGTGTCGATCGGCCAGGCTCACGTGACTACAACTCAATTGAGTCTGACGTAGGAAGGTAATGGACTCAGATTATTAACAATTCTTGCATTAAGTGTTTAAGATAGATAAGTAATTTCAGGATTTTCTTGAAAATAATAATTGATTTGATCAGGCAACCTCTTTGTGTGTTTTCTTCAGCTGGGGTGACTGGACAGATGTCAAATGGTGTCATTCTGGATTCTTGACATCTTTCCAGCTGAGAGTTGAATCTTCCCAAGGAAAAGGAGATGATACGGCCGCAAACAACATCAAGTGAGTGTGTGGTGCTATAAGTTATAACATCTCTTACCCAGTGTAAACCTCTTACACCATCTCTTACCCATCCTGGTTTTATTTAGCTATTTAAGGACTCAGTTTTCCCCCATCAATAGTTTAGTTATATCACACTCGCAGTCGTGCTGCTGTTCAAGATTGCAGTGATTAGGCCGTCGGCTGCTGGTGATCATGTGACTGACATTCAATCCAACATCACAATTACATATTTTATCATAATATTGTCACATCTGAATTTTTTCCAGGTTCACCTGCACTGGGGGTTTTGTGCTGGAGGGTGACGGCACAAACTGGGGCAACTGGGGCGACTGGAGCCCAACCTGTATGGGAAAAGGAATCTGCGGCATCAAGACCCGGATAGAAGCGCCACAGGGAAAAGGAGACGACACCGCTCTCAATGACGTGCGCATGTTCTGCTGTGATTAAGGTGATGTGATCACAATCAAAAACTCAGATCTTACTAATAGTGACTGCAGATCTACTAAATTGGATTTTTCTTTCAGGTGTTCGAGGATGACAACAAGAACAGCAAGAAGATCAAATGTATTGAAATTATTGATCCTCATATTATGATAAACTAACATAAACCATAAACCAAACTGACCAATCAAAGAAGGAGCTGGATGATTTAGCTTAATCTTGTGTGTAATAATGAGCCTTTTTCCTTAATAAACTTGAAAATGTTATGGTACATTCTCTGTGTCTGCTTGATCATTCTCACATCCACTGTAAACCCTAACGCTCAAAATAATTAATTGGTTTGAGTAGGACAAACTTAAATTAAATCAATTAGTTTAGTCAAATTAACTTTTATGAGTTTTTAGCACTTTCTTTTTCTTTCAAGTTCACAGAACTGATATATTTTAAGTAAACTTAACTGTTTCATTGTTTTGAGTTTTATGAAATTATTTTTTTTAATTTAGACGAACTTAATTTGAACTAAAACAGATGGGATGTCTATTTCCCAGTAAGCTTTGCCAATGGCACTCGAAAGGGAGAGTAAATACTACAATTAAGTGTAATATAAGTTTTTTTTGTGCAAGATTAATGTTAAGTTGGAGATTTAGTAGTGATTAATGTTTTGTTATGCTAATTTAGAAGAATTTCTGTTAATGTTGGTTTTAGGATAATTACCATCATGGTGACAAGTGGTGCATGAGCTTGATTTGAGAGCAAATAAAACCTTTACATTGCTGCACTCATACAGCAAGTGCTACTGTATAACATACTGTTGTTAATATGTTAACAAATTAGTATGTTAACAAGCTAGCTTGTTGAAGCTATTAAGTTTATACTAATGAAAATGTTCACATTGATATTACACAAAAGTATTAAGTTAAATGTATGACTTAGTGTATTCAATCTTTTTCAAGTTAAACCATGCTAATGTAATGCCACTATTTCCAACCTAATTTTTGAGTCTATTTAAAAGAATGTTATGGTCAGTAGTATCAAATTCAGCACTAAGATTGAGTAACACTAATAGCGAGATACAACCACGATCGGATGATAAGAGCAAATCACTTGTGACTCTAATGAGAGCTGTCTCGGTCCAATGGTATGGTCTAAATCTTGACTAAAAAGACTAAAAAGACATATCTTTGACCT
This sequence comes from Squalius cephalus, assembly GCA_022829025.1. Lineage (NCBI taxonomy): Eukaryota > Metazoa > Chordata > Actinopteri > Cypriniformes > Leuciscidae > Squalius > Squalius cephalus. The sequence goes on along the minus strand of CM040806.1, from coordinate 4,129,922 downwards.
AGCATACACATAACACATTATAGACTTCTATAACTCAATGTTAGGCTGCATAGTTTAGATCAGCCGGAACCGGAAACACTCCCTGATGTACTTGTTACATCATAAGAAGGATGGTGTCTACGTATCCGGATCTGATGAAGGACCAGCACCTGTACGCGATGACAACGCAGTCCTGAAGTGTCCACTAGTCTCTCCCCTGTGAAGGCCTCCTTCCCTTCCCTTTACCGCAGTACAGATAAAACGTTGTCGGGATAATTCTGGTTCACGTGGCTACGCCGAAGCGGTAAAAACTCTGTATTATAAATCCAGCTCAGCCTCTAACCTCAGGATCCCTGCTTCCACCTCAGGGGGTCGTCGCTGCGTCCCAGCCACGGTCGCCTAGGTCTTTGTGTCTCACTACCTCATCGCTTCTCTGGCTACGCGGTGTGCTCCATCTCCATCACCGTCGTCACCTCCGGTAGTCCCCATGGTGGCGTTGTGACTCTTCACTCCATGGCTACTGCCTCCTGCGACGCCACCGTGGGAGGCAGTCCTGGCTGTGGCCTGGGTCTCCTTCTGCTCTTCCCTGCTCAAGGCCATCCCCTGGCTGTCACCACCATCTGCACCACCCTGTGTTTTTTTATGGCTCTCTCCGGGTTCTTTGTCCTCCAGCTAAGCCGCCTCTCACCTTTGCCTTCATCATCGTGTTCATCTGCGTTTTACAACACAATCTGTGACATGCATACTGTATGGGACATTCCCTATAAGAATAATACCTGGCAATTAATATTTTTCTACTTATTAGAAATATGGTCTTTATAGGCCTCTGAAGTAGTAAAATATAACATATCTTTAAAAGGCTGCAGTAAAATGGTCTGATATGAGGTGTATATACTGTATGGGATGTCCAGTATAAGATATGGCCATTCGTGTTTTCTACTTATTATAATTGAGGTCTTTATAGGCCTCTAAAGTAGTAAAATGTGACATATCTCCAAAACGCTACAGTATGTTTTGATATGATGAGTGCATACAGTATGGGATGTCCCCTATAAAAACTGACCAATACTTTTTTCTACTTATTAGAAATGAGATCTGTATAGGTGTATAAATAGGAAAAATGTGACATATCTCCAAAACGCTGCAGTAAAATGTTTTGATATGAGGCGTGTAAACTCTATGGGACGTCCCCTATAAGAAATGGCCATTATTTTTTTCTACTTATTAGAAATGAGGTCTGTATAGGTGTATAAATAGGAATAATGTTACATATCTCCAAAACGCTGAAGTAAAATGGTTTGATATGAGGTGTGCATACTGTATGTGTAATGATTCAGGTCTGTGTTCCTCTGTCATGTCCCGTGTTCATCTGTTCCCCATTATGTTGATTAGTCTCCCCAGGTGTTTCAGATGGACCACGCCCCCTTGTTATCTTGTTTAGCTTGTTTGTCCTTGTATTTAAGCCCTGTGTTTGAGTTCAGTCTTTGTGAGTTCTTGTTTCATTGTTGAGTGTTGTTCCTGGTTGTCCTGTCCCGAGTCATGTTCCCGGAATCTATGTTTGTAAAGTCTAGAATCTATTTAATAAATTACACTGCATTTGGATCACGCTTTCTCCTTGTCTCTGCCGCAGCATCACAGAAGAACTCACCACGAAATGGATCCAGTAGCTGTAAGCAACGGTGATCTAAGAAGTTGGCTATCCTGTCTGTTCCAGGATGGCCAGCCTATCGAGAGGTATGCTAAGGACTATTTGACATGCTGTCATTTAGCATCATTAGAGGACTCTCAGCTCATGGACATATTTTGGAGTGGGCTAGATGAGGAGATCGCTCTGATGCAGGATGATAATGCCGGATGGACCCTAGAGGGGTATATCAACCTGGCTCTTCTCCTGGGTGGTTCATCATTTACTGTGGGCTTGGTAGTTGAAGAACCCCACAAGCTCACACTACCCCCTGAGCCTGAGTCAATTTACGTCCCGTCCGTCCAGCCTGAGTACATTCCTGTCGAGCCTGCGCTTCACGTCAGCCCTGCCGAGCCAGAGATGCTTCACGTCAGCCCTGCCAATCCAGAGACTGTTCACGTCACGTCTGCCGATCCAGAGACTGTTCACGTCACTTCTGCCGATCCAGAGACTGTTCCTGGAATCTATGTTTGTAAAGTCTAGAATCTATTTAATAAATTACACTGCATTTGGATCCCGTTTTCTCCTTGTCTCTGCTGCAGCATCACAGTATGGGACGTCCCCTATAACAACTGACCATTAGTTTTTTCTACTTATTAGAAATGAGGTCTTTATAGGCCTCTGAAGTAGTATGTGACATATCTCCAAAACACTGCAGTAAAAATTCAAACATATGAGGTTTGCATTCTATATGGGATGTCCCCTATAAGAATTGACCCTTCATTTTTTCTACTTATTAGAAATGAGAACTTTATAGGCCTCGAAAGTCGAATAAATTGATGTATCTCCAAAATGCTACAGTAAAATGGTTTCAAATGAGGTGTGCATACTAGGTGGGACATTGAATTCCAGAAAATTTTAATATAGTAAAAATATATATATGAAAAAAAAGAAGATGTATTTAGAAAGAATGTATACTTTATTTAACTGCTTTTTTTTGTGTGCAAATAATTATGTTGTAAACATCAACATCACCCTAGGAAGGGTGGTGGCATTGCCATTTATATAAACAATCGTTTTCCTTGTAACATTGTTTATTCAGTAACCATTAGTAAGCAGCTAGAGCTTTTAGCCATAAAGATGGAGTATGGGGCAAACATTGACGGTTGCTATAGACCACCCTCAGCAAGTACTGAGGCTCTTTGCTCTTTAAATCATCATCTATCGAGTTTTGAATTTTTAGAGGTACTTTTAGCCAGGGATTTTAACTTGGATTGGTTGACCTCTATTCCAGATAGTTTTAAATCTGTCTGTGATTTTTTTTAATCTTACTCAGTTGATTGATAGTCCAACTCGTCCAAACCTCAAGTGCCCTGAAAAGTCTTCTAATACTTGACTTGTTTTTAACTAATACTCCACACAAATTCTCAGATATAGGTGTGTTTGCAAATGACCTGAGTGATCATTGTATAATTGCGGCAGTTAGGAATGCTAAAATCCCGAAACAGAGGCCACGGATTATTTTTAAAAGGGATATGAAGCATTTCTGTGAAAAAGCCTTTCTAAATGATCTGTTTCATTTTGATTGGAACAAAATCTATCTTATAGATAAAGTAGAATTGGCCTGGAACTATTTTTATGATGGTTTTCTTAGGATCATAGATAAGCATACCCCTGTACGTAAATTCAGAGTCAAAGGCCGAAATAATCCCTGGTTTTCCCCTGAGATTTCATGCCTTCTCAAGGATAGGAATGCTGCCTGGTCAAGGGCCAGGAAATCAAAGAGCGATACGGACTGGGTTTATTTTCGGCAATTGAGAAATAGGCTTACATCTCTAATTAAAAAGTCAAAATCAGAGTATTTCGTTAATGAAACTACAAAAAATCTAAATAATCCAAGCAAGTTCTGGAAAATTATTAAAGCCTCTTTTGGAAATATAGCAGTAGTGAACTACCTCCTCATGTTATGATTGATTAAGGGCAGGGTGACTGATAAACAATGTTAGCTTGCTTTAATGAGCATTTTATTTCTTCAGGATCACTATTTGAATCCTTATGTCCTGCTTCTTATGGTTCCTGCGTACAGGAGAACCCCTCTGACCCATGTTTACCTTCAGAAAAACTATTTTATATTTCTCCTTTATCAATTAACAAAGTCCATAAAGCCCTTCAGGAATTAGACACAAAAAAGTCTGCTGGTCCTGACAATTTAGATCCTTGCTTTCTAAAGTTAGCAGCTGACTTTATTGCGGAGCCTTTATCATATATTTTTAACTTAACAATTGTTGAAAACGACATCCTTAAAGTATGGAAGTCAGCCCATGTTACACCATTACTAAAAGGGGGTGATCCATCTATTTTAAATAACTATAGGCCTATTTTGAAGCTGTGTATTTTAGCTAAACTCCTTGAGCGCCTGATTGGTGAGCAGCTAAAGGAATTTTTAAACAAAAAAAGATATCTTTTCAATCAGGGTTTAGGAAACAACATAGCACCATATCTGCAGCATTAAAGGTGATAAAGGATATTGCTGGGGCATTGGATAATATAATATGTGCTGCGCTGTTTATAGATCTTTCGAAGGCGTTTGATGCGGTTATTCACTGCATTCTTGTGAATAGTCTAGTGAGTGAGCATTGGCTTGTCTAAGCATTCGGTAGATTGGTTTGCAAATTATTTGTCAGGTAGAACCCAAAGTGTTCAGGTGGCTGGTTCTGTGTCTTCATTCTTGCCTATTTCCAAGGGGGTTCCTCAAGGCTCCGTATTAGGGCCCATATTATTTTCAGTTGATATAAACAAACTTTGTGAAAATTTATCGAATGCTATGTATCACTTTTATGCTGATGACAGTTATTTACTGTACTGCATCATCTACTGCACAAGCCCTTGAACTTTTGCTGTCTGCATTCAATACTGTTCAGAACCGTTTAAAACAGCTTAAGCTGGTCTTAAATGTACAAAAGTAAAAAATAATGGTATTCACAAACTCAAGACAACTTCCAGTTTCTTCTTCAAGCATCTCAACTTCTGAAGGAAATGAAATTGAGTTAGTTAACAGTCATAAATATGTGGGTATAATCATTGATTCTAAACGATGTTTTAGAACTCATGTTAGCAATCTGGTTTCTAAGCTTAAGATAAAGCTTGGATATCTTTACAGATCAAAATCATGCTTATCCGACCATTCGCGCTAGAAAATACCTGGTGATGGCCACTTTTCTTCCAATATTAGATTATGGTGATCTGATATGAATGCTTCTGCCCAATGTTTGAAGAAACTGGATGTTGTGTATCATTGTGCATTACGTTTTTTCACTGGTTGTGGTTATAGGACACATCATTGTATCCTTTCCCAGCAAGCAATTTTGCGTCTAATAGACGTCTAATAGCCGTCAAAACATAGCCCAGACGTCTAGGCTAAAACAAGGCTAATTTTGGGCTGTCAGTGAAAATCTAATAGACGTCTAAACATAGCCCAAGAATAGACAATTAGACAGCTATTGAATGACTACATATATACGTCAAATAGATGTCTAACCATAGCCCAAAAATAGACAATTAGACAGCTATTGAATGACTATATTTATACGTCTAATAGACGTCTAACCATAGCCCAAAAATAGACTAGTCATCAATTAGACAGCTATTAAACGACTACATATATCCGTCTAATAGACAGGCAATATGGGTCTAGGCTAAAACAAGGCTGATTTTGGGCTGTCACTGAAAATCTAATAGACGTCTAACCATAGCCCAAGAATAGACTAGTCATCAATTGCACTACATATACATGTAATAGACAACAAAATGAGGCATAAGGATTCTTTTCACTCAAATATAACAGGTTCTCATAAATGAAAATCCATCCAAACTAATTGATTATAAAGGGATTTATTTAGAACAATTATATTAACAACTTAGACAACATTCAAACATAAAAATGAACAAATAAAATATTGGAAAATATGTAAAACAACTTAAGATACTAACATTTTTAAGAATTAATTGTTAGCTTTATATCCATAACCACCACCCCCTGCTCTCCCTGGTGCTTGTTTAAATTACCAGATATTGCATTTTTTATTTCCCATTCAGTCGCCGAAGGAAAGTTGGTCATCACTGCGTCTGCCAAATGAGAAAAAGAAAAAAATTATTGCTCAAGAAAGGCATTGTTGACAATCATTTTTAACTAATTACAGTCATTCACTTTTGCTAGGATGCACACTAGAGCTGGCCAATATAGAGTTAACGGAATATAGATTGAGACTATATAATTTATATCAATATAGACAATAATTTATATCAATATTATTAATAAATTAATATAAATAATTGAAAATTTTTGCCAGCATAATGGTGATGCACTAATTATATTTATATATATATATATATATATACACACACACACACACACACACACACACACATACATACATACATACATACATACATTTTAGGGGTGTAACGATACACGTATTGAACCATTCTGTGCGAGGCTTTCGGTTCGATTTCAGTACGGATTTTTAAACAGAACTGTTCGTTAGACAATTTTTCCTGCTGACCAAAATTTTTTAATTACAAATGTAGGCACGTCAAAAAGCGCGCTCATAATGTAAGAGAAATCATAACAAATTGTGACAACAATCGTGCTCTTTCAGGTAGTGACCATATAGACCTGCATTATATGACTGACTGACAGGCAAGAACAGTTTGACCTAAAAATATCAAAATTGAAACTACTTCAGAAACAAAGACCTCTTAAATTCTTAACATCTTAAATTCCCTTAAGGTAAGCTAAAACATACCAAAATTTAATTTCAAAGTGAACTATCTCTATAAATCATTCTTTATCACTTACTCATATAACTCTAATGAACATAAAAAGATACTTATAGGGGTAGTTCACTTAAAAAAAAAAAAAAAAAAAATCATGTAAGCATTTACTCACTTTCACTTGGTTTCAAACCTGTATGGCTTTCTTCTGTTGAACACACAAAAAAATATATTTTGAAGAATGTTGGTAACAAGACATTTAATGGTAGTCAGTGACAAGTGTTCTGTATATTCAATTGCTGTACTTTGTTGACTGATTGCTGCAATAAACAGTGTCTTTAAATCAGATAAAGTGGATTACATCACTCCAGTTCTGAGGTTTTTACACTGGCTATCTGTCTGTCAAAGAATTCATATCAAAATACTATAGCTGGTTATTAAATTAATTAACATTTTAAGGCCAAAGTAAATTTCTAATCTTCTGATGCATTATGAACCATCCAGAGCAGACCTCTCAGGTCATCTGGGACAGTAGCCAGCTACTTTTATATCCCCAAAGTCAAAACAAAACATGGAGAAACAGCATTCAGTTTTTATGCACCATATATCTGAAACAAATTCACTGAAAACTGAATGTATGCTGACACTCACTGGCTATGTTTCATTTACAAGGCACTTCTTGGACTAGCTCCTACCTATTTGAGTGTCCTTTTAACAAGAAATCACGGCCATTATGGATTACGTTGAAATGATGTACTACACTTGTTGGTCCCCCGTGTCAAAACAGAATTAGGCAAAAAAGCCTTTATGTTTGCAGCAACTTCTGCCTGGAACATTCTTCAGAAATCGTTGAAAATGACTACCTTTATTTCTCATAGACAGTTTGTTTCAACTCTGAAGAATGTAGAGCAGGTAAACATTGGTCATTTTAACTGTTCATAAAGTTGTATTAAGCATTTTCCCACACAGGGTCTTGTGATATATATGTATGTGTATTTGATGTATTTGTTTATATATGTTGGAAATTGTTTTTTATGTTTTTTTATGCTGCATCTTGGCCAGGGGTGCTTCTCATTTCTTATTTGTGCATCTTTCATTTCCTTTCCTCGCTTCCTTTCCTCGCGTCTCAGCTCCACCCCCTGTAGGATGCGAGGAAAGGCTGCAAGGAAAAGACGCGAGGACGGAGGAATCGAATGTAACTTTTTTTTATACATTGGAATACTTGTTCACTCGAGCGTCACTTCATCGCGTCATCAGCAGCGCTCAAAGGATCTGCCCTTATGTTGTTGAAGTTGGTTTATTTAAGAAATTCATAATAAATAATAATAAGACAAGATACCCTGTTGAAATATGTGAGATGTGTGGTTTATATAAAATGAAAAGGTAAAGTATAAATTAAAATTATTGTGACCGATGTGAAGGGGGAGGAGAATTTATACGTGTGTCACGTTTAGTCGATAAAACTCTTCCGCATAGAATACACCCGTGTATCCTCGCTCATAACTCCTCTAGAAGCCTCCTCACTCCTCGATCCTCGTCTCCTCACAGTGCAATTAGAGAATTGATATGTCCTTCAAGATGGCTGAACTCGATCAGTTTCCGGGTCATAGGATGGAGGACGGAGGAGCGAGGAGACGAGGAGGGATATCGAGAAGCACCCACTGAGCTAAACAGGTTAATGAGACACAGGTGGATGCAATCAGGGAGGATGAGTCCAGGCAGAGAGTTATGGGAGATGTAGTTTGTGAGGGAATGACAGATGTAGATATTCCGATGTGGAGTGGCCTCTGGTGGCTCTCTAATGGGCACTCCCGCTGGTGACCGTTACAATATGTAACATAAGCAAGTTTTTTTTTTTTTTTTGTGGTCTTGCTGGGATCATACTACCATCCAAAAGACAAACTATGCCGGTCTACTAGCACGCCAGCATCTGACAATTTCTAGTGGTTTTATTTGGTGATTACTTTTGTTTTGGAGTTTGGAGTGAAAATTTGTTTGATTTATTTGCAAAGCAATTGCCATTGTATATGATTGGGAAACCCTGTTGACAAGTTACAATTGTTTTGTTTTGTTTTTCTTTTTTTTTTCTTTGCCATTTCTGATTACTACTTTTTGAATGTTGTCTAATAAACTTTGTTATATTTGCAAAGAAACACACTGTGTTGTTTGCACTCTTGAGTTCTCCTCATCTATTGCAAGATGATGGAGTCACAAAATATTTTATCGACATTTTACATAGGAAAAAAGTTTTCAAGGACACTTTTAAACACTTTTGACAGATAAACATATATTTTAATTGGATCAATGTTTGTATTTTTGTGCATTCACGTGACGTACAGGTCATTGGTGTGCACTCGGTGCTCCTAGCTGCTCATTGGGTAGAACCAGGACATCATAAAATTGATTAACCCGTCTGAAGAAGTTCTGATCGGCTCAGTTTTACTGAACCCGGGCTCAGTTTTAGTTTAGAAACCAACCAGAATTCATTTAAAGTGGCCACTGTTATTATTTTCTTATATCTTAGGCTCCACTTTTGACTGTTCTTGTGTAAGACTGCTCTTGTGTAACTTCTTTTCATTGTTATCTGCACATCATGGACACGTCTAGACAAAACAAGAACTAGGTTGAACACACTTATACACTCGCACCCAAACGTGAACTCAAGACACGCACATACATTTAAACATCTGATCTCTCTTCCTTGGTATTATATTTCTTAATATGCCAAATATGGTGGGGTTGATCTTTGAGTACACTGTTAGACCTTACCGGGTTTTTTTACAGTAAAATACTGGCAACACTGTTGCCAGTAAAATACTGTTTATCGTACAGTTCTTTACTGTAATCTAGTTTGTTTCTGTAAAAATGCACTAAATTCTAATTCAAATGAACTAATTACACTTGCAGAAACCGACTGCCTTAAATTGACCAACTGTCATTTAAATGTATTAACTAAAATTTATAATGCATTAATAATGTGAGCAAAGTATTACTGTGAACTTCTTTCATTTGAGACCACTAAAAAACTATTGTACATAAAAAGATTTCCACTGGACCAGCAACTACACAGTCACCGCCTGTTAAATAAAGCAACATGCAGCATATCATCAATGATTGTAGATCTTCTCCAGACTGAAGCACAGGCTCTACTCTTCTGCACAATGTTGACCCAAAAAATTAATTTTACAGTAAACTACTGGCAACAGTGTTGCCAGTATATACCTGTTTTATAACTTACAGTTTATTACTGTTAAAATACATTTTGTGGGTGTGTCTTTTTATCTTACACTGTTAACCCTTTCAACCCCACAGGGAAATCCACACTACAAAGAGTAAAAAGTAACATTGAGACAGTGTTGCAGTGAGATAATTAAGAGAATATAAGTGATTGTTGAGCATTAGTGATGAACACCTGCTGTTAATAAGCAGAATCACTGAAGAAAAGAGAAACACAAGAACAGAAAATAGAGAAACACAATAACTACGACTGACTTCCAGCCATTACACATTATTACACTTATTATTAACCAGTATGACTTTATTTCTGTCATACAGAAGTTGTTATTGAAAATGTTTGTTTGAAGTTACCATTATAGAGATCAGTGCTTGCTTTAGTTGGGATGCTGATGCTAAAACATTCATCTTTGTTTTGCTGCTTGAGCTGTTTTTGCAAGTCACACTTGTGCACACACAGTTTATGAATGATTGCGGTTGTAATGCTTATGATGACAAAATCATCATATTGCCTGTTCATTCACTAAGGAATTATTTCTTAATCGTTCAGAGTTTTATCCTCGATCAAAAGTGTTACATTAGCACTACTGTGAAACTACAGCAATAAATTACTATGACTCATTTTTTTTAACACATCATGCATAAACCAAAAAAAAAAAACAGAGCTACACTATGTTTTAGAAACACAGAGATATCACAATTTAGCACATGAATCTCAACAATGGTGACAATATTTATTTTCTTTTTATTATTCATGCAGCAGTGCATGCTGGGAGTTTTATATTATCCTGGAACCCAGCATGCATTGCGACATGAAACTTTTCACCATTGTTGAGATTCATATGCTGATTGTTGATATCTGTGTGTCTGAGCCAAGCAGGAGTAAAATAAAATTTAATGCACTATATGATTACGATATTTTTCAGAAGACCTGATTACAGAAATATTGATTTCATTTTGTAGATACACAGATTTATAAATTCAATGAATATATATACAGGAATAATCTGAAAATCAGACATGTCCAGGATGATTGTAACATCATCACAAAAGAACAAAAACACCTGATCATCTTCCTCTTGACTTTTTCGTGCCATAGCAAATGTGTTTTATAAACTCGCTGTTACAGCAGCCAGAGAGAGATGAATGATAAGAAGTCAAGGGACAAGAGACCAACTAAAGCAAATACTGATCTCCATCATGGTGACAACAAATTTTATTATTAACTAAATCTCTGTTAATTCTCAACAAGAACTTTTGTACATGTATGAAAGAAATAATCGTAAACTGGTTTGTAAACTGGTTTCACACTCAGTGTTACTGGAAGTCAGTTGTAGTTTTTGTGTTTCTCTTTTTTCTGTTCTTGATTCTCTGTCGTTCAGTGATTCTGCTTATCAGTGTTCATCAGTTTCTCAATTCACTCACTTCTTTTCATTCAAGGGGACTATATTAGTGAACTAATGTAGGGAATAGTGAATGAGGGTGTAGGGTGTGATTGTGAAAACAGCCTCTGATTGTCGATTTTGAGCACTGTTAATTCACAGTATATTCCTGTAGGCTAGTTTTGTTTTCTAAGGTATATTACTGTTTTAATGGAATATGGTATGATATTGTCAGAATTTGGCCTTTTTTTACAGCAAGGGCTAACAGTGTATTATGATTGGGTGGAATGGACATTGTGGATGATTCTGCTTAATCTTAGTGTTACTCGATCTTAGTGCTGCATTTGAAACTATCGACCACAACATCCTTTTAAATAGACTTGAAAATTATGATTTTAAATAGACCCGGTTATGATTAGTATCGCTGGATTGAGTTATCTGAGATAATTGCGCGTTCATGCGCTGGTTAAAAGGGGATATGTATCGATATTAGAAACATTGAACAGCAACACTGCTATTGGCTGCTCAGCGTGGCCAAAGAGCGCGCACAGTTTCTCTCCTCAGCAGAGCAAGAACTAATAGCCAAGGTTTATTCAGAATTTTAATGTTCAATCAAAACGCCAGGGAACACCTCAAAGTCTGCAAAAGCCAGGAGAGAGGGCTGGCAAAAAGTAGCAGACAATTTAAATCCGTTAGAAGTGACCATGTAAGATGTTTTTATCACTTATTAGCCTATATTTTTGTATTTTAATAATTGCATAATTACTTTGTGCATTGTAATGTCAGTCACCACACTAGAACATGGGAACAAATAAAATTGAAGTACAAAAATATTCTACATAATGGTAATTTTTAGTTATATTATAGTCTCTTTTATAAAAGGCACTGTTAAATAAATGGTTGTCTGTTTATAAAAGGAACCAAGAAGAAGGCTGATAAAAAAAAAAGAGAAAAGATCTTAGTAGCCTACACTGTAAAATCATTTTTGCTGCCCCAGATAGCAAATAGTAATTGAAACGATGTTAAATCAACATCCCACTGTCAACGATAAAATCATTGAATCAACGTCGAACTCTGATGTTGATTCTTCATCATGTTGCACCCTCTATTATCATTGAAACAACGTTTAAATCATACCTAGAGATCAATAGAATTTCAATGGTATTTCGATTACAATGGATATTGAAACAATGTTGAAATCCCAGCATATCAACAAAACTTCAATGGTGTTTTAGTATACCACAGGTTTAATCTGAAGGTCTGTAATTTTAATATAATATTAAAAACATTATTATTAGGCTATAATCCTGCTTTATCGACAGCCAGGATGGGCTAGCAAAATATAGAAAATAGAAACTATACCTTTAGGCTATAACCTAGACTAGCACAAATGACACCCCACGCATTCTTTAAAAATTAAACAATCATTTTTATTGTATTATTTCATTTTTTCTTTTTCTTTTAACGTGCTAAGTCCTGCTGCGTCTGTCTTCCGTCTTCCAGCTCCTCCCGCAGCCGCTCGGTCTGGGGCGTAGCGCAGCCACTTCTGTACAGCTTGAGCGAAGTCATAGTGTTTGCCGTTGTAAGACGTTGAGGCATCTAGAATACAAGTAAAAAATCATGTTTATTATTTTATTAAATCAGAACTAATTGTTAACTCAACAAATTAAATATAAATAACTGGATACGTATAACTAATTAAATAGTAAATGTATTGATTAGAGTTACCATAGACAAAAGATTTTTCTGGTTGACTAAATTGCACATTAATTTCTGCTTAAATACTGGGTGCATGGAGGAATATGCATAAATCTCACCGCAAAAACAGGCTAATAATAAGGCTATGTCTTTAAAATTAACGAGGCATTTTAATTGTTTCTAAATGAAGTATGTGGGGCTAAGCCCCCCCTTGACGCCGCCAGGCCTGGTTGTCAGGCGCTGTATAATAACAGTGTGCGCGTGGTGCGCGCGCTTCCCCGCGCTCAGAAAAGGTGCAGAAGATCATCAAAAATCATGATATCGCATAAGCACTAGTATAAAACGACTGTTATCATCTCTGAAAACAAACACAAGGGAGTTACAAAACTGTATCGCACGCATATCGCAGCCCTGCTCGAGGATTATTCATATTTTGGATTTGTAGGCTATTACGACGAGATGGTCTAATCGGCATTTCCAGTTAACGTTACAACTCGAGACAGTTCTGCATTGAATAAAGTAAAGGTAAACCATGTCTTTTGTGTAGGCTAATTCTGGCCCGCCGCGGTCACTGCTGTGGGTAGCGCTAGATAGAGCACTATGCTAGCGTTGGTTCCGCCGGTGTTCTCCGGCGGTCAGAAGAAATAGCGGTGCTGTGTTAATAGATTTCACGACACTAGCAATGGGTACAGACATGCATTTTGAGCTAGCTGTCACAAAAATAGACTGGACCAGTGAGGTTTTGCTAACTTTATAACCTAGAAGAGAACCACAAAGTACTTTTGGCAGATTTTGACACATTGGTAAAACAAAAATCTATTTCAGTGACTGCAGCACTGCGTCGGTTACTACATTAACCATCATGTTAACGATCAACCTAACAGTATTTGATTTGGTACAATTCATTCATATCGAACATTAAGCAAGCTTACCTGTACGCTTGTGCCAAGGTCCAGAAATGAGCTGTGTTCGGTGCAGTAGGCTACGTTGGTGTTGATCTCCCGGTCAAACAAAAATCGATGGATTTTCAATCATATTTCCCGGTCAACTATAAATCAATGACTTTTCAACACATTCAGCGATCGCCCGGTAAACCAAATATCAATGCTTAATCAATCATAAAGATAACTATAGATCAATGTTGTTCCAATATTGTTGCCATCAACATTAATAACATCAGGTTTTCATCGATATGGTAATGGTGATTCAACATTTATTTTGCATTGAAATTTCAACATCAACCATAATGATGATTCAGATGGAAAAACAATGTTTATTCAATGTTGGCTTGCTGTCTGGGGCATTAAATTAAGGCTGTATAGTCATTTCAACGGTTAATCTTAAAGGAGAACTCGGTAACTCTAGCGAACTCTAGTCACTTCTTCGCTGATTTTCCCTTTAGTTGTCGCATGTTTTCCCCACGAGCTCCCCCTACAGCTGTGGGGGGGGGGCGTATATTTCACAACACAGTCGTAAAAAACTCACTTGCGGCGGCCTCCTCCCCCTCTCTACCGCTGCTCATGTGCATTTGTTTTGATCGGAGCAAGCCAACTGTATCGCGTGGAGCTATGTCTACCGAGGTGGGTAATCTGGTAATGCATCATACATGCGTGTGTGTGTTTATGTCGAATTGCCGTAAAGCAATTTGTGTTTCGCGCTCGTTCTCGTTCTAGTTCTCGCTTCTCACGAGACTTCCAATTTCTATCTTGCCGGGACGGTAGTGGCCAAGTTGCAAGGTTGGTTTTCCGCCTGGGAACGCTGGGGGGAGCGGGGAAAGTCACCAATATCACCAGAACAGGTTGTTTAACCATCCAAATGATTTCTAGACCGTTTTATTAAGTAAAAAAAGTTACCAAGTTCTCCTTTAATGATGAGTAATGATGAATTGCTTTGACTTGTGAAAGTGAGAACTGATAAACTTATGTTAATGTAAAAATATTTTGCCATGAGTTATTGATCACATTTTTCCCCAGTGTAGTTCATTGTAATGACATTGTGTTTTCCTCTTTTGTGCACTTTCACATAATACACCAACACTTGTATCTGTTCCCAAGAAAGTGGAGCTGAAATATGTGCAGTAAGTGGACATTTTCTAACTTTCCAAAGGAAAGAAAGTATAAGACTTTGTAATGTCTATTTGTTTCCATTGCACTGGACAGTGAATAAACCCTCTCAGATAACTGTCATATGGAGGAACTAGCCTACCTGCAAGTACATAAATAACTTTACTTAATTTATACTTGTATGCTTTATGGCTGCAATATAAGTTGCAGGATTCCACATCTACAGAAAGGCCTACAGAAGAGTCTGCACACACAGAGGAGACATAGGCCTACTTTTCCTTTTTATTTGTTGCATGAGGCATGTGTCTAATATCTCTTGTTCCAGGCACTTGACCACTGGCTTTTCTTTACAAAGAACAATTGAAATAAACTCAAGGAACTAAGCATATTTGTGTCTTATTAAACATTTCATTAAAAGTTTTTTTTTTTTTTTTGGCAAATTTGTGTAATATTGCACATGCAACAATGTCACAGGCCCTGTCAGATGTGCAACCCTCAGACTTTTCAGACACTGAAATCTTAAGTTCTTAAAGTCCATGTTGCAGGTTAACCACCACTGTCGATTAATGGGTACATAAATCACACAAGATATGTATATCATTTTTAAAATGTCTCAAAAATGGTCTTAAAGACCAGTTTTTTACGGTTTTGGTATTAACGTTTTTTTTTTACGCAATTTGGTGATGACGTCACCTTGGGGAGGGTAGCCTCAGGCTGTATTAGAACTATGGAGAATGAGTGGAGAGTTGGTAAAGTGTCCTGGTGAGTTTGCTATCATTTAGCAAAGCAGCAATGAGCACTGGAGCAGTCTACGAGCAGTCAGTGCACAATAACGACACTTTTTTTTTTTTTTACTGTCATTGAATAGCACAGAGTGAAAAATCAGCGTTTTCTTTATATCTAGTGGCACTGATCATGACGTTAGTTCAGCTAACCTTTAACCTTTGTCATAGTGTTGTAGTACTGGTAATCTTTGTCATCTAGAAATAGAAGGCATCATGCTAGCTATATGGGCATTTCTAAGCGTTTATCTCTTCCTCCGGTGAAAATGTTGTTGTAAACGTAGCCGCCGCGTGTCTGTCGCTGTGTTTGGCAGGTGCTTGTGTGGGCGCCGGTGCCGTCCCATGGAAACTGTGTTGGAAAGCTTATTGTGCTGTAGGGAAGCGAGTGCGTTTTGGTCGCTAGTCGAGGAGCTCACCCCGCGACCAGTTGTCAATCTACCTACTATATATTTCTATCTATTTATCTATCTAGCTGCTAGCTATCTATGCTAACGTTATGCTATCTGGCTGTCTGCCTATCTCTCTCTATACTGTCTATCTATATCTAGTCTGTCTATCTATCTATATCTATGTATTTATCTATTAATCTATAATCTGAATACTCTTTTCTACCACTCGTCTCTAGTCGCTCTCAAGGCGGGCTTTGGTAAATTCTCTCCCCAAGGTGACGTAATGCTGCATTGTGGGGGAAAGGAGAATCGTTGCAAACCGCTGTAAGAGAACCTACTTTTTCGTATTATATTCCGTTTTGTAAATCCCAACAACATAAAATACAATGGATAACAGTTTAAATGTTTATTACCAACAAGCAAATTGCACAAATTCGTTGAAAAATTTACCCTGCAACACGGCCTTTAAGTCATGCACAGATCCTGGCCATTTTGCTTTTAGTCAACTGCCTTTTTTTATTTGATATAATATTACTGGAATAATAAGAATCACAATAGTAACTGGGCTGCACATTTACATTGTGAACCCCCTTTCTGTTCATATAATCCCCTTCATTAAGACCTTGATGGCAGTCTATGGTCTAGCTGGTACCAATCACGTTAGTGAAGCCTGAGTGACACATACTGTTATCGGCATGGTCATGATTGCATGATCTTCATAAAAAATTATGATAGCCTAAAAAAACTGCTTAAAAAAACTCCTTTACAACATTGGGTCTTAAGTGGCTTGGCCACAAAAAAAAAACTAAAACTGTTTTTTAATCCTATAAGTGCCAGGTAAACTCCAAATGACACGACAGACAGCACTTTCCACTTTCCGTCCTTCGGATGAAACGTTAAACCGAGGTCCTGACTCTCTGTGGTCATTAAAAATCCCAGGTTGTTCTTCGAAAAAGAGTAGGGGTGTAACCCCAGCATCATCATGGCCTCCTAATCATCCCCATGGTGATTGGCTTCATCACTGTCTCCTCTCCACCAGTAGGCTGGTGTGTGGTGGGCGTTCTGGCGCAATATGGCTACCGTCGCATCCAGGTGGATGCTGGTGGTTGAGGAGATTCCCCCTTTCATGTAAAGTGCTTTGAGTACCTAGAAGAGCGCTATATAAATGTAACAAATTATTATTATTATTATAAGTTCTCCACATCTCCAATAGTGTAAAGGAAAGAGCCACTCGCAAATAATCTTAGGGCAATGCAAACAGTTTGTGCTGTAGTTAAAGCCAGACTCCGACAAGTCGAAAATAAATGTGCGTTTCCAACAAATTAATAATGTAAACGACAATCTCACGAGTCACAAGAAAAAATATATATCTCAGAAAGTGCAGCGCTGGACTTCCCGTATCAGCTCCGCTTATGAAGCCACAGTCTAATCCTGTTTACATGAAATAAGCCTGCTCCCAAGCAGGTTTAAGTTTGAGCTGTCGTTATCGGCGTTAACGTGCTGCATTAACGTGAGACTCTTATCAGACGATAAAAAAAATATCGCTGTTAATCTATTCTCAAAGTTGGGTTGGGAGCTCGGTCTATACTACGCAAGCTATGATGACTTTCACCTTGATATTTTAGCGCGGATGTATACCTAGCCGAATTCGGTTCGGTGTTTGGTACGCATTTTCAAACCGAACGTTCATGGGACCATTTTTCCTGCCGACCAAAATTTCATTATTTCAAATGTAGGCGTGGCAAGCGCGCTCATAATGTAAGAGACGCTGGCGCGACCACAACATTGCCCAACATCAAATGGCAAACGGAATGTAAGCGGAACGGAACTGCGCTACTCCGTATTGTGTGGTTGACGGTCCGTTGTTTATCAGTTTGGACCAAAGCAGCGTGAGCCGATCTTGATCAAGCGACACTGTTACTACAGCTCTAAGAGATCCAGTAAATAAATCATTTGAATGCGCTACTTAAGTAATAACATTGCTGCCAGATCTAGTGAGAAACATTCACATTTCTCCGTTATTAACGGATCATACAGTGCGTGGAAGCCAGGAAGAAACATTGTGCCATGAATGAACTATCCAGTAGTAACACTATTGCTAACTGCAACCATGGAAGTTTGGCAGGAATAGGCTATAATGCTTTCGGTCGAAGTCCACAGTAATCAATTGACGAGTTCACGCGCGTGATCATAGGTACTAAACCTATGCGCGTGAACTCGACAATCGATTACTATGGACTTCGTATGAGCGCTGGCTGAATAAACATAATTTTTATCCATATCTTTTTATTCACATCTACTGCAGTCAGATTCACCCGTGTTCACTCAGAAGGAATCACTCACATTAGCTGTGCACTTGTAATGACACATCAAGGATGTTAAGAGGCTAAAAGCAGGTTTAGTACTTGCCCCATTGAAGTCAACAGGGTGCAAATTTTAAAAAGAGGATAACACGGTGATTTTTGTCGTTGTTCTCTGTATTGACAGCACTCCAAATTTACAAAAAAATGAGCTCAATGTTAAAATTGACCGGAGTTCTTCTTTAAAACAACTCGCTTAATTTTCACTTAATTCGCTTAATAATTCGCTTAATCTTGTTGGTGTAAACAGCATTGACAACAGCTGTAAAGATGCAAGCATTTTTTTTATCTTCTTCAGTCACTGTATGCGTTTTGTGCCACATCCCTCACCGTTGGAGTCGGATATTTAACAACAAGGATCTGAAGATCAGCTGTACTGTACCACTTTTAAATACTAGATGGAGTTGTAGAGACGGACTCCACTAAAGCTTTGAGAGAAAACTACAGGGCAATAAGAGAGGTCTTGGGAAGGTTCGCCACAGATGCAGAGGAGAAAAATTATGCAAAGCGTGAGGCTGCTGCGCTCTGTCATAAACTTGATAAATTCGAGACTGCAATAATGGCAAATCTTTGGGATACTGTGCTAAGTAGGTTCAAAGCCTCAGGTGACATGTTGCAGAAGCGTGACATAAATTTAGATACTGCACAGCGTTTGCTAGAATCTCTGCATTTGTTTGTGGCAACACTCAGAGATCAATTTTCTCAGTTTGAAAAGTCATCTTGGGACATGAAGTGTGTGACTCATTTCTATCAACACGAGACACAGCGGGTGAGAAAAAGAAAAATATTTGCAGATGAGTCCAAGGAGAATGACGAGATCCTAAATGGAAGTCAGCGATTTAACCTCTTCAGCTCTGCAGCATATTTTGAATTTTTTAGAGGATTTGGCATATCTGAATTTAAAAGAGCGCCCTTCCCACATACATTGGAGTAAATGGATAAAAATGGTCTCATTTTACAGAAAACACTCTGAATTTTAACACAGTGGTGGAATATTGCATATATTATATTGTATATATTCACAATTTTATGATAAACACATATAAAAAGTCATTTTTTTATACAGTTTTTAATTAATATTTTATTTTTAAAAAAAATTTAAAAAAACTTTTTTTTCTATATCCCTTCAGAAAGTTTCTTTTGATTCCACTAGGTGGCAGTAAACAGGGACAAAAAAGTTTTTTTGGATATCTCCTTCTAAAAAAAAGTTATGGAGATTTATCTGAAAGGAGTCACTGGTGTCTCCAAATCTACTTTTACAGTCTCCATTTTTGATTGCTAAAATAATTGGGCATACCTGAATTTAAAAGAGCGTCCTACCCACATACATTGGAGTAAATGGATAAAAATGGTCTCATTTTACAGAAAACACTCTCCATTTTAACACAGTGGTGGAATATTGCATATATTTTATTGTATTTATTCACAATTTTATGATAAACAAGGATAAAAAGTCAGATTTTTATTGATTTTTAAATTAAGTTTTTATTTGAGAGTCTGTAATTTAGGACCTGTTTGGTGTATTTCCCTGCGGAAGATTTCTTTTCAATCCTCTATGTGGCAGTAAACCGGGACAAAAAGAATTGTTTTGATATCTCATTCTAAAAAAAAGTTATGGAGATTTATCTGAAAGGAGTCACTGGTGTCTCCAAGTCTACTTTTACAGTCTAAATTATTTATTTCTGAAAGAATAGAGCATACCTGAATTTAAAAGAGCGTCCTACCCACATACATTGGAGTAAATGGATAAAAATGGTCTCATTTTACAGGAAACACTCTACATTTTAACACAGTGGTGGAATATTGCATATATTTTATTGTATATATTCATAATTTCATGATAAACAAGGATAAAAAGTCAGATTTTTATTGATTTTTTAAATTAAGTTTTTATTTGAAAGTCTGTAATTTAGGACCTGTTTGGTGTATTTCCCTGTGGAAGATTTCTTTTCAATCCTCTATGTGGCAGTAAACCGGGACAAAAAGAATTGTTTTGATATCTCATTCTAAAAAAAAGTTATTGAGATTTATCTGAAAGGAGTCACTGGTGTCTCCAAATCTACTTTTACAGTCTCCATTTTTGATTGCTAAAAGAATTGGGCATACCTGATTGTAATATTGCGTCCTACCCACATACATTGGAGTAAATGGATGAAAATGGTCTCATTTTACAGAAAACACTCTACATTTTAACACAGTGGTGGAATATTGCATATATTTTATTGTATTTATTCACAATTTTATGATAAACAAGGATAAAAAGTCAGATATTGATTAATTTTTAAATTAAGTTTTTATTTGAGAGTATGTAATTTAGGACCTGTTTGGTGTATTTCCCTGCGGAAGATTTCTTTTGAATCCTCTGTGTGGCAGTAAACCGGGATAAAAAGAATCTTCTTGATATCACCTTCTAAAGAAAAGTTATTTAGATTTAACTGAAGGGAGGAAAAATGAGAGGTATGAGAATGTAGCAGTTCTTGTATTTTATTATACACAGAGATAATAAACTTCAACAAAATAAATTAAATTAAATGTTTTAGAGAAAAATGTGCAGTCAGATGCCAATGAGGGCATCTGACAGGTCCACACCTTCCATATGTTTATTATAGTCTTTCACTGCCACTGGAATCGGGACTCTGTGCCTTTCCCATACACCCTCTGGATTCTTGACACGCCTGAGGACCTCATCACCGTCATCTGCCTTGTGCATTGTCGAACACATGGTCACCTCTCGTGTGTCCATCCACTTAACAAAGAGAAGTTTCCCGTCTCGGAGCCATCGAATGGTTCCCCTTTGGGCTTTGCGGCTGATGTCATTTGCCTTGGTTTTGGGGAAGTATTGTGCCACACGCCAGAGTCTTCTTAGTGAGCTGGTCCATAAAAAGGCACGGGCTCGTGTAGAAATTGTCCATAAAAAGCTGTGTGGCTCTGTGGCCTCACAGAATCACCAACAGAGGGTGTAGGGGTCTTGGAACCTCCTTGCTGCTGGTGCATGGCAGATCTGGCTGCCATTCATCACCACTGTCCAGACTGCAAAACAAAACAAATTTGTGAGAATTGATAAGAATGTAAAATGTGTACCTTGAAATGCAATGTAAGTCGCTTTGGATAAAAGCATCTGCCAAATGCATAAATGTAAATTTATAAATCCACACTGCGATTCAGAAATGCATGCTAATATTACATGCACAAAAATAATTCACATATGCATATAACAGATACAAGAATATAGTATATTTGCATATCCACACAAGACAAATACATGTGCAAAGATGAATGAGCACCACTCATGCATGCACTGATTCAAATATGAATGTAACAAACATGTAGAATGCATTTCATGTAGAGATAAAAATGTGCTTTTACAGATGCCCAGATGTGCTAAAATAATGTTACATGCAGATTTGTATTTTAGCAGGCATTTGTTCATCAGTTGTATGGATGCTTGACACGCAAGCATGCATCTCTGCAACTGATGAACAACGCTTGCCCACATGCATGCAATCAAAGCAACTAATGAACAACGCGTGCAAAACTACAAACATGCATGTAACATTATTTTAGCACATGTGGGCGACAACAGCACACAAAGCTTAGCAAAAGCTACCAAGCTTATTTGAACTATGGCATGAATATATGCATGGGCTGTGCTCGTTTATTATTGCAAAAATCATCTCAAATATGCATGCAACAGACATACAAAAACATTTACGCGACGCACAAAAAAATACGCACATGCTTAGCAATACCAACCATGCTAATTTGAATTAGCACGTGCATGGGTTGTGATATTTCTCGATTTCTGTCGCATGCATAATTTGCATTGTTGCATGCATTTGTCCATGAAATACACAGATACAATGTTTATAAGCTCGAAATGTGTACTTACTTGTTTTTACATTCAGAGTCTTCGCCAGCATTGTCTAACAGAATCGAAACTGACATCGTTGCAAGCATCAAGCTCCTCCAAGACAGCATCCAAGCCGACAAAAAACTTTCTTGAAGCCATTGTCCAAAGACAAAACACTCCAACCAGTTGTAAAAACCTCGCAATTACTCAAAAAACACTGTCCAGACTCTCCAACTAACCCAAACTCAACTGCGAGGATCTCTGTCAGCCGCGTAATAAGACCCGCCTCCTCAACTTTCCAAAAGGATATCTTCTTCTTCTTCTTCTTCTTCTTCTCAGGTTTAATGGCGGTTGGCAAACCAAACTTAAATGGTGCATTCCCGCCACCTACTGGATTGGAGTGTGGATAACGTTATGGTAGTAGTGACCTAAATCCTGTTATTTAAATGAGTGTCTTTTAAAAAATTAAATACTTCTTCATATATTTTAAATTGCTTTGGGCCATTACCTAATAATGCTTTGATAGAAAAAACTTCAATTTCCATTTCTCTTAAAGCTTGAAATAATTTAAATCTTTCTCTTGCATAAGCCTCACATTTTAATAATACATGTTCTACTGTTTCCATATTTTCGGAACTACATTTGTCACAATACCCAGTCTGGTGTTTCCCAATCCTGACCATACTTTGATTTAGTAGACAATGGCCAATGCGCATTCTTGAAATTATAACATCCTTCCTCCTATTTCCAAAGTTTCTTCTTTCAAAACCAACTGTTCCTTGAATTTTGTATAAATGTCGACCCTTATTTCCACTGTCCCACTCCTTCTGCCATTTCTTCCTAATTTCCTTTGCTATTATACTTTTTATCTCAGTCTTACTCAATGCAATTTTAATATCAACTTCTTGAAATTTAATGGCCTGTTTGGCTAAACTATCCACCTCTTCATTTCCTGCCACCCCCATATGAGCTGGTATCCAAAGAAAATGAATAATGATTCCCAATTGTCTGATTCTAAAAAGACTTTGTAATATTTCATAAATTAAGTCCTGTCTAGCTGTAGAAATACCCCAAAAGGATATCTCGGGCTGTGATTGGCCTAGAAGCATGATCGACGTCTCCGTTGATAGTTTAGAAACCCAGCTTTTCTGTCGTATGACGCAATACGTGATGACGTCATCGGGAATCGCTGCTATAGACCATCAAAACTAAGGATAATAAGACTATTTGTCTGCATCGCATGTTTTGATCTGGACATCGGTGACATAATACAGTGCCATTTGGCCATGCATGCTCATAGACATGTGAAAATGGTTTCATTTTGAAGAAAACAACCTAAGGAACGAGCTGATATAGCGTTTGAGGCGTTTAGCTACACACGGAGTTAGTGATCCGACCAGGAATGTGACTCATGTGTTTGCTTGTTCAAAAGAATCGATTCTGTTTTCGTGATTCCTTGGATAATAATGTTACTGTAAAGTGTTGGATCGGTGAAATAAACTGCACAGTGATATTCCTGAGAGTGAGAGCTTTCATTTGATATATGACTTGTTTATTTTTGGTGAGTTTGTGTGATATAAATATGAAATTTAATATCATTAATATGATTTTCTCAAGGGGGGGTCATTGCGGGGGGGTCGAATATAGACCTTATTATCTTCTTCTATGTAACATAAATGCAAAAGTGATGAGGTTGTCAGGAAAGCTGAGGTTCTAAGCTTTCAAACAATACCATATATGTATAGTTTTGTGCTGCACAACTTATAGATTTTTTAAAATGATTATGATTATGCAATATTGGACCCACCGGTGGGTCCGCGGGGTTCCGCGGGAGGCCTCAGAGCTGAAGAGGTTAAGGTGGAAACATATAATGTGATTGTCACGGGGTGACAAACAGCTCTAGAGCTGTATGAGTGTTTGTCGTCATGACAACTAATCGGCAGATTGGCGACAGGTGTAGGGACTTCACTCTGAGCGTCTGATTGAGGGCACTCCCGCTTTTTGAGAGGATAAAACACACGAGGAGGAGAAGGCTGGGTGTTGTGTGCTGTGCCATGTTGTGGTGCTGTGTTGTTCTTCTGCCCTGTTGATCTGGATCGTCCTCCCCCCGATCGTTGGTGGTTTCTCTCTCGTGGGGAATTGGTTACGGGCACTGCAGTTGAGGGGTTGTCTTGAAGGAAGAGGAGCGTTGTTTGAGAGGACGCGAGAACGGCCCAGAGGAATGAAACGCGCTGACTGAGCTGGAGAAGAGAGAGATGAGTAGTTAACAAACTGAATCTCATAATTGCATGTGTTCTCCACTAAATTGGGTATTGGATTGAAGTGTTTGGAGCATGTGTACACCTTTCACCGAGTGAAATATTGATTCTTTGTCGATCTCTCACCTCCTCTCCCCGATTGGAGTTCAGCGAAGTGAAGTCCGTCTGTGACCGTGAGGAAAAATCTCTCGAGTGTTCTGTCCGCCCCTGGCGATCATCAGTGCGGTAGACCAGGACTTGCGGGTGAGTGCTGGCCTTATGCACACTAGAAGAGTGAAGTTGCAGTGTTTAAATTGACGTTTCCCCTCACGATTGCATGCTTAGAGTTGGATTGCAGTGTGTGTGTGTGGAAGAATATCTTTTATTGCTGTGCAACCGCCCATGTGTCCTGGGGGTCTACTATTTACCGTGAGAGCTGAGTGAGATTGCTTACATCTATGTGCGGTGTCTAGAAAGAAGAACCTCTGTGAGACAACATTCACCCCATTTGAGAACTGTGTACTGCTGTTGAAGTTGATTCTGTCTGTCCTAGAGAAGCCCCGCTCCGCCTGCGACTTGAGACTGCTGCAGTCCTAAGCCCAACTGCATGGTGTGAAGTTACCTGTCCCCTGCAACACATTTGAGAACTGTGTATTGCTGTTGAAGTTGATTCTGTCTGTTCTAGAGAAGCCCCGCTCTGACTTTGAGTCTGCCGCAGCCCTGAAGCCCAACTGCATGGTGTGAAGTTATCTGTCCCCTGCAACACACGTGAGAACTGTATACTGCTGTGTGAAGTCTTAATTTTGTCTGTCTTACGCTGCTCTGTCTGTGACTTCGAGTCTGCTGCAGCCCTGAAGCCCAACTGCATGGTGTGAAGTTATTCGTCTCCTGCGACCTATGTGAGAACTGTGTATTGCTGTTGAAGTTGATTCTGTCTGTTCTAGAGAAACCCCGCTCTGTCTGCGACTGAGTCTGCTGCAGCCCTGAAGCCCACCTGCATGGTGTGAAGTTATCTGTCCCCTGCAACCCACGTGAGAACTGTATTGCTGTTGAAGTCGATTCTGTCCCCTGTGATACTCACCTGTCTACTGCTCTCTCACTGCGGGTCTGGCACCGGTCTGGAAAGGAAGTGCACCTCGAACCCTCTACTCCCCTGTGATACTCACCTGTCTACTGCTCTCCCACTGCGAGTCTGGCACCAGTCTGGAAAGGAAGTACACCTCGAACCCTCTACTCACCTGTGATACTCACCTGTCTACTGCTCTCCCACTGCGAGTCTGGCACCAGTCTGGAAAGGAAGTACACCTCGAACCCTCTACTCACCTGTGATACTCACCTGTCTACTGCTCTCCCACTGCGAGTCTGGCACCAGTCTGGAAAGGAAGTACACCTCGAACCCTCTACTCACCTGTGATACTCACCTGTCTACTGCTCTCCCACTGCGAGTCTGGCACCAGTCTGGAAAGGAAGTGCACCTTGAACCCTCTACTCACCTGTGATACTCACTTGTCTACTGCTCTCCCATCGTGAGTCTGGCACCAGTCTGTGGAGGAAGTGAGCCGTGATCCCTCTACTCACCTGTGACACTTACCCGTCGAACGCCCTTCTGCTGTAAGTCTGACATTCACCTGTGAAGGAAGTGATCCCCGTTCTCTCTACTCACTTGTGATACGCACCTGTCCAACGCTCTCCCACTGGGAGTCTGACACCAGTCTGTGAAGGAAGTGAGCCTCGACATCCTTACTCACCTGTGATACTCACCTGAGATACTCGCCGGTCCATACCCGCGGCGGTGCTGCTCCGGGTCCCTGGGAAGAAGAGGACAAGGAATTTTAGATTAGGATTTCTTAATTGCTTTTTAATATAAAATAAAGTTGTCATTCCTTTTACTCCTGCCTCTTCCTTGATACGCTCCTTTGGGTGATAGTGGTCTAGGGGTGGGTGCAGTCTGGCTTGGCCCACCCCGACCTGTGACATGATCACTGACAACTTGCTGTCCTGTCTTTCTAAACGCATTGATGCATACAGGGACTTGATACAAATGAACTATTTGGGGTTTTGTTTGATTCCGATTAGGGCTGGGGGAATTAACGCGTTAATCTTTGCGATTAATTTGAGATGTTTAACGCGTTAAAAAAAAAATAACGCATTTAACGCAGCACTTTTTTTTTTTTTTTGCCTCGTTTTAATGATTTCCTGTTGCGGCTGCTATTGAAAAGCCGAAAATATGGGGATCGGGTTTCATTCTCGCGCAGCTTTCATGAGCACGTCTTTTCCGCTCTGTGTGCGCCGCCGCACTCTCCGTTCCGTGTGTGTATGTGTGCCCTTGTTTATATTACTTTGTGGGGACCAAATGTCCCCATAAGAATAGTAAAACCTGAGATCACCTACATTGTGGGGACCAGCCAGCGGTCCCCACTTTTCAAAAGGCTTATAAATCACACAGGATGAGTTGTTTTGAGAAAGTAAAAATGCAGAATGTTTCCTGTGATGGGCAGGTTTAGGGGCAGGGGCAGTGTAAGGGGATAGAATGTACAGTTTGTACAGTATAAAAACCATTACGTCTATGGAGAGTCCCCACATAGATAGTGAACCAGACGTGTGTGTGTGTCGGCGCGCTGCGCTCTCTGCTCAATGTTCGACTCTGTGTTTGCGCTGCGCGTTCTGCTCTATCGTTCTCGGCCCAAACACTCCAATCATGTACCGATCACGCACTGGAAAAGCAAAGTCCGCTCAAATAAGGTGACATTTCTCTGTAGACTTCTGTTTGCTGAGCTTATAGTCATGCTGGGCAACAATGTTAAAGGGATAGTTCACCCAAAAATGAAAATTCTGTCATTTACTCTCCCTCAGGTTGTTTCAAACCTGTATGATTTCCTTTCTTCTGCTAAACACAAAAGAAGATATTTTAAAGAGGGTTGGTAATTAAACAGTTGCTGGTCCCCATTGACTTCCATAGTATTTTTTTTTTCCTACTATGGAAGTCAATGGGGTCCATCAGTCATTTGGTTACCGACTTTCTTCAAAATATCTTCTTTTGTGTTTAGCAGAAGAAAGAAAGTCATAAAGGTTTGGAACAACTTGAGGAAGAGTAAATGATGACAGAATTTTTATTTTTGGGTGAACTATTCCTTTAAAATGACCTGCTCTGATCACATGCTCTGGTAATAATAGCTTTTTAGGACAATAGTTTATTTTTATAATTAGTAAAAAAAAATTTTTTAAAAAAATCTTAAATTGATTATGTTGATTGATTATTGAAAAAGAATAATACATTGATATATTGATGTTTAATATTATTTTAATATAGGGCTATTTTCTGTTCCTTTTTTTCCATTGATTCTAAGTTTAATTATACTGATGATTACAAGCTTGAAGGAAATGCAATTAATTGCAATTAATTACAGCAAAATGTGCAATTAATTAGTAAAATTTTTTTAATCGATTCCCAGCCCTATTATATATATATTTATCACAGACAGCTTGTTAGCTTGTTTAATTATACCAGCAAATCTAGGTATGTCCCTTCACCACTTGTGAAACAATAACAATTCTTTATCATCAAGACCTGTGAATTAAATTCATGCTTACCCTCTGGCAGAATTCTCCCTGGATCCTCAGTTGGACTTGATCATAAAAAGAAGTACTAATATGCTCTTTTTATTATACGTATAGAACTGCAAGCTGAAGTAAGAATCAAACAGTCTTTGTCTTTATGAAATAAACATTTATTTAAACAAACAATTCTATAACTGGTTACACAAGGATTAATATTTGTAGCAAAGATATCAAAAAGTACAGAGTATAATAATTCAGCTTATCCAATCTCAACAGGGCAGTCCTGTATGAGAGGATATTACAATGGCTAATTACCTTGTAAGCAGTTCAGGTAATAAATGTAGAAAATTGGATTAATACAGCAGAGCAAATTGAGCAAAAATATTTCAGCTAGTAAACTGAACAGAGAAAGAACCAATTTCTCCTCAAGGATGCATTAGAAATCAGGATAAAAAATGCATCCACACAAAATCAAAAAGCAGTGATATGGAACGCATTATATATATATATATATATATTGGGATATAATTATATCTTCAGAAAGGCAAAAAGTTTAGGGTAACAGGATTGACAACATTACACTTTAATTTAATGTATTGTCCCTGTAGTAGAGCATGTTGGTCATTACCACACTGTAAAATCCAACAGTGGTTCTTACTAAAACTTTTTAGTTAACTTTACTTAATGTCTTAACTTAATTGTAAAAATCTAGTAATCTGTACTATTCACATACTATGTTTTATTTACTCAGAAAATCCAAGTTAAGATTAATTGATTGGTTTGAGTGTGGTTTTTGAGGCAGGGAAATTCTTAATGGACCTTTCACTCATTTCCTCCACTTCTGCAGTTATTTGTCTTTGTTTGCATTCACTCATTTTCCAAAGTAATCTTGAATGTTGAATTGTCAATACAACTGAAAAATTTGTAAGAACATAACATAAGTTGACTTCATAAATTGATTTTGATTTTCCTAAAATATTTTTAGTCACCATTATGGCGATTAGTGATCCCTTTGGTTGGGCACTTGGAACTATATTTTCTGTATTATGATTCTCTTTCTATTGATGCAGTGATGCAACAATGAATCAGTTGTTTAGTGTCAAAGAAAGAGAAGTAATACTACACACACACACACACACACACACACACACACACACACATATATATATATATATATATATGTATGTTTGTGTGTGAGAGAAAATACGAATGGTGTATAATGTAACTCGTGTCAATTAGTGATCTTTTATAATTTTGTTGCTACTGTTTATGCCTAAACACCTATCTATATTTCATCTATATTTGTGAAAATCTTGTAATTGATCATGCTTGACTCACACAGACTTCATCATTCAGCATGCAAACCACAACCATGGTGACAAATACATTTCATTTAAAGTAAATTATCAAGTACTCTCTACAGTTTTTTTTTAGTTACTAGAACTCTTGTGTAAGTGAACTATACTAACTAAGCATTTGTCAGTACCACATACTATTCCTATTTCACTTTACTTGCTTTTTTTAGAGCAATCGGTTTCCTGATATTTTCCTAGTAATGTGAACTCTAATGAGAAGTTAACACAACTAATGATTTTGATTCAAGAGTGCTTGAGTATACTTGATTAACAACATTAATACACTACTTTACTTGGAAATTTTAAGGCAATCGGTTTCCTCACCTTTTCTAAGTAAAGTCAACGTATTACATTTTACAGTGCAGGGAATGCATGAACGGATAAGACAGAACGGATATTTATTGCTGATATTTGGCAACCGTTTCAGCAGAAGTTCAGGAGTCTTCAGAAGAATCACTAACATACAAGAAAGAATAAAATAATTTCAACTGTAGCGGGATGTAAATGTCATGATCGTCCGGTTAGGCTTTATTTTGTGATAATGATCGGCTGACTTTACAGATTTACATCACAAAACTGTTGTATGACATGGTTTATGTTAGTTTATCATAGTATGATGATCAATAATAACAATACATTTGATCTTCTTGCTGTTCTTGTTGTCGTCCTCGAACACCTGAAAGAAAAATCTGATTTAATAGATCTGCAGTCACTATTAGTAAGATCTGAGTTTTTGATTGCGATCACATCACCTTAATCACAGCAGAACATGTGCACATCATTGAGACCGGTGTTGTCTTGATTTGACTTGTACTCTTGTATCCGGTTCTGTAAGCCACAGATTCCTTTTCCCGCACAGTTTTGGTTCCAGCTCGAGTCACCCCAGTTGCCCCTGTCTGTGCCGTCACCCTGCAGAGTATAACCGTCACTGCAGTAGAACCTGGAGAAAAATCAGATGTGACAATATTATGATAAAATATGTAATTGTGCTGTCGGATCACATGATCACCTGCAGCCAATCACAATCACGAACAGCAGCACAACTGCAAGTGTGATATTAACTAAACTATTGATGGGGGAAAACTGAGTCCTTAAATGGAAAAATAAAACCAGGAGGAGCAAGAGATGTTATAACTTATAGCAGCACACACTCACCTGATGTTGTTTGCGGCCGTATCATCTCCAGATCCTTGGAAAGATTCAACTCTCAGATAGAAATATTTCAAGTATCCAAAATGACACCATTTGGCATCTGTCCACTCACCAAAGCTGAAGAAAACACACAAAGAGGTTGCCTGATCAAATCAGTTATTATTTTCAAGAAAATCCTCAATTTACTTATCTAGCTTAAACAATTAAAGCAAGAATTGGTAATAATCTGAGTCCATTACCTTCCAGTTTTGGAATAAATTGCAGTTACGTAGGGTCCTCCACACTGATTGGCGCACCGATTGACACAGTGAAGACGAATCCCATTGAGCGCTGTATTATCACCAGAAGCCTTTAGTCTGTCCACCTTAAAACAACAACAACATCAAGGCAATCTTCCATTTTAAAGAGTTAACTCTAACCCAACCCATAGCAACAGTTATCTTCATGCTCTTTAGTATTACACAGACACTGTAAAAATCTTAAGCGGGTGCAGTTCCCTGGAGAAACCTGGAATTAAATGACAAACAGCAACTCCACAGTTTTGAACCTTTGAAACACTCATTCACCCCCATATTAGCAAAATAGAGTCAACTTACCCTCAGACTAAACCCTGCGGCGTACGTTCCATTTGGACACATTTCCTTAGGCCCCCACGATCCCCAGTTCATTCCATTCGTCACCGTCATCTCAGATTTGTAAGGTCGGTCGCCGCTCCGCTCAGAACGACCTTCTGCGGGCCGACCGCTCACATGCCCAATAATGGCCAGCAGTGAAAACATCATGGAAAGGAAGTGAATCATTGCTACAGCACTGGCCTGATTGATAAATACTGATTGTTAGATTAATTTTCAGATAGACTATCTGCAGCCTCAGCTATCAGTGATCAGGTGGAAACAGACGCCTCAACCCTTGTGATGTGAGAATGATCAAGCAGACACAGAGACTGTGTAGTACCATAACATTCTCAAGTTTATTAAGGAAAAAGGCTCATATTTATACACAAGATTAAGCAAAATCATCTACGATGTCCATTCCACCCAATCATAGTACTCAAAGATCAACCCCTACCATATTTGGCACATTAAGAAATACAATAACAAGGAAGAGAGATCAGATGTTTAAATGTATGTGCGTGTCTTGTGTTCACGTATTGGTGTGAGTGTATAAGTGTGTTCAACCCTAGTTCTTGTTTTGTCTAGATGTGTCCATGATGTGCAGATAACAACGAAAAGAAGTTACACAAGGGCAGTCTTACACAAGAATAGTCAAATGTGGAGCCTAAGAAATGAGAAAATAATAACAGTGGCCACTTTAAATGAATTCTGTCTGGTTTCTAAACTAAAACTGAGCCCGGGGTCAGTAAAACTGCTCTCAGGATTAGTTTTTGAGCTGATCAGAGCTTCTTCAAACTGGTTAATCAATTTTGTGATGTCCTGGTTCTACCCAATGAGCAGCTAGGAGCACCGAGCGCACACCAATGACCTGTACGTCACGTGAATGACCTGTGTCCTTGAAAACGTTTTTTCTTGGTAAAATTTCTATCAAATATTTTGTGACCCCATCATCTTGCAAGAGATGAGGAGAACTCAAGAGTGCACCCAACAGTGTGTTTATTTGCAAATATAATAAAGTGTATTAGACAACATTTAAAAGTAGTAATGCCCTCCTTGAACTGCAACCTTATCGTGGTGGAGGGGTTTGAGTACCCGAATGATCCTAGGAGCTATGTTGTCTGGGGATATATGCCCCTGGTAGGGTCTCCCAAGGCAAGGAGGTGACGGGTCAGACTAGAGCGGTTCATAAGTCCATTATGAAGCAAATAGACACAAGGACCGAGATGTCGCCCTCGAGCCAGGCCCGGCCGGGCTCAGCCCGAAGAAGTGACGTGGGGCCGCCCTATCGTGGGCTCAGCACCTGCAGGAGTGACCGTAAGGGGCCGGAGCATACAGTAGTGGATCGGGCGACAGCCAAAGGCGAGGGCCCCAATGACCCGATCTCTGGACACGGAAACTGGCAATCATATCCAATGGCAATTGCTTTGCAAATAAATCAAGCAAAATTTCACTCCAAAGCAAAAGTAATCACCAAATCAAAGCACTAGAAATGGTCAGATGCTGGCGTGCTGGTGGACTGGCATATGTTGTCTTTTGGATGCTAGTATGATCCCAACAAGACCACAACAAAACTTGCTTCTGTGTTACATATCACATTTATGTTTACTGGTACACAGTAAAATCCTCAGTGTTAAACACTGCTCAGTTTTCATATAGTCCCAATCTGAGTAAAAGTGAAATAAAGTATTATTCACTCTACTGTGATGACTGAGCATTAGTGATGACACCAGCGGTTAACAAGCAGATTCACTGAAGATAAGAGGAACAGCAAGAACAGAAAAAGAGAAGAGATGAGCAGAAACACAACAACTACAACTGACTTACAGCCACACAGCCTTAGAGGAAATCAACTGCAGATAAAATCAATATCTCACCAGAGGATGATTAAAAAACTCAAAAAAAAGTATAACCATATTTAATTATTACAAAACAGTTTGCTTTATTTCTTTCATATGTTATATGCAGGCTGGGTTTTATAAACACAGAGGTCCCAAATTTAAGGTAGTTAGAGGAGTTCGGGAGCATCGTCCCAAGAATATGTAGATTTCTTGGATCTACATATGTGCATTCCCATGCTCCAGTTTGCATAACGTTGCTGGAATGTTATCTTAAAGTTAACATAATGTTATCTTAAGGCTAGCATAACGTTGCTGGAACGTTACATTAAGGTTAGCATAATGTTCATGGAATGTTCTTTCCCCAAAAATTTTATTAACAATACAACATTCAAAGAACATTTATTTGGAACATTCCAAGAACATTAAAATGTCCACTTTCTAAGATGTTATAATGTTATTTTAAGGTCAGAATATTAGAATGATGCAGAAACATTATTCTTTTCAACTTTATTTTTGATCACAACCATGTGAATTACAAGTGCCCACTTTTTATTATCTAACTGTACACTTTTAACACATCAAAAAGGTGAAAATGATTACGATATGATTTTCTTAAATCTAGGCCTACATAAATGCTACATTATAGCTTAAAAAATATATGTATATATTTTCAAAACAACATTTTAATGAACAGGAAACTGTTAAATATTGTTTTGGTGCCAAACTAGCACTGTGGTGCAGTCTCTTCATGCTCCGTCTGTCATGTGGATGAACCCAAATGCAGACGGGATACAACACTCAAGGTTTATTAAAGGTGCTCTAAGTGATGTTGGGTGATGTCACTTCTTGTTGACATTGGAAGTATTGTCAAACAAAACGGAGGCTAGCTAGACCCTCCCTCCTCCTCATCCGCCCACTAACCCCCCAAACCCCACCCCCAAATCATTCTTGTCAGTTATTGGCTGGAACAATTTGTTATGTTTCGTGGTGCGGGTGAGCCGTTTGTTTTTGTTGCTGTTTGTGGAGCCTGTGGTGTCTAGAGAGACCGTGTTTTTTTCCAGTGTGTTCAGGGGACAGGCAGCTAGCGGATGGTGAGGAGATGTTTGCTGTATGTGACAAAAAATATTTTGGCCTAAAAAACGCGTGACATCACTTAGAGCACCTTTAATACACAGAAAACAAGGATAACAAAACCCACGAGCAGGTAAAACAAGGGCAAGTCTGACGAGGGAAGACTAAACTAGACTAACACTTGACAAACTAGACTATAAACTAACAACTAGGGATGGCTGAGGCGAAACTGACGTTCTGAAGCTCTGCGAGATCCCGAAGCGCAGATGTTTCGAAACACTGATCCGAAGCGTGATTCAAAACACCCATGTCACGTGACTACGGCTAAAAGAAGCTTTGGAGGGTTTCACAAGTGTTTCGACAGGTGCCGCCGAATCAGCGTTTGATTGACAGGGTCGGGAACAGACCACACAATCGCTCATCCGTATAAAAGTGAAGTCAACACATTTTGACCTAGTGGGTTTTTGTGAGAGGAGTTTGATTTTGAGATAGCAAATTTTTGTTGATATAGTGACATTTATAGTGCGATTTGTTTAGTTATATTTATAGGCTTACATTTAAATTTACACATTGACTGATAGGCTAGAGACAGACTGAGTATACATATATAGGCTATACATAATATATACATTTTTTGTCTTGTTTTTGTTTTATTTTATTGATGGATATTTCATGTGTTGCTGTCTTCTGTTTAAATTATTTTTTAATTGTTCGAAATAAAGATTTCATTCATTCATTTCATATAGTGACACATTAGTAGATGCATAGATAGAAATATATATAGACAGATCGATTAATAGATAGATACATGTATAGATACATAGATAGATTAAGAGATAGATAGATAAATAAAAATGGAGGCTCCACAGAAGAGATGCCGTACATATGTGGTGTGGGAGCATTTCCATTTGGAAACCCCAAATAAAGTGAGATGTGTGTATTGTGATCGGCAGCTAGCCTACTGCAACAATACATCATCCATGATGCACCATTTGAGGAGCACTCATCCTGCCATTTTGCAGAGTGCAGAGGATGGCATTCCCCCTGTACCTGCTACTGACACTGCTGGGCCATCTCAGCAAGGTATGCATTGTTTGAAATATAATTATTTGAATGCCCTTGCTAAAAAATATCTTTGCATGCCAGCAACAAGTGTCCCTTGGGAGAGGATTTTTTCAAAGGCTGGAGAAATTATCTGTAAAAAAAAAAAAAAAAATTGTGACATTGTGAAGACATTGTGGCTTGATTTCTTTTATTAATATTCATTTTCATGACCAAAATAATCTGCACAGTGAGGAGCCTACAGGCTACAAGCTTCACATATTAAAAAAATACATGAGAAAAAACAACACATTTTTTAATGGCTCGTTGTCAAGGTTGTTTCAGATCAACACCTGCAAGTGACCACTAGGTGTCACCGTTGAGACGGGTGTCAGATTGTTTCGAAACCTCGACACAATATGGCACATTTGCTTCAACTGTTTCAGTGTTTCACCAGAGAATGTCTAATATGGCGAGAAGTTTCACTCTCACTACACTCCCGGCTTCTGAACTGGTTGCAGTTCCACTCTGATTCCATATGAGGGCGCTCACAGGACGAGTGCAGAATGAATGGAGGTCAATGGCGCTATACCCCTCAAAATCCACTTTTCTCAGGATATATTTTTTTGTCTAGTAATTTGAATGTTGTATTCGAAAGGAGATGCAAAGAAATTACACATTGCTGGGTGTTAGATTTTTTAGAGTCACTTATTTGCTTTAAAAAGTCTTTCAAAATGTCAATGACGTCAGAATGCTGACGTCATTAGCAGAATGCTAGCAGAGCCCGTCTATGGAGAGCCTGCCCACTCCCTATTAAGTCCTATTGTACCGAATTTTGGTTGTAGTTCCACCAGAGTTCCACTGGGGGCGATCGCCATGAGTGCAAAATGAATGGGAGTCAGTCAGGCTAGACGGCTAAATTTGTCTCTTTCACCCGATTGCCGTTGAGAAATCTCAGATCTGATTGTAGATTTTGCAAGTTCAACATGGGTTATAGGTCGAAAGTTGAATGAACGAGTACTTATGTCGTTTTGATTTCTTACAGGTTGAGTTGTTGTTGCCCATAACACGCTAACATCAGAGAATGTCTAATATGGCGAGAAGTTTCACTCTCACTACACTTCCGGCTTCTGAACTGGTTGCAGTTCCACTCTGATTCCATATGAGGGCGCTCACAGGACGAGTGCAGAATGAATGGAGGTCAATGGCGCTATACCAATAAAAATCCACTTTTCTCAGGATATAATTTTTTGTCTAGTAATTTGAATGTTGTATTCTAAAGGAGATGCAAATAAATTACACATTGCTGGGTGTTAGATTTTTTTGAGTGACTTATTTGCTTTAAAAAGTCTTTTAAAGTGTCAATGACGTCATATACATGTACGACCAGAGATACTGCTTCACGGCAATCCTTCAGTCACTTTGGTGCGTTCGCGCTCTGCACTTTCTTTTCACTCGAGGCATCGACAACACAGCTGACACAGGTAAATACATGTGCTAGAAGAGTTTTTGTTTTGTTTGTTTCTGGTCCCGCTGCGGATGACACGATGCCATCAAGCGGTATCTCTGGTCGTAATCAGTCCTTCACTGACCAATCAGCGTTCATTAGCAGAATGCTAGCGTGTTATGGGCAACAACAACTCAACCTGTAAGAAATCGAAAGGACATGAGTACTTGTTCATTCAACTATCGACCTAAAACCCATGTTAAACTTGCAAAATCTACAGTCAGATTTGAGATTTATCAACGGCAATCGGATGAAAGAGACACATTTAGCTGTCTAGCCCCATGGACTCCCATTCATTCTGCACTCATGGCGATCGCCCCCAGTGGAACTCTGGTGGTACTACAACCAAAATTCGGTACAATAGGACTTAATAGGGAGTGGCCAGGCTCTCCGTAGACGGGCTCTGGTTTATATATGATGTCTATGATGGTAAGCACGT
Organism: Squalius cephalus; assembly: GCA_022829025.1. NCBI lineage: Eukaryota > Metazoa > Chordata > Actinopteri > Cypriniformes > Leuciscidae > Squalius > Squalius cephalus. Next base: position 4,092,976 of record CM040806.1, on the reverse strand, counting down.
CCCAGCCGGGTCCGTCACTTATTGCGTTCCCCGGAAACATTTCCGTTGTGTTCTGTTCTATTTGCAGCGCGTTTCTGTATTTGTTTGTGTTGTGAACTTTTGCAGCGCGTTTCTGTATTTGGTTGTGTTGTGAACTTTTGCAGCGCGTTTCTGTATTTGGTTGTGTTGTGAGTATTTGGAGCACACATGTGTTGTGAAACTGATGAAGATGTTTTCTTAATTTGCAGGTGTTTTTCTATTTGCATGTGTTTTCTTCAGTTGCAGCGCGTTGAGCTCTCTCGGCCACCGTACCCACCACTATAAATAACATAAACAAACAAAACTACAAACAAAAACTCCCCGTGGGGGGAAAACAGGAACAGGCATCGGCAGGAACAGAAAACATAGAACGAACCAGCACAGGGGCCTGTTTCAATAAGGAGGTTCAACCAACTCTGAGTTAAAACTTGAACTCTGAGTTGACTTACCCTGAGATGGGAAACTCTGAGTTTTTGGTTTCAGAACAGCTGAAATTAGTTAGTTCAATCAACTCTGAGTTGACTGACTCTGAGTTTAGCGCGTGCACCACAACTATAAAAAGCCATTATCAATGGAGCGCAGATATTATGAGTCACCATGGCAACAGCGCCAGACAAAAAGAGGTCTTCATATTTCTTCACATTTTAATTACTGTTATACAGTGATGGGTGTAATTAATTACCAAGTAATCTAAATACTGTAATTTAATTAAATGGATTACTCTTAATTCTTCTGTAATTTAAAGTTAAATCTGATGTAATTGTATTAGTCAAGTCAAGTCATCTTCATTTATATAGCGCTTTTAACAATGTAGATTGTTTCAAAGCAGCTTTACAGAGATAAGCGTATAATTTAAGGTAACAGAGATTGTTTTGGCTTTATAGCAGAGTTAAGTTATTTCCATCTAAAGTTAGTTTTGATTGATTTGCTTCCGTCGCAATGATCATTTGTTATTAAATTAGGGGCCGCTAAGACGACACCATTTCCTCTACACAGACTTTAAACGCGAACCTGTGAGAAACGCTGATGGCGTTCACATGAGCATTAAGAATTGGTTCTACAGTTATGTGCGTTTGAAAATACGCAGGTTTGGAATTCCCTACAAGCCAAGCCTAAACAAAGTACTTGTCTTTCCTTATAAATTTTGATAAAGAATTTTATTTTATTTTGTTGCTTTGGGGTAGGACCGCGAGACGAATTTTCCCGACAACGCCTTATCTGTAGAGTGGTAGTGGGATCCTCCATAGGGAGAGACTAGTTGGCACTTCAGCACTGCGTTGTCATCGGTCCAGGCGAAGGTCCTTCATCAGATCTGGATACGGCCTGGATCCGGCAGGCTGCAGGAAAACCTCGGGATAAACACAGACACTAAAATTAGCGTAGATGCCATTCTTCTCATGATGTAACGAGTACATCAGGATTTTTGGGAAGTGTTCCCGGTTCCGGCTGACCTAATATATGCAGCCTAACATTAAATTATAGAAGTCTATAATGTATTATGTGAAAGCTAGGTCAAAGAGATGTGTCTTTAATCTGGCTTTGAACTGACAGAGTGTGTCTGCTTCCCGGACAATGGTAGGAAGACTGTTCCAGAGTTTTGGTGCTAAATAGGAAAAGGATCTACCGCCAGCAGTCGATTTTGATATTCTAGGTATTATCAACTGGCCGGAATTTTGAGATCGCAATAGACGTGACGGACTATAATGCCTTAAGAGCTCGCTCAAGTACTGCGGAGCTAAACCATTTAGTGCTTTGTAAGTGATCAGCAATATTTTAAAATTTATGCGATGTTTAATAGGGAGCCAGTGCAGTTCTGACAGAACCGGGCTAATATGGTCATACTTCCTGGTTCTGGTAAGAACTCGAGCTGCTGCGTTTTGAACTAGCTGTAGTTTGTTTATTAAGCGTGCAGGGCAACCACCCAGTAGAGCATTACAATAATCTAGCCTTGAGGTCATGAACGCATGAACTAACTGTTCCGCATTTGTCAATGAGAGCATATGGCGTAATTTAGATATATTTTTAAGATGGAAAAATGCAGTTTTACAGATACTAGACACGTGACTTTCAAATGAAAGATTGGTATCAAAGAGCACACCCAGGTTCCTAACCGACGACGAAGACTTAACAGAGCAGCCATCAAGTGTTAGACAGTATTCTAGATTATTACGTGAGGAAGTTTTTTGTCCAATAATTAGAAACTCTGTTTTTTCAGAATTTAGTAGTAGGAAATTACTAGTCATCCAGTTTTTTATATCCGCTATGCATTCCGTTAATTTTGTGAATTGATAAGTTTCGTTAGGTTTTGAAGAAATATAGAGCTGAGTATCATCGGCATAACAGTGAAAGCTAATGCCATGTTTCCTAATGATATCTCCTAAGGGTAGCATGTACAGAGTGAACAGCAGCGGTCCTAGTACTGAGCCTTGTGGTACGCCATACTGAACTTGTGATCGATGAGACATCTCATCATTTACTGCTACAAACTGATAACGGTCAGATAAGTATGATTTAAACCATGCTAGTGCATTTCCCGTAATGCCAACATAATTTTCGAGTCTATTTAAAAGAACGTTGTGGTCAATGGTGTCAAATGCAGCACTAAGATCGAGTAACACTAATAGAGAGATACAACCACGATCGGATGATAAGAGCAATTATTATTAGGCTATAGAACAATTCTGTATAGGCTATTTAACATACATTTTTAAAAGTTATATTTTTAATTTAACCTTCTCCCTCTACACACTTTGGTCAATTCAAGAATAATTCATGCAATTGTATATTGTTTATTTGAAAGCATTAAAAGTGCAGTTTCTTGTCTCTCCTTGTATTGTTCAAGTGGTTGAGGTTGACATGGGATTTAGTAATTAGTAATAAGTAGACCAATAATTTCTAAAGATAGTCATTATTACATTAATCTAATTACACTGTTGAAGATGTCATTTGTAGTTAGTAATACAAGCAGGGGCGTAGCCATCATTTCAAAAGTGAGGGGGACAGAATGTCAAGTGTAATACCAGTTTTTTTCCAACTTTTGTTGACAGATTTTCGCTTAATATGCTATTTGTTTTTAAAGCAATAAAACAGAAAGAAAGAAAGAAAGAAAGATGTTCAGTTCAGTACTTTATATGGCACATGCAGGGTTTTTCCTGGCTCAAAACTAGGCGGAGGTGGTAAAATCCTGATCATGTATTTTAATAATAAGATAATTAAATTTCTATGTTTCGTAGACCATCATATAGCCTACCGTGTTTGTGGGTGGAGCTCGGTACCTCTAGGGGGGGTCCGGGGGCATGCCCCCCTGGAAGAATTTTTTTTACATTTTAAAGATAAATTCATTAATCTGGTGCACTTTGAGTCACCAAAATCTGCTGTTAAAAATAAATAATCCACCCGCCAACCGCCCTAACCTATGATATTTGATCATCACAATTACAATTATTCAAATTCTCAGTGTTAAGCATGATAATATGGTAAAATGTCACACTAAAGTAGGCTGCTTTAAAAATAACATTTATTTAAAATAAAAGTTCTTCTTTTGGCAAAATTACATTTCCTGTAGACTAAACAGAGGCTCCCTTCAAACTTAAATTGTCAATGTTTCATTACATCACTGATGGAACACACTCTTATCAGAATACGTTTTTTTTACCTTTATAAAGGGCATTTTTTCCTTAATTTTATTAAATGTAGCCTATGCTCCATCTTTCATTTCAAATTGAAACAGTGAAACTTTGTTACCGTCAGTGTATTATCAACTATAGGCTATCATTCGCCACTTAACATTAAATGAAATTAAATCAGAATCATCCTTGCATTATCTGTGATTCCCTATTTATTATTAATATTATACTATCTATCTATCTATCTATCTATCTATCTATCTGTCTGTCTTACTAAACTAAAACTTTCCAATTGAAAACCTTCAAACTTCAAGCTTTTAAAACTTGGTAAGGCTTTTTCAAGAGAACTTAAAGTTTGTCATCATGTACACGTTACAACGCTGTCTGATTCAAGCAGGCTGTTAATGCATGAAAATACAAACTCACAATCACCATGTTCATTCTAATTTGAAGGGCTTTGATAACATCTGTAAAAATAATAGACATTACGAATAAAAAAAGATTGAAAATAAGTGCACGTTTGTGCGGGTAGTGAATATTTTCAATTTACAGCAAAACTTGTTAATTATTCAACAAGAGAAATAGCCAGAGTTATTCATCATTGTGCAAAACAATTCGGATACCACATGACAACTTACTTACAGTGCTTGACTTTTTCGTGACAAAGGATTGAAGAGTTTTTTGCCGTTTTGAACTCATTGCGACCTCTATGAAAAAAAATTGATTGGGCGCGGCCGCGCGGGTGCGAGCATGGGCATGTCGTGATGCACGAGTGACTGATTACCATGGAAACGTGAAAGTCACGTAGATAGACTATCCTTGACTCTTTGGATTTTAAATCTCGATGTAGGCTATACACACCCGCGAAAACCTCAGCTTGTCGTGGACACACTTGCCCTATGAAAAAGTTCGGGGGACGAATTTACATTTTATAAAAAGTGGGGGGGACACGTCCCCCGCGTCATCTACGCCTATGAATACAAGTAACTTGCCCAAATGTTATAATATCAGAGGTGAAACTGGAAGAACAGTGTGTTATTCAACCTAATTTTAATTTTCATGCAGGCATTAAAAGACCATGGCAGCAGCTGAAATTTAAATATAAAAACATAATTCAGTCAAGTAAGGCTTGAGCATATCATGGGTGTAGGCTACCTGACTTTACAAACATGTAACATATTAAATAACTAAAGCATCCAGTGTCTAGCAGTGTAGCAGAATTTTTGGCTGAGGGAATTCCTGGAGGGACTTCAGAGCCAGTCCCGAAGATACAAGGGCCTCATAAAATGTAAGAGGTTTACATATGTGTTATTTTTTAGGCTATTTTTGATATTTCCATTTATTTTACTTTGGGTTAGGATTTTTGTTGGTCCCAATAGATTCTGATGGTAATATCTGTCTTTTGGAGCCTCCAGTCCCAACAGAACCCCAGACAGTTGTAAGTGTCCTACTCAATACACCAGAAATGATGACAAATAGTGTTAAAGTGTACTCAACCAAATGCTCATCACATGGGGATGAAGAGTTTCTGCTGCCACAGAGAGGCCTACAGAGGTAATGTTAACATTATGTGTCTACACATCAAACAATCTACATTTTTATGTGGAGTAGCCTATAGAATCTAAGTTTAAATCTAAGTATAAACGGGTATTCTTATCTCTCTCCCGCGCCCTCAGAGTGTGGAAGAACAGCAGGAGGACGGTCCATCAACTTCTGTTGCACAGATGAACACAGTTCAGTGATTTCCAGTAAATGCCACAGTTTAATTCTGTAGAATTTGTCTGGAACTACATTATGTAACTCTAATCTACTACTATGTTTTCAGTTGCCAGTTAAGGAGTTATATAGACTTCATCTTATTTATAAAAAAAAAAAAAGCAATATTTTATTTACTAATAAAAGATTAATTTTATTAATAAAAATGTACTGAAAGAATGAATGAGGTGTTTAAACACCACTTCCTCTTTAAAAAAGGGGAGGAGACCGAAAGAAACTCTGGGTTTACTGAAGAAAACCTGCTCCCGACCAGGTTAGGTTCACAGAGTAAGTTATCATGGTAACTGACTCTGAGTATAAGTTACCTCTCTTTCAGAAACGGGCTTGACTTACTCTGCTTTGTCAGGTTTAACATACCTCCCATTCTGAAACAGAAAACTCAGTTTCCCTCATTTCAGGGTTAACATACTCAGAGTTTTCACTTAACCTCCTTTCTGAAACAGGCCCCAGGACTGCAAACACAGGGAGACTGAATAGGGAAGCAAACAAAAGAGGGTAACAGGGAAAGCAGGTTGGGCAAATAAATCAATAATCAGGTAACAAGATGGGAGGGGCTAGACAATTGACAGGAGAGCACACGGCACAAGGAAATACATGACAAGCCATGTGCTCACAACAACCCAGACTATACACAAACACATGACAAACCGGGAATGCCAGAGCTCTGTCACCAACCCAAGATTTAACCCAACAGAAGTGACAGAACTCTGACACAATAATAATGAAGAAATTACTATAAATTACAGCAACACCTCCCCGTTTGCCTTTCAGACTAGGTTCATTTTTATAACAGTAATCTTGTGGGGTGGACTCATTAAAATAATGTAATCGTCTGGTTTTACTCAGGTGTCTGTCAAAGACAGCACATAATCTGTAATATCAATCTTTGATTTCTGATTCATAACTGCTTCTTGATTATGGCACCGTTTGTTATAGTCGCTGCAGGAGCGGGTTTACAATCTTCTTAAATATTAAAATAAGGTTTAAAATTTTTTTTTGCATCAAAACATTTTCTGAATATGCATGCCATTTTACATATAAACATTTATATATATATATATATATATATATATATATATATATATATATATATATATATATATTGTGGTGAGATCTAGTATTGCTCTCAACTCCTGATGAACCCTAGAATCATTGTTGCTAGATAGTCTTTTGCTGTCAGGTCAGAATAAGGATAAATCCTTCCTAGATTGTTTAATTATACCAGCAAATCTAGGTATGTCCCTTCACCACTTGTGAAACAATAACAATTCTTTATCATCAAGACCTGTGAATTAAATTCATGCTTTATACCCTCTGGCAGAATTCTTCCTGGATCCTCAGTTGGACTTGATCATAAAAAGAAGTACTAATATGCTCTTTTTATTACGTATAGAACTGCAAGCTGAAGTAAGAATCAAACAGTGTTTGTCTTTATGAAATAAACATTTTTTAAACAAACAATTCTATAACTGGTTACACAATTGATTAATATTCGTAGCAAAGATATCAAAAAGTACAGAGTATAATAAATAATCTTATCCAATCTCAACAGGGCAGTCCTGTATGAGAGGATATTACAACGGCTAATTACCTTGTAAGCAGTTCAGGTAATAAATGTAGAAAATTGGATCAATACAGCAGAGCAAATTGAGCAAAAATATTTCAGCTAGTAAACTGAACAGAGAAAGAACTAATTTCTCCTCAAGGATGCATTAGAAATCAGGATCAAAAATGTATCCACACAAAATCAAAAAGCAGTGATAAATATATGGAACGCATTATATATATATATATATTGGGATATATATTGGGATATAATTATATCTTCAGAAAGGCAAAAAGTTTAGGGTAACAGGATTGACAATATTACACTTTAATTTAATCTATTGTCCCTGTAGTAGAGTATGTTGGTCATTACCAGGGAATGCATGAACGGATAAGACAGAACGGATATTTATTGCTGATATTTGGCTATCGTTTCAGCAGAAGTTCAGGAGTCTTCAGAAGAATCACTAACATACAAGAAAGAATAAAATAATTTCAACTGTAGCGGGATGTAAATGTCATGATCATTCGGTTAGGCTTTATTTTGTGATAATGATCGGCTGACTTTACAGATTTACATTACAAAACTGTTGTATGACATGGTTTATGTTAGTTTATCATAGTATGATGATCAATAATTACAATACATTTGATCTTCTTGCTGTTCTTGTTGTCGTCCTCGAACACCTGAAAGAAAAATCTGATTTAGTTCTAAATCTTCAGCCACTATTAGTAAGATCTGAGTTTTTGATTGTGATCACATCACCTTAATCACAGCAGAACATGTGCACGTCATTGAGACCGGTGTTGTCTTCATTTGACTTGTGATGTTTAAATGTATGTGCGTGTCTTGAGTTCACGTATTGTTGCGAGTGTATAAGTGTGTTCAACCCTAGTTCTTGTTTTGTCTAGATGTGTCCATGATGTGCAGATAACAACGAAAAGAAGTTACACAAGGGCAGTCTTACACAAGAACAGTCAAATGTGGAGCCTAAGAAATAAGAAAATAATAACAATGGCCACTTTAAATGAATTCTGTCTGGTTTCTAAACTAAAACTGAGCCCGGGGTCAGTAAAACTGCTCTCAGGATTAGGTTTTGAGCTGACCAGAACTTCTTCAGACGGGTTAATCAATTTTGTGATGTCCTGGTTCTACCCAATGAGCAGCTAGGAGCACCGAGCGCACGCCAATGACCTGCACATCACGTGAATGACCTGTGTCCTTGAAAACGTTTTTTCTTGGTAAAATTTCTATAAAATATTTTGTGACCCCATCATCTTGCAAGAGATGAGGAGAACTCAAGAGTGCACCCAACAGTGTGTTTATTTGCAAATATAATAAAGTGTATTAGACAACATTTAAAAGTAGTAATGCCCTCCTTGAACTGCAACCTTATCGTGGTGGAGGGGTTTGAGTACCCGAATGATCCTAGGAGGAGCTATGTTGTCTGGGGCTATATGCACCAGGGTCTCCCAAGGCAAACAGGAGGTGATAGGTCAGACGAAGAGCGGTTCATAAGCCCATTATGAAGCAAATAGACACAAGGACCGAGACGTCGACCAGGTCCGGCCGGGCTCAGCCCGAAGAAGTGACGCGGGGCCGCCCTCCCGTGGGCTCAGCACCTGCAGGAGGGACCGTAAGGGGCCGGAGCAGTGGATCGGGCATAGTGAAGGCGGGGGCCCTGACGACCCGATCTCTGGACACGGAAACTGGCAATCATATCCAATGGCAATTGCTTTGCAAATAAATCAAACAAAATTTCACTCCAAAGCAAGTAATCACCAAATCAAAATCACTAATCACTAGAAATTAGCAGATGCTGGCGTGCTGGTGGACCGGCATATGTTGACTTTTGGATCCTAGTATGATCCTAGCAAGACCACAACAAAACTTGCTACTGTGTTACATATCACATTTATTTTTACTGGTCAGGACAGGACGTTTTTTGTCCAATAATTAGAATCTCTGTTTTTTCAGAGTTAAGTAGGAAATTACTAGTCATCCAATTTTTAATATCAGCTATGTGTAGCGGGTCCCGGATAGGTCTCCGCTGGCAGATATAGATAATCCTCTAGGGATGGGGAAATGAAGCCTCATGAATCACTGAGGCTTTCCCCTGACTGTTCCGGGAAAAGATTCAAAGCTTCGAGAGTGTCGAGAACAGCGCCATCTGGTGCTTATTTAAAATAAAGCAGCCAGAAGCCTGTGTTAGAAGCTCTGGCAGATGAAGCAACCACAACACACTCCATAGTTTCAATGTTATGTGTACAAATAAAAGCCTTACATGTTTGTGTTTGATTTGTTCATTAAATAAATTCATTTTCTCATTTAAGTGTGACAATAACATATAATAGCTTATATGCTTATATGATTCATTAAGATTTAATGTCTCTCTCTCTCTCTCTCTCTCTCTCTCTCTCTCTACACACACACACACACACACACACACAATGAATAAGGACATTGTCTAATAGGATCATCTGTTATTAAATGTCAATATCAATAATTGTAAATATCAACCAGACTGAGCTGAGGCAACAATGACTCGTTAAATAGATCTGAAGTTCGAGCCTTCTGACACCCAAAGCGAAACGCGCACGTGACTTGACAGAAAGTGAGGCTTCGTTTGTCATCGATCACGTGACTCTAGTAAACCAATACACGCCTCGATACGGGGCTTCACTACAAATTGTGTCGCTTATGTGATACGCGCATCGAAGCTTCAGTGTCATATGTAACATCACTACCTCACATATTTTCCAAACATAACTTATCAAAATTTGTATGAAACCAAAAACAAACATTTTCCATTTTAATCACATTTACTGTCTATCATCAATCATGTCTGCACTTCTCCCTTTAAACACCTGTCATCTTTGTCCTCTCATGAAAAGAGTATATCTGTAATAACTGTACATTTTACATGTATAAAGTGAACACGTGTTCACTTTATACAACAGAATACATTTTATTTGCAGTTAAGCTGTATTACATTTACACTAGCCTATATGAACACAAACTTCAATAATAAACGTATCTGCCTCATAACTTAGCGCCCAATCCTATGAACTGAAACTGTATCATTGTCTAATATTAACGTGTGCGCCCTTAAACAAGGCTGCAGCCATAACTGGTCTTACTCTGTACATTAGCATTATCTTACTACCCTTTGAACATTGTACTACACACACAGCTGTTTTCCACACACACAGCAATAACCCGCCATTTTCTCAACTACGTAGGCCTACCGTCACACATAACTGTTTACACACTTGACATACTTTTAGCTTACAGACCATACATGACCGGGGATCAGGGGTGCAAACAGCGCGCTTTTCGGCGCCTCCCGCTTTTTTCACGTCAGTTTGGGTGACTTGTGTGAATCGTGCAGATCCGAAGAGTTTTTTTTTTAAGGGGGGGGGGGGGGGGGTCTGAGAGGGTCTGATTATAATTTAACCAACAGTAATTCTGGATTGCATCCACCAACAAGTAAATAGGAAATAAGCGAATCAGAACACTGCGCGCCAAACCAGCAGTACTATGCGCAAGCGTGAACCAAGTGTTTCTGTCTCACTGTGGATCTGCCGCGCGCTGCATCACATTTCTCTCTGCGTGGCGTGGAGTGTCCGTTTTTATGTCGGCTCTCATGTTAACTGGTTAGAGCTTGTGTTAGAGCACAGTGCCTGCGTGACACACACACACTTCTCGAGCCGCGCCGAAACCGCGTGCTAGAAATAGAACCGCAACCGACGCCTATTTTTCACGCGACACGCAAGAGTGTTGGAAGTTTCCAGACAAAATAGAAGGCGCAAATACATATTAATAAATTACATTTTGATGCATGAAAGTCTCTCGGTTTTGACAAATGCATATTTGTAATTTAAAATAGGCCTAATTATCGATTTTCTCGAGTAATCTCACAGCCGTCACCATGGTAACCCGGGACGGAACCACAATCGCCGCGAATCGCGGCCACCCCGGCGGCACGTCAACATGGTTACAGATGGCAGAGAGATGCAATCTTTCCCCGGAATACCCGCCCAGCGAGTGCTTGAAGTGCGTCAGAAAGAGAGCGCGCGCGATCAGTTGTTGGTAATTTGTTGTGTAGCGTGCGCGACGCCGCATCCAATGTAGACAGCATTGCTTTTTTTTGAGGGCGCTTAACACACAGGCTCGTAGAAACGGGCCTGGCAGCTCGCGCCAGTTCTAGACACGGTGAAAGTTTCCTGATTGTGACGGATGGCCGAATTTACATGACACATTATAAATGAGCATTATAGTCTGCGATAGATACAGTGCCAAAAAGAAGAGAAGAGGATAAAAGGGGATAAAGACAGAGGTAAAGTGATGTAGTGAATGAACAGTTTATCTAATTGCATGGGAGTAAGATACTATAATTTCATGGCGGTTATTTTTACCTTAAACTTAATGTTAGCAGTTGTTCTGAGTTCTCCAGAGGCCCCAGACTGTGTGATTTTGTTACAATCATGTCAGTTTTAAGACGCATTTTTTATTATCACTTTTTTATTAATGTTTTACCCTACAGTTGTGCAGTTTTGGGGGGAATACAGTACTGGCCAAAAGTTTGGAAACATTACTATTTTTAATGTTTTTGAAAGAAGTTTCTTCTGCTCATCAAGCCTGCATTTATTTGATCAAAAATACAGATTTTTTTTTAAAATATTGTGATATATTATTACAATTTAAAATAATTGGTTTTCAATTTATTATACTTTAAATTATGTAATGTTCGTTCACAGTCACACGATCGACGGGGCATAAAATTAGACAGCGGACTTTTTTATTGTTTCCCGGCCTGGAAACAGAATGAATGAGTCATGTGTCCGATGTGACCAAGCGGAGATGGATGGCCTGGATATCCGGTTGCCAAGCCCTATAAATCAGATTTCTAAAGGATCATGTGATAGACCGGATGTCACATGCTGAAGACTGGAGTAATGATCCTGAAAATTCAGCTTTGCATCACAGAAATAAATGATAATTTAAAGTATAGGCTAATAAATGGCCTATATTGGGGTCTCAGTATATTTTCCTGCTTTTTTGTCCTTAGCCAATCACATGCCTGATGCTTGTATTTTGTTTATTAGTTTCTATACAGATGCACTAGGCCTACCCTACACAATTACCCCAATCATCCTAGAATTATTAATTCTTTACAAAAAGAGCTATTCAAATCATCAGGTGAAATTGTTTTCAGGAAGTAGCAGTAAAGCAAGAAGAAGAAGTGCAAGATAGTTTTTCTAAATTTCATTTGACTCTATGCGCCTATAGGGGTGGGTTGGGGATGGTGGCAATGTAGTATCTGGATATTTGCCGCGGGACGAGGGCTTCGATTACCTCTCTCTTTTTTGACCATACATGTGTTTGCACCCCTGGGGGATTCATATTAGCTTATAAACATCTGTAGCAGAGCCCGTCTACGGAGAGCCTGCCCACTCCCTATTAAGTCCTATTGTACCGAATTTTGGTTGTAGTTCCACCAGAGTTCCACTGGGGGCGATCGCCATGAGTGCAAAATGAATGGGAGTCAGTCAGGCTAGACGGCTAAATGTGTTTAGCCGTCGATTGCCGTTGAGAAATCTCAGATTTGAGTGTAGCTTTTGCAAGTTCAACATGGGTTATAGGTCGAAAGCTGAATGAACGAGTACTTATGTCCATTCGATTTCTTACAGGTTGAGTTGTTGTTGCCCATAACACGCTAGCATTCTGCTAATGAACGCTGATTGGTCAGTGAAGGACTGATTACGACCAGAGATACCGCTTGATGGCATCGTGGCATCCGAAGTGGGATCAGAAACAAACTAAACAAAAACTCTTCTAGCATGTGTACTTCCCTGTGTCAGCTGTGTTGTCCAAGCCTCAAGAGAAAACAAAAGTGCAGAGCGCGAATGCACCAGAGTGACTGAAGGATTGCCGTAAAGCAGTATCTCTGGTCGTACGTATGACGTCATTGACACTTTAAAAGTCTTTTTAAAGGTGCCATGTGTAAAAATTGAGGTAAAAATATCCCAAAAATGAGCTACACGCATCAAAAGAATGAGAAGAAATAAGGGCGATGATGTCATTAAAAAAATGAAAAAAAAAAAAGTGCTGCAGAGATATCAACCTTAATTAGCATTAGCATTACTAGCCACGGCCCGACAGGTGTCGTAATACCAGTTTCGGCCATGGGAGGCGGTATACGGGCAACATAACCACCAGCCAAACATGCAATACACGAATAACTCGCACGGCTTGTGGGCGTACTTGAACCTGATGTCAATCGTGTGGAAAGTACAGCCCACTACTACATTTCAGTTCAGGGAAGAGAGCGGAAGGATGGCTGAAGCCCTTGGCAAAAGACCCCAACCACCACCCGCTGCAGGGAAAAACCGCGCTCTGAAGCACAAATAAAATCTCAAAAGGCTATCCGCCACACTGGCGGGTGAACGTTCATACCAAAATATGACATTTTAAGCGCGCACGCGCTCTTCTGCCTCTAAGAACTAGCAGAGAGAGAGAGAGAGAGAGAGAGAGAGAGAGAGCGAGCCCCGGCCGCGCCCGCGTACTCACTCACTATATTCAGAGCGGTCAAGTTTCCCCGTACTTTTTGACAAGCGTCCTTGACAGGGCGGCCAGAGCTTCTTTGCAGCTCAAGGCTGCTTCTGCTTTACACACCCTGGACGCACGAAACGTAACGGAAAACATTGCAAGGTGTAATGAGACCGAATGTTTTTTGGTGACTAATGATAACTTAGCTAGAAGTGGTATTGCTAATGAAAATCAAACTTGATATATGCTGCTAAATTAGCTTTAGGCGGGCAGCATACGTAACACTCTAAATAGATGTTGTCCCTATTTTAACTTGTATATGTGCAGCTAAGGTAGGGGCGGAGCATAGAGACTATGCCATTTCTCGTTTGTTACTCTAGAGTAGACCAATTCACTTTCTGGAGGTATACTGCCCCCATCTGGTATGGAATGTGTGGAGTATGACTTGATTTTTTTTTGCCAGACATGACACATGGCACCTTTAACGCCAATAAGTGACTCTAAAAAATCTAACACCCAGCAATGTGTAATTCCTTTGCATCTCCTTTCGAATACAACATTCAAATTACTAGACAAAAGATTATATCCTGAGAAAAGTGGATTTTGAGGGGTATAGTGAGCTGTGAGCGCCCTCATGTGGAATCAGAGTGAAACTGCACTTCAGAAGCCGGAAGTTTACTGAGAGTGAAACTTCTCGCCTTATTAGGCATTCTCTGTCTGTAGTCACATAAAAGGTGTGTAACTAACCTGAAATATTGGAAAATTACACAGAAATCAGCAACACAGGACAACAGTTGCTCATTCTCCATTCATTCGGATTACGAGCTCAACTTGCTCTGCGCATTGCTAAGTGTCCCAGAGTGACGCTGCTGGTGGGTGCTGCCACCCTGTGTCCATTTTATGAAACAGCATGTCATTGTGTGCTTCTTCGTAATCTCTCATTAGTATTCAATTCTATAAATCAGAACAAAATAAAATATGATTGCAATAGAAGGAAAGGAAACAAAAAGTAATCTCAAAAATATTTTGTGAGTGCCACATATGCATTCCATTAATTTTGTGAATTGGTAAGTTTCGTCAGGGCGTGAAGAAATATAGAGCTGAGTATCGTCAGCATAACAGTGGAAGCTAATGCCATGTTTCCTAATGATATCTCCTAATGGTAGCATGTACAGAGTGAACAGCAACGGTCCTAGTACTGAGCCTTGTGGTACGCCATACTGAACTTGTGATCGATGAGACATCTCTTCATTTACTGCTACAAACTGATAACGGTCAGATAAGTATGATTTAAACCATGCTAGTGCAATTCCACTAATGCCAACATAATTTTCGAGTCTATTTAAAAGAATGTTGTGGTCAATAGTGTCAAATGCAGCACTAAGATCGAGTAACACTAATAGAGAGACACAACCACGATCGGATGATAAGAGCAAATCATTTGTGACTCTAATGAGAGCTGTCTATGGTACGGTCTAAATCCTGACTGGAAATCCTCACAGATATCATTTCTTTCTAAAAAGGAACATAGTTGTGAGGATTTGAGATCTGCCTGTAATTGACTAATTCTGTAGGATCAAGTTGCGTTTTTATCATAGCCAGCTTTAAAGTTTTTGGTAGGTATCCTAATGACAAAGATGAAATAATGATATTAAGAAGAGGATCTATGAGCATCTCTTTCAGTAGCTTAGTCGGAATAGGGTCTAACACACATGTTGTTGATTTAGATGATTTAATGAGTTTAGAAAATTCTTCCTCTCCTACAGTATAGCAATGAATTAATCGATTTTTCCTCAGGGAGACTTGCATGGTTATAATTTTCTCCCTGATATTATCAATCTTGTAAGTAAAGAAGTTCATTAAGTCATTACTGCTGTGCTGCTTGGAAACATCTGGTGTTAAAGCTTTATTTTTCGTTAATTTAGCCACTGTTTCAAATCAATTCCTAGGGTTTTGTTTATTTTCTTCTAAAAGGGTTGAAAAATAAGGGTTGCCTCTATGTATGCCGTTATGCTCTCTGGAAATTTTGGATTTTTTTTCGAGTTGCGTTTCATTTTTCTGGCTGCTCTTTTAAGGGCCGAGTGTGCTCGTTGTACCACGGCGTTGGACTATTTTCTTTAATCTTCTTTAAGTGCAACAGAGCAACTGTGTCTAAAGTGCTGGAAAAGAGAGAGTTAAAAGTTTCTGTCGCAATATCGAGTTCTTCTAAGCTATCCGGGATGCTGAGATGATGAAACTGATCAGGAAGATTATTAATAAAGCAATCTTTAGTGGCAGAAGTGAAGGTCTAACATTTGTAACACAGAGTCGGCTTTGCAGCCTTGGCTAAATGAAGTTTACACAAGACTAGATAATGATCTGAGATGTCAAAGCTCTGCTGCAGAATTTCAACGGTGTGATAATATTAGATCCTGACACGTGTTGTCTAACTCCAATAGAGTTCAGAATGTCTTTTTAATGCCAATCCCAAAGCATCTTTTTCATTATCTACATGTATATTAAAATCACCAACAATTAGGGCTTTATCTGCAGCCAATACTAACTCTGATAGAAAGTCAGCAAATTCTTTGATAAAGTCTGTATGGTGCCCTGGTGGCCTGTATACGGCAGCCAGCACAAATCTCAAACGTGACTTATTTACATTAGATAGTGTTATATTAAGCACCAACACTTCAAAATAATTACATTTGATATGAGAATTCTCAGTATGTCACAGAATGGTGAATTAATGAGAGAGGATTCAAGTGCAGGTAAGGAACTTTATTAAATAACATAAAAAACAAACTATTAAAGCTGCAAGCAGCGATGAAAAGGGCCCTCGCACCCCTGCCAGCGCCACCCGGCGCCTTTAGGAAAGGCCTTAAGATTACACTCACCAAATTTGAAGAGGATCAGATCAAAACTGTAGGAGGAGTTTGTTAAAGTACAACATCAGGAAATGGCAAAAACTGCACAAAATCTGACAGGAAGTTCAAAATAGCTGACTTCCTGTTGTGTTTAGGGCTGCGCTCCAAGATACTTTTTTGTAGGTATTGGGTCATTATAATAATAATAATTAATAATTCGTTACATTTATATAGCGCTTTATCTGAGACCTCAAAGCGCTAGAAGGGGGGAATCTCTTCAACCACCACCAATGTGCAGCATCCACCTGGATGATGCGACGGCAGCCATATTGCGCCAGAACGCCCACCACACACCAGCTTACTGGTGGAGAGGAGACAGTGATGAAGCCAATCAGTATATGGGGATGATTAGGAGGCCATGATGGACAGAGGCCAAGGGGCAAATTTGTCCAGGATGCCGGGGTTATACCCCTACTCTTTTTCGAAGGGCATCCTGGGATTTTTAATGACCACAGAGAGTCAGGACCTCGGTTTTACGTCTCATCCGAAGGACGGTGCTCTTTTGGCAGTATAGTGTCCCGGTCACTACACTGGGGCATTAGGACCCACACAGACCACAGGGTGAGCACCCCCTGCTGGCCTCACTAACACCTCTTCCAGCAGCAACCTGGTTTTTCTCAGGAGGTCTCCCATCCAGGTACTAACCAGGCTCAGCCCTGCTTAGCTTCAGTGGGCAACCAGTCTTGGGCTACAGGGTGATATGGCTGCTGGCATAGCATTACATGTATGTACCAAATTTCATACCTGTACGTGAAACCAGGAGCTGGGGCAAAATGTAGGGGCAATAACTATGCCAATTTGCCCCACCCAATTCTGAAAAGCATATCACACATAAATTTTCACCACTTCTGAAGCGTGTGCAAAGTTTCATGATTTTTCGAGCACGTTTTGTATTTGCCACACTTCCTGTTACCAGCAGGTGGCGCTATTGCTATAACCAAATATGAGCATGGTCATGTGTTCAGGACAGGACTCTTATCAAACATGTGAAGTTTGAGACAGATTGGAAATTGTATGCCTGAGTTACTGCAGGCTGTCTGTGGTTGCCTAGCAACATCGGAACTGCATTCAACATTAATATTGAACTTATCTGATCATGCATAAATCACCAAAAGGCCGAAATTGGGTGAACTAGTGCAAAAAATGCCCGTGCAAAATCAGTTTTTGTGTGTGTTTTTAGTAATTGTTGGTTTGGTGTGTGCTCATTGTTACAATTACACAGCAAAAGTTCAGTGACATTTTTATTTGTGCATGGTAAAAAGCACACAGTGAACTCAGAGAAAACGCCGATGACTTTCTTTATTTCAAGCAGAATTTAAGTGTCATGTATTTTCACACAAACTAAATGAAACTAAATAATTGTTGCAAGTCACGTAAACACACTTTAGACAAACACTGATCCGGTTGAATTGCCAGTAAAAGCATTAGCACCTTTATTTATACAGCGCTTTTAACAGTATAGATTGTTTCGAAGCAGCTTTACAGTGGCAATAGGAAATTACAGTAACAGAGATTGTTTTGGCTTTACAGCAGATCTAGAATAAAGTTATTGTCCAGCTAAAGTTAGTTTTGATTTATTCACTTCCGTCGCAACGATCATTAGTTATTAACTTAGGGGCCGCTGACATGACACCGTTCTAACAGAAAACCCTTAAGTTCTCCTTGTGCAAACTTTTAAAACGCGAACCTGTGAGAACGCTGATGGCGTGCACATGCGTATTACATGTTTAGTCTATAGGTGTGTGCATGTTTGAATATATATGTGTGCAGGCGTGTAGCCAACCCTCAACCAACTACTTGTCCGGCATTAAAATTTATAATACAGAAATTTAGTCATCCAGTTTTTTAAATCAGCTTTGCATTTTGTTAATTTTCTGAATTTGTAAGTTTCGTTAGGGCGTGAAGAAATATAAAGCTGAGTATCATCAGCATAACAGTGAAAACTAATGCCATGCAATAAATGATATAATGATATCTCCCAAGGGTGGCATGTACAGGGTGAACAGCAACAGTCCTAGTCCTGAGCCTTGTGGTACGCCATACTGAACTTATAATGGAACTGGGGCGACTGGAGCCCAACCTGTATGGGAAGAGGAATCTAAATGTAATGTTCTGATTGGCTCAAAAAAGAAGCAGGCATGTTCTACTGACCAACCAAAGAAGGGGCTGGATGATTTTGCTTAATCTTGTGTGTAATAATGAGCTTTTTTCCTTATTAAACTTGAAAATGTTATGGTACACATTCTCTGTGTCTGCTCGATCATTCTCACAGGAAACCCTTACACTCAAAATAATTAATTGGTTTGAGGACAAACTTAAATTAAACTAATTAGTTTAGTCAAATTAACTTTTATGAGTATTTAGCACTTTTTCTTTCAAGTTCACAGAACTGATTTATTTTAAGTAAACTGAACTGTTTCAATGTTTTTTTTTTTTTTTTTTTTAATTAAAATTATTTCTTTTAATTTAGACAAACTTAATTTGAACTGAAACGGCTGGGATGTCTATTTCCCAGCATGCTTTGCCGATAGCACTCGAAAGAGAGAGTAATTGCTAAATTGCTTAAAAGCTAAATGCTAAAATGCTCTGTTTTTGTGCAAGATTAATGCTAAGTAGGAGGTTTCCCTAGTGGGAAAAAAGTACACTTTATTGTATTTGAAATATATTCCCCTTTTTAATAGTACATTGCAAATGTGCTAACAAAAATTGTACTATCTTTAAATACATTAAAAGTATATAGCATCATGCTTTTACCTATTTTTACAATACAACTTTTAACACACTGTAAAATAATTGTACTTTAGTATATTTTCTAAAAATATATTTAAAAATAAGCATACTTTTAACATATTTCTGAAAAGTGCACTATAAGTACATGGGTAATAAATATATGCTTAATTACATTTTTAAGAAAATTAAGAAATATTCTAAACGCATGCATACTTTTAGTGAAGTTTTACATACTTTTGTAGCTCTTAATTAAAATACATTCTATGAGTACTTTGTGTAAGAACATAGCAAAATGATTAAGCTTGTAGTGTGTTTAAAATATATATACTTTATAAACACTTATGCTTACTACGATATATTTTAAATGTTTATGTATTTATCATTTTAATATTGTGAAAAAAATTACGTTTACAATGTACCAACTTATAATGTATTAGAAACATTTGTCAACTATTTAGCATTGCAATAAGTATAACTAAAATTAATGTTGTTCACTTTTACTTATTTGTAGGCTGCTTGTAAAAGGCTTCTTAAAAGGCTGTTGTCCATTACATGATACGTTTGTACTACTGAAATTCCCACAAGGATTTCAACATCATATTATTTGCATTATAGATACGTTTTCCAAAGATGTTTAAAAAAGTTTGTACTTGTTTAAATTCAAACAATTGCATAACACACGTGACTAGTCCTGATTGGTTCCAGAGTCGTTGAATGGTTGTTATTGGTTCTTATGATAATGAGTCTCGTCTCACAGAAATAGTGTCAGTCTTTCTTCTGGTTTTCATCCTCAGAGCAACGGCCAGATCGAATGTGCCAACCAAGACTTAGAGAGAGTGTTGCGATGTTTGGTTTCTCAGAATCCTTCCTCCTGGAGCCAGAAACTCTCATGGGTTGAGTACACACATAACTCCTTACCAGTGTCATCCACGGGCCTATCTCCATGTGAGTGTATAGCGTAGGGTACCAGCCACCTATTTTTCACAGTCTGGAATCCGAAGTCACGGTCCCCTCCGCTCACGCGTTCATCCAGAGGTGCCGCCACACTTGGAGTAGAGCCCACGAGACTCTCCTCCAAGTGGGAGCACGCACGAAGGTTCAGGCCGATCACCACCGGTCAAAGCCTCCCGTTTACATCGTGGATCAAAAAGTGTGGCTTTCCTCCAAGAACATTCCTCTCCGCTCCGTTTGTAACAAATTAGCTCCCAAATTCATTGGCCCGTTCACTGTCGCCAAGATTCTTAGTCCGGTGGCTGTCCGCCTCAAACTCCCTCCCGCGTACAGGAGAATTCATCCCGTTTTTCATGTCTCCAAATTACAGTTACAAAACTGCACACACAAAATGCAAAAAAAAAAAAAAAAAGGGGTCCCAGGAATCCATTGTTCAGAACAGATCATCTGACCTTTGACCTATTTAGGCCTATACTACAGTAAAGCAGTGATTGGTTAGTGATCAGTTAAGTAATTAGTGTTTGCACATGTGAGGAGTGTGTCTGTGTGACCTGGTGAATAAGTGTAGCATTTTGATTGGTTGTGTTTGGAAAAGGAAAGCAAGTCACTTCCTGATAGATCTTTGTGTTTTAGGTAGAGAATTGTGTGTAGTGTTTTGCAAAAAGTGTTTTATGCAATTGAAAACTGAGTCAAAGGCTGAGAAATAGCTTATGGTTTTGGAGATTTGGCATGTAGTTTTGCACTTTGAGTGAGAGGTTTCAAAAATCGTGTGACATGAAAAGATTTTGTGTGTAAGCAGTTGGTAAAAACTGTAAAGCCCGTGTTTCATTCACACATTAATCCGCCAGCCCCGGTTCCCCCTCCGCCGCGACTCGTAGATGGGGAACCCACCTATTCGGTCAATCGTATTCTGGACTCGAGAAGGAGGGGACGCGGATTTCAGTACTTGGTAGACTGGGAGGGTTAAGGTCCGGAGGAGAGAAGTTGGGTTCCTGCTAGGGACATACTGGATCACTCCCTTATCGATGATTACAATCGCCAGGTAGGCTCTCCTGGGAGTGCCAGGAGGCACTCTTAGGGGAGGGGGTACTGTCACAGTTCATCGATCCGTGTGTTCATTTTGTGTATCTGTTGGTTGTTGTGGGTGTGGGGTCTGTGTGTGTAGTGATTGTTTGTTGCTTAGTAACCAGCTGATCACTTAACCAGCCCGCAGCTGCAGTTAGTTACTTCTGTTGTTAGCTGCCTATATCTAGCGGGAGTGATTATTGCTTGGTGTCGGTTCGTCACTCTTGTTTGTGCTCTCTTACTCAGTTCCAGTGCCTGAGTTTCCTTACGGAGTTATTTCCTCGATCTCGTCTGTGTTTTTAGATTTCTGGAGATCGTTTGGAGTTCTCTTCATCCAGTTTGGCATCCGCGCTGGGTTTATTCATATCACTCATCCTCTCCTGTGAATTTGTATCCTGGTCGCCCGCCTGCTATACGTGGTGTTTTGAGTATTATCCCTGTTTCAACCTGTCTTCAATAAACTGCTTGCTTGCATTTGGATCTACAACTCTCATTCTGACAGCCTCGGCAAACGCGAGATCCGAGCCAAATAAAGAATCTTTATCGACTTTCTTCCCTCGAGAAGAAAGCCAACAGGAGCAGAGCTAAAACTCTCGACAGTGCATATGTTACACGTTGGGAATTTATGAATGAACACTGTCAGCCCCATTACTAGATTTGACCATGCATGCTCTACTCCCAAACGAAACAACACATAAATCGCGTGTAAACTCGTAATGTCTAAGCGAGAGCGGGGAGGAACACACGATCCAAAATGCTGTTTGCTCGCCATTCTATTCCTGTCTAGATATATAATATGCTTGTGGACAAACAACAATAAATAGACAGAGACAGATTTCACAGAAAGCGCTTGCTGAAGACACAAAAGTTGACAATGTTTGGTCTGGGTGCGCTTTATAGCTTTGTGCCATGACGTCAACCGCCTATACGCCATTGGACTGATTTTACAAGTGCTTCATGATGCAATTATGGCACGCGCCCCGTGGCAAAATTAAATATCCGAATGACTGACCGATCGAACGTCAATCCGAACGTCTTGTAAGCTACTTCTGAACGGATGACCCATGTGATGACCTGACGTGACGTCAGCGTCTTGAAATTAGCAGTTTTTTAACAATGCAAGTATCCAATCTGATGTGTAAAGACTATACATGGACATTAAAGGCAATACATAGAGATATTGTACATAATACAACACTAAAATATTAACTGCATCCCGCTGTAGCCTACTGTAGCCTAGCCTATTTGAATAAGCCAGTTTTTCTGAATTGCTAAAACACTAAACTCCATTCTCTTAACCAAATTATTAATAGCCTAAACCAATTTGTCGAATAAATCACTATTTCTGCAAAACTTTAAACAAGTTCAGGCAATTAGACACGGTTTGCAAATCTCCTGCACTCCATTTTCAAGACTTTAAAGTCTAAACACATTCTCACTTATTAAAACACACATTTGTGTCGCAAAACACTAAACACAAGAGGCAAAACTTCACACACAACGATTCAAAATTGTTCACACTGATTTCTAATGATGTGATCAAACCAACTGTATAATATGAGCCAGTTCAGAGTGTAGGCAAGTGCACTGATGATATGAACAATAATCTGAGAGGGAGAGGAGGAAGAGGATGTGTAAGAGGACAAGAAAGAGCAAGGTGTGGACCGTGTTGTCAAGGCTGGATGTGTCCAACAGACGGTTTTTCTCTTCGTCTGGCTGGAGACAACATTGTCTGTGATGTGGACAAAGTCCTCAGGCCAAAGCCAGCAAGAAGACAAATAAAACAACAAATATACACCATATAAAATAATCCACAATATAAAATTAATATTAAAGCAACAAAATACACCATATAAAATAATGCACAATGAAAGATTTGTGCAAATATTCAATTAAAAGCTACCCTAAAAAAATGAGGTTTAAGGTAAGATTTAAAAATGCTAAGAGATTTGTGTCAAGTGCTGAATATACAGACATTCAATAGGCCTACTATTCAATATTCAGTAAAATATTATATATTCGCAGTGCATACAGAATACAATATGTTCACCTTATCAGTTGCAATTACTGGACTTTTTTATGTAATTCTAATATCATAGTAGGCCTATCCAAAATTACTTTAATGATGAGTAGCCTAATTGACATTTCTGCACTCTTTGAACAGACAGCGACTTCAGCGCATAGCTACTTGTTGCACGTTAATGTTTTTTTTTTCTCTCCCTTTTTTGGAAATGCACAGAGAATTTTTTTTCTTCACCGCTCTCACACCTGTTTAGTTTTTCCTTTTGATTTGTCTGCTATTTAGTGTCATTCGTTTGTTGTGTCATTCATTTAGTGCCTCTGGATTTGTTGATGTTTCCTGGACTGATTCCGGTTACCAACCTTTATCGCCCGGCTTTCGACTACCCTCCTAAAAAAGTTTAGGGTAACAGGATAAACAATATTACACTTATGTTCCTGTAGACAATGTTAGTCATTCTCTGGGAAAGCATGAACGGATAAGACAATTACTTTAAATGCAATATAAGTCACTTTACATGTAAACATCTTCCACATGCACTAATGTAGTGAAAGATCTGATGTAAAGTGTTGTGCAAAAGAATGTGAAACTACAAGGTTCTGTTTAGAAAGTCTTTATTGCTGATATTTGACAACCGTTTCAGCAGAAGTTCAGGAGTCTTCAGAAGAATCACTAACCTACAAGAAAGAATAAAATAATTTAAAATAAAATAAACTTCAATAATAGGCGGGATGAAAATGTCCCGATCATCCGGTTAAAGGCAGGGTAGGTAGGATTTTTCTAAAAAAAAAAAACCTTCCAAATTTGTTTAAACTGTCCTCATATACCAATACATAATTAAAATGTAAGTACTCTGAAAAAGAGAGTATAAAAATCGAGTGTATGTAGACCTCTCTAACGACTGTTGTAAACACAGCTCATTATTTCCATTCACTCCACCCCCTCCCTTCTGAGCTCCTTCCAAAGCCACGCCCCCAAAACACATGAACGCGCGACGCCAAACGCTCAGGCTCAGCTGGAAGACGCATTTATTATTTACCTGAGACGAGTGGAGAGGAAGGAGCGCAGTGCATGCAGTGACATCATGTCAGAATCACATGTAATAAAATACCTAACTTTATCACTATAAATATAAACAAATAAGATTTCTTTTAGTACTCACTTTCAAGCTAGCATATCGATACTGGTAAAGTTTAAAATATACTTTGTTTGATTCGGTAACAAGCTATATTTATAGGTAACGAGCTATATTTATAAGGCAAAGCTAAAACAGGTTGCATTGATACACGTTTTTCCATTACCATCAGTTACACTGTGATGAAGGTGAATTTCGTGTAAGATTCATAACATGTACGGTGTTTTGCATGTAAGAGTTTCCATGATGAAAGCATTGTTGACTCTAATGAGGACTAACGTTACACTCCGGAGACAAGTACCGCTTCGTCGGTTCGAGGACAGGTCCGGGGTCGAGGGCGAAGCAGAGGAGGTCGTTCAAGAGTGCGGGCAACCAGGGTCAGAGGAAGTAGTTTTTGCCTTGTTTGCCTTCGCTGACTGAATATGCTGGTGCTTTGAATTTTGAATGCTCTTTCTCTGCCATAATTTTACTCTTCATAGGTTCAGCACCTCTTGAACTCCTCAAATCAAACGGGTGCGTGCGCATATGGGCAGATCTTGTAGCAACAGTGGCGGTAGCCATGGTTGCGAGAGTGAGTGACAGTCGCCCAAACCAATCAATTGTTTCGTCCCGAATGGAAATAATGAGCTGTGTTTATTGCAGATTAAAAGGTCTACAGACTCTCGATTTTTATACTCTCTTTTTCAGAGCACTTACATTTTAATTATGTATTGGTATATAAAGACAGTTTAAACAAATTTGAAAAAAAAGTTTTTTATAAAAATCCTACCTACCCTACCTTTAAGCTTTATTTTGTCATAATGACCAGATGACTTTGCATTATTCTTTACAAAACTGTTGTATGACATGGTTCTGTCAGGGTCCCTTGTCGGTCTTGTCTTGTTTAATGTTTCTTTGTTTGTCTTGTGTCTGACCACATAGCTCTGTCTTTGTTTGTGTTGGCGTGTGTGTGTGTGTGTGTGTGTGTGTTTGTGTTATCTCTCAGCTTGTCAGTCAGTGCTAGAGTTAGTGGTTCTGTCAGTTCTAGGTTTGTATTTATTTTCTTTTTTTAGTTTTTTTTTTTTTTTTTTTTTTCTGATTTTTAGTCAGTCCTAGTCTTTATTTTGCTCTAGTTCTCCCAAGCTTTATTTTTGGTTCATCTCTTGTTTTTCCTTTTGTTAACTGATCTTTTATTTATTTTCTCTTTAGCTTGTCCTCAATTATTATGAATTATACTGAATTATACATTGAATTGGCACTATCACTCTCTCTCCTCTCCACCTGTAGCTGGTGTTTGTGAGCGCACTGGCGCCGTTGTACTGTGGCTGCCGTCGCATCATCCAAGTGGATGCTGCACACTGGTGGTGGTTGAGGAGAGATCCCCTGATATAATTGTAAAGCGCTTTGGGTGTACAGTAGTACATATGAAAGTGCTATATAAATGCCTCATTCACTCAAGGTTGCAGTCTTGTTTTATTTCTTTGTTTACTAGTTCCAGTTATTCATTTATAGAAATTATTTTATTTTTCCTTTGCTATAGCTCCAGTTATATTTAGTTTCTTATTGTTTTCTGGTGTTCTAGTTTTCGCCAGTTTTTATTTTTGCTCTTGTTTTTGTTGTTTTGTGTGTGTGTTCTCTTGTGCTGGTTCCTGTCTGCTCCCCGAGGTTCTCTGCCTGCTGGTTCCTTCTGTCTGGCAGTTAGACTGGTCTGAGGTCTGTGTGCAACAAGTGTCAGATCTCTGCTTCATGCTTCCTTGCCCTGTCTTTAACCATCTGCCCGGCCTGGTCACGTCCTCAGCAGTTCTTCAGCCTGGTGTCCTCTGGAGTTGGTTCCAGCAGTCCCCACAGCTGTCCTGTCGCTGTTTCCGGTTGACCCTTCTGTTTGGACTGTTCCTGCCTCACCCTGTCTTGTACTGTCTTCTGTTAATAACTATCACTCCCCTGCTCATTCTGCGTCTGGGTCTCCCCTATCTGAATCCTGACAGGTTCATGTTAGTTTATCATAGTATGATGATCAATAATTACCATCCATTTGATCTTGCTGTTCTTGTTTTCATCCTCTTAAACCTGAAAGAATAAACAGATTTAGTTGATCTGCAGTGTGTCAGTCTGAGTTTTTGATTGCGATCACATCACCTTAATCACAGCAGAACATGCGCACGTCATTGAGAGCGGTGTCGTCTCCGCTTCCCTGTGACCCTTCTATCCGGGTCTTGATGCCGCAGATTCCTGTTCCTTTACATTTTTGACTCCAGTTGCCCCAATCGCCCCAGGCTGTGCCGTCACCCTCCAGCAAAAAACCATCGCTGCAGGTGAACCTGGAGAAAAATCAGATGTGACAATATTATGATAAAATATGTTATTAATGTGTGCTGTTGGATTGAATGTCAGTCACATGATCCCCTGCAGCCGACGGCCTAATATGAACAGCAGCATGACTGTGAGTGTGATATTAATTGAACTGCTTGATGAGGGAAACCGGAGTTTCCCTTTAATAGCAAAACAAAACCAGGATGACTTATAGCAGCACACACTCGCCTGATGTTGTTTGCGGCCGTATCATCAAATGCAAATCCTTGATAAGATTCGACTCTCAGCTGGAAAGCTTTCAAGAATCCAGAAGGACACCTTTTGATATCTGTCCACTTACCCCAGCTAAAGAAGACACACAAAGGTTTCCTGATCAAATCAATTATTATTTTCAAGAACATCCTCAATTCACATATCTAGCTGAAACACTTAATGTAAGAATTCGTAATAATCTGAGCCCATTACTGTCCTACGTTGGACTCAATAGAGGACTGGTGCTCATGTGAGCCTGATGGTTCTTTGGACTGATCGACACAGTAAAGACGAATCCCATTGAGCGCTGTATCATCACCAGCACCAACTGGTCTTTCCACCTTAAAACAACAACAACAACATTGAGACAATCTTCCATTTAAAAAAAGACAGTTAAAGGACAAGTTCGGTATTTTACACATAAAGCCCTGTTTACAGATCGTTTCTGATGAAATAGAACGGTTAAGATTAAACTTTTGACAGATGCTGCTGTCGCGAGAATTTTATAGTCTAGAAGGGATGTCCCCAAAAAGTGAAAGTGAGGAGCATTTATGGGTACAAGTCGGGAACCGGCCTACTTTACATATTTCAAGGGTGCTGAATCCAAAAAAACTGGTTCCCAAGCAAAATTTTGAGTTTTTGACCTTCTAATTTGCATATCAAAATGGCCGCCAAATTGCCTATCTTGCTCAGTTGTTGGACCATTTTCCCCTAGTTTTTTTGTAAGTAGGCAATCTAGATGAGGAAATTAAGTTTCTAGATCGATAGTCAAGGGTCAGAGCAAAGATATAATGGAGGCTCACTGCCTTTTTTATGTATATATTTATGCAAAATACCAACTTTTAAGGTGAAATTAAGCATTATTTGTGTCATTTTTTAAGGCCGACATACATATTCAATCAATATCACTCTTAAATGTTCCCAGTGTATATATGATATGTGATGTATTCCATATTACATAATAACTAAGAAAAACACCATTGCAAGTTGTCTGAGATTTCATTTTTTATGCAAATTAAGGTGAGACACTACAGGTGAATAGGGTAACATTTTTAACTAGCAGATATCACCATGAAACTTTCACAGTTGATTACCTACATTAAGATGAGAAAAAATATGTTTTATGAGTTTTCTGTAATTTAATGTTTAAATATGCAAATTAGGCAATATCTAATCAAATGTGCACTAATTTGCATATATTTAAAACAACGAAATCTGAGTATTGGATAAAGCCAGGTTAAAAATGATTTTTTCATTGTGTTCACATATTAGATGGGAAAAAAATTACAGAGGGATTTATGGATATCTACTTTTGTTATCCTGTAAATCAGAAAATACTGTCAATAGCCTTAAAAAAAAAAATTTCGCCATGTTTTTTGGAATAAAATGTTATATAAATCAGGCTTGGATTCATATATTTACAAATCCCTCTGTAAATGTCTTCATAATATAACTAGGTACAAGACTGGAAAGTTTGGTGTATAGGTGCTACTGAAGTGGAGCGTCATCCATGTGGTTTCCTTAGTCTGCTTCCGAAGCCTTCACCGGCCCCAAGCAGGAGGACGGCACTGCCCGTCTCCGCCCCTTAGCCCGCCAAAACGCCAGTCTAAGCAGCTGATGGGCAGCTTGGAGTTAGGGCTCAGTTCTTCTCAGGAGCTGGTAGCAGGACCACTCCTTCCCCCCGTGGAGGGCTGGGGGAGAATCTTTTTTCTAAGAACTGATGCCCCTTCCTCCGAGCCCCAAGAGGCCATGGATGGCAGTGTGCGACGCTCTGCCTCGCCACTCTTGTCCCCCTCTGTCGCCAGACCTCTTTCAGAGCAGGCCCCCCGTGGAACACTGGTCCTTCCCTGGCCTCCTCTGTCAGGATGCGGCAATGACCGTGCCCCCACACCGGGTCGCTACACCGCCCACGTCTGGACCGTTCATTCCACTTCGGTGCCCTACCGAGGGTACGTCTGTGGTTCCCATGACCCCGCTGGTTCAGTTCTTGGGAGCCTGGCTAGAGCTTCCCAGCCTGTCCCGCTGGGTTGAGAGAACCACCAGGCTCGGCTATGCGATTCAGTTCGCACGATCTCCTCCCCGCCTCCGGGGAGTCCGTTACACTATGGTGGGTGGCAATGCCCCTGTCATGCGTACGGAGGTCGCTACCTTACTGGCGAAAGGTGCAGTCGAGATTGTCCCTCCAGCCGAAATGAAGTCCGGGTTCTACAGCCCTTACTTCATTGTACCGAAGAAAACCGGTGGGTTACGGCCAATCCTGGACCTGCACGTCTTGAACCGCTCCCTTCACAGGCTTCCGTTCAAGATGCTCACGTGCTTTCATGGCTTCAGCCTCTCCCTGGAGAATGGAGACTCCATCCAAAGACAGTTGAGCTGATTTGGGATCAGTTCGGGGACGCACAGGTAGACTTGTTTTCCTCCCACAACTCGTCCCATTGCGATCTGTTTTACTCCCTGACCGAGGGCACGCTCGGCACGGACACACTGGTGCACAGCTGGTCGCGGGGCCTTTGCAAATATGCATTTCCCCCAGTGAGCCTTCTTGCACAGACCCTGTGCAAGCTCAGGGAGGACAGGGAGAAGGTCATTTTGGTTGCCCCTCATTGACACAACCAGACCTGGTTCTCCAAACTAGTCCTCCTCGCGACAGCACCTCCCTGGCCAATCCCTCTGAGGAACGACTGCTTTCTCAGGGACGGTGCACCTTATGGTACCCTCATCCCGATCTTTGGAACGTGTGGCTCCTGGACGGGATGAAGCAGGTTTGAGTACCCTACCACCAGCGGTAGTGGCTACCATCACTTCCGCTAGAGCATCGTCCACGAGACATGCCTACGCGTTGAAGTGGAACCTCTTCGTCACCTGGTGCTCTTCTCGCAGAGAAGACCCCAGAAAATGCCCGATCAGTGTCGTGCTTTCCTTCCTGCAAGAAGTGTTGGACCGAAGGCAGTCTCCCTCCACCCTGAAAGTGTACGTTGCCGCTCCTCGGCGAAGAAACATATCTGCATGTTGCTGCATGTTACCTCAAACCCATTCTCCCACATTGTATGTAGTAGCAGCAACCATGTGTGGCCCACTATAGTCCTCTATCAAATAGCAGTATTCATTGGTTCCATGAGAGTGGAGCCAGCCCATAAAAATATCTTAATTTTAACGTCTAGTCGGTCCACAGTCTAATTCTGCTCTTTTTGGTTTTCAGCTATTGTTTTTGTCTGACTTTTATTATGAAGTTTTGTCTGTGGGTCATAATTTGTCATTTACTTTGCAGTTTCGTCTGAGATGCATCTGAAATCGGTCACAAGTTCACTTGTTCATTATAGTGAATGGCACATGTACTTTATGGAGAAAAGAGAAATGAAATTGAGTGAGCGGCTTAAGATGACGGAATTTGTGTGTGCCAGAGAGTAGAAATAACTATTTTACACCTTAAAAAATAATGACGATAATAACTTTATATGGTATAATGAAAATAAATAACTTGTTCACTTGTTCTCATATTCATGTCATATTTAATAGATAGTTCATTCATTTTAATAGAATAATAATACAAAAACTACAAAAAAGAATTAACACAATGATATAATTTTATTATTTTTTACTTATAAATTTGCCATAAAAAGCAATAAATAGAGCACATAATACATGAAAGCTGTATTCCTTTCAGCGTTATCTGGTTTTGTTTATTTTTAGTTTTCTCCACATGGACTCTGTGTTTTCACCTTGGTTAGCTTGTCTTCATGGTTGTTAATTTGATTCATTACTCAGTTCAGGTGTGTGTTGTGTTCAGGTGTTCATGTCTCATTATCCTCTAACTACTTAAGTTCAGATCAGTTTGTGTTTTGTGTTGGGTCTCGTCTATGTGTAGTTGTGTTTGGATGTACCTCTTTGGATTACTCTGTTGGAGCATTAAAGCCTAACTTTCGTCGTCGATTCTTTGGTATTTTTGTTTTCTGTCTTGTTTGTGTTTTTGTTTAACTTTTTTTTGGTTCATCATGGACTTCCCTGCTGTCAAGCTGCTTTGCCTTGAGCAGGGAGACAGCTCCCTCGAGGAACGGGCAGTGCCGTCCTCCTGCTTGGGGCCGGCGAATGCTTCGGAAGCAGACTAAGGAAACCACATGGATGACACTCCACTTCAGTAGCACCTATACACCAAACTTTTGTACTTGTACCTAGTTATAGTTATATTATGTTATATTACATATATACATTTACATTATATATATTATATATTATATATACATTATATACATTTACAGAGGGATTTGTAAATACACTATTCCTAGCCTGATTTATATAACATTTTATTCCAAAAATCATGGCGAAAATCATTTTTTTAAGGCTATTGACAGTATTTTCTGATTTACAGGATAACAAAAGTAGATATCCATAAATCCCTCAGTATTTTTTTTCCCATCTAATATGTGAACACAATGAAAAAATTATTTTTAACCTGGCTTTATCCAATACTCAGATTTCGTTGTTTTAAATCTATGCAAATTAGTGCATATTTGATTAGATATTGCCTAATTTGCATATTTAAACATTAAATTACAGAAAACTTGTAATACATTTTGTTTCTCATCTTAATGTAGGTAATCAACTGTGAAAGTTTCATGGTGATATCTGCTAGTTAAAATTTTTACCCTATTCACCTGTAGTGTCTCACCTTAATTTGCATAAAAAAAACTTGCAATGGTGTTTTTCTTAGTTATTATGTAATATGGAATACATCACATATCATATATACACTGGGAACATTTAAGAGTGATATTGATTGAATATGTATGTCGGCCTTAAAAAAAAAACACAAATAATGCTTCATTTCACCTTAAAAGTTGGTATTTTGCATATATACATAAAAAAGGCAGTGAGCCTCCATTATATCTTTGCTCTGACCCTTGACTATCGATCTAGAAACTTAATTTCCTCATCTAGATTGCCTACTTACAAAAAAACTAGGGGAAAATGGTCCAACGACTGAGCAAGATAGGCAATTTGGTGGCCATTTTGATATGCAAATTAGAAGGTAAAAAACTCAAAATTTCGCTTGGGAACCAGTTTTTTTGGACTCAGCACCCTTGAAATATGTGAGGTAGGCCGGTTCCCGACTTGTACCCATAAATGCTCCTCACTTCTTATAGAAGGCCATTTTTCTAAAATCCGTCTAGACTATTAGGTTTATTTCGCTTCCCACCCCCCCTCAAGAATGGTAGTCTATGTGCACTGGAACAATCCTTCCTAAAACGCATTAAACTTTCATTTAAAAAGAGATGAAACTCACCGAGTGGTCAGGGGTGTTCACTGATATGCTCATACAAAAATCGCTGCAAAAGATGCTTTCCAACAGGTGTTTTACCATTCGTTGTAAAACTGTGGATCTATTTTTCCAAACGTCTCACACCCGTAGATTCTTCCGTTGAGAGCTTGAATAATAGACACTCCAGCCCAGTTGGTGGCGATAATGCACATTTGCCAATTGCAAGCAAACCACTGGCATTTCACTGAATACACAGAAGAAGCAGAAGAAGAAGCGGCGGAGTAATACCGTACCTCATACAGCACATTCAATGCAAGTCAATGGAGTTGGACAAAAACTATGATAAAACCTGTTGGAAAGCATCTTTTGCAGCGATTTTGGTATGAGCATATCAGTGAACACCCCTGACCACTCGGTGAGTTTCATCTCTTTTTAAATGAAAGTTTAATGCGTTTTAGGAAGGATTGTTCCAGTGCACATAGACTACCATTCTTGAGGGGGGAGGGGAAAGCGAAATAAACCTAAAATTCTCGCGACAGCAGCATCTGTCAAAAGTTTAATCTTAACCGTTCTATTTCATCAGAAACGATCTGTAAACAGGGCTTTATGTGTAAAATACCGAACTTGTCCTTTAACTCTAACTCAGCTCATATTAACATTTATCTTCATGCTCTTTAGTATTACACAGACACTGTAAAAATCTTAAGCAGGTGCAGTTCCCTGGAGTAACCTGAGTCGGTTGCATAAACCTCTAAGACTAGTCTTACAAGTTAGACATCAATTTATTTTCTTTAAGACGGTTCATAGTTTTTTAAATCAGTTACATAAAAACGTAGATAAGCCTACTTTGATACCGAAAACTAAGACTAATTGCTCCTGACTAACTGCTATAGGTCATACTAGAACTTAAGACACTGTCTTAACATTATGGCTATGTTTATGCAACCGGCTGCTGGAATTAAATGACAAACAGCAATTTTCTCTCTGGGGTTTGAACCTTTGAAGCACTAAGCCAAACCCATATAACCAATGTCAAGGCCAAACTTACCTTCAATCTAAACCCTGCGGCGTACGATCCGCTTGGACACATGCTCTTAAACCCCCACGATCCCCACGTCATTCCGTTCGACACCGTCAGCTCAGATCCGTTATCTTGGTTGATGCTCCGCTCAGAAGGTTCTCCTGTGGACTGACTGCTCACATGCCCAATAATGGCTAGCAGTGAAAATATGGAAAAGAAGTGATGCATTGCTACAGCACTGGTCTTATTGATAGAAAATACTGATTGTTAGATTAATTTTCAGGTAGACTATCTACAGCCTCAGCTATCAGTGATCAGGTGGAAACAGACGCCTCAACCCTTGTGATGTGAGAATGATCAAGCAGACACAGAGACTGTGTAGTACCATAACATTCTCAAGTTTATTAAGGAAAAAGGCTCATATTTATACACAAGATTAAGCAAAATCATCCATGATGTCCATTCCATCCAATCATAGTACTCAAAGATCAACCCCTACCATATTTGGCACATTAAGAAATACAATAACAAGGAAGAGAGGTCAGATGTTTAAATGTATGTGCGTGTCTTGAGTTCATGTATTGGTGCGAGTGTATAAGTGTGTTCAACCCTAGTTCTTGTTTTGTCTAGATGTGTCCATGATGTGCAGATAACAACGAAAAGAAGTTACACAAGGGCAGTCTTACACAAGAGTAGTCAAAAGTGGAGCCTAAGAAATAAGAAAATAATAACAATGGCCACTTTAAATTAATTCTGTTTCTAAACCAAACTGACCCCGGGGTCAGTAAAACTGCTCTAAGGATTCTTTTTTGAGCTGATCAGAACTTCTTCAAACTACAAGTTAAAAAAGATTCTGCCTTAAATTTTAAGTACAATCAATCAACAGTCATTTCAACTTAAATTTTATCAAACTGACTTGAAATGAGTTGAATCATGTATAATTTGCAAAAAAAAAAAAAAAAAAAAATTATTTTCATGAGTTAATGTAAAAACAAGTTGTTATAATTTATTGATCATATACTTTTTTTAAGTGTACATTTATACGGTTAATCAATATTGTGATGTCCTGGTTCTATCCAGTGAGCAGCCAGGAGCACCACACATCAATGACCTGTACGTGAACACACAATAATACAAACATTGATCCGATAAAATATACGTTTAACCGTCAGTGTCCTTGAAAACCGTTTTCTAGGTAAAATGCCTATACATATTTTGTAACCCCATCATCTTGCAAGAGATGAGGAGAACTCAAGAGAGCAACCACCACAGTATTTCTTTGCAAATATAAGTTATAAGTTTATTAGACAACATTCAGATGTAGAACAACAGACAATCAGAAATGGCAAAGAAACAAAACAAAGAGTTGTAACCACTACAGACAACAGGGTTTCCCAATCATATCCAGATTTTTCTGCAATTAAAACAATCAAAATTTCACTCCAAACTCCAAAGCAAAAGTAATCACCAAATCAAACCCCTATAAATTGTTGCTGGATCCCAGCATGGGATGCTGGTTTGCGGGTCCCCAGCATGGGATGCTGGAATGCTGGTTTGAAGGTCCCCAGCATGGGTTGCTGGTTTGCATGTCACCAGCATGGGATGCTGGTTGCTGGTTTGCGGGTCCCCAGTATGGGATGCTGGTTGCTGGATGCTGGTTTGCAGGTCCCCAGTATGGGATGCTGGTTGCTGGATGCTGGTTTGCGGGTCCCCAGCATGGGATGCTGGTTGCTGGATGCTGGTTTGCGGGTCCCCAGTATGGGATACTGGTTGCTGGATGCTGGTTTGCGGGTCCCCAGTATGGGATGCTGGTTGCTGGATGCTGGTTTGCGGGTCCCCAGTATGGGATGCTGGTTGCTGGATGCTGGTTTGCGGGTCCCCAGTATGGGATGTTGGTTGCTGGATGCTGGTTTGCAGGTCCCCAGTATGTGATGCTGGTTGCTGGATGCTGGTTTGCAGGTCCCCAGTATGGGATGCTGGTTGCTGGATGCTGGTTTGCAGGTCCCCAGTATGGGATGCTGGTTGCTGGATGCTGGTTTGCAGGTCCCCAGTATGTGATGCTGGTTGCTGGATGCTGGTTTGCAGGTCCCCAGCATGGGATGCTGGTTGCTGGTTTGCTGGTCAATTATCCTCCTAATAATCCCCATCCATTGAATTGGCTCTATCACTCTCTCTCATCTCCACCTATAGCTGGTGTGTGTGTGTTGAGCGCACTGGCGCCGTTGTTCTGTAGATGCTGCACACTGGTGCTGGTTGAGGAGAGATCCCCTGACATGAAAGCGCTATATAAATGCCTCATTTATTCATTCATTCATTAATTAATTAATTCATTCATTCATTCAGATTCACTGAAGAAAGATTCACATATATATATATATGTGCGCAGCGCAGGCGTGTAGTCCTTCTTTACAAATTGACCTAACAATTACTTAGTCTGGCCTTAAGTATTTATAATACAGAATTATTTATCACTTCCGAGTAGCCATGTGAACCGGAACTATTTTGACAACGTTTTATCTGTACTGCGGTAAAGGGAAGGAGAAGGGGCCTTCACAGGGGAGAGACTAGTTGACACTTCAGGACTACGTTGTCGTCGTGTCCAGGCGCAGGTCCTTCATCAGATCTGGAACCGGCTGTAAACCTCTGGGTATAAACAGAAAGACTAATATTAGCGTAGACGCCATTCTTCTTATGATGTAACGAATACATCAGGATTTATGGGGAGAGTTCCCGGTTCCGGCTGACCTAATCTTTACATCCTAACATTGAATTATAGAAGTTTATAATGTGTTATGTGAATGCTAGGTCAAAGAGATGTGTTTTTAGCGTAGATTTGAACTGAATCTATATTGGAAATATTGGAAATATTACACAGAAATCAGCGACACAGGACGACAGTTGCTCATTCTCCATTCATTCGGATTACGAGCTCAACTTGCTCTGCGCATTGCTAAGTGTCCCAGAGTGACGCTGCTGGTGGGTGCTGCCACCCTGTGTCCATTTTATGAAACAGCATGTCATTGTGTGCTTCTTTGTAATCTCTCATTAGTATTCAATTCTATAAATCAGAATAAAATAAAATACGATTGCAATAGAAGGAAAGAAAACAAAAAGTAATAATCTCAACAAAAAACTTATTTTGTGAGTGCCACATATGCATTCCATTAATTTTGTGAATTGGTAAGTTTCGTCAGGGCGTATCATCGGCATAACCGTGAAAACTAATGCCATGCTTCCTAATGATATCTCCAAATGGTAGCATGTACAGAGTGAACAGCAGCGGTCCTAGTACTGAGCCTTGTGGTACGCCATACTGAACTTGTGATCGATGAGATATCTCTTCATTTACTGCTACAAACTGATAACGGTCAGATAAGTATGATTTAAACCATGCTAATGCACTTCCACTAATGCCAACATAGTTTTCTAGTCTATTTAAAAGAATGTTGTGGTCAATAGTGTCAAATGCAGCACTAAGATCGAATAACACTAATAGAGAGACACAACCACGATCGGATGATAAGAGCAAATCATTTGTGACTCTAATGAGAGCAGTCTCAGTACTATGGTACGGTCTAAATCCTGACTGAAAATCCTCACAGATATCATTTCTTTCAAGAAAGGAACACAGTTGGGAGGATACAGCCTTTTCTAGTATCTTTGACAGAAAAGATTTGAGATCTGCCTGTAATTGACTAATTCTATAGGATCAAGTTGCGTTTTTATCATAGCCAGCTTAAAAGTTTTTGGTACGTATCCTAGAGACAAAGATGAATTAATGATATTAAGAAGAGGATCTATGAGCATCTCTTTCAGTAGCTTAGTCGGTATAGGGTCTAACATACATGTTGTCGATTTAGATAATTTAATGAGTTTAGTAAATTCTTCCTCTCCTATAGCAATGAATGAATCGATTTTTTCCTCAGGGAGGCTACAATGCACTGCCTGATGTGATACTGTAGTGGGCGGTTGCACAGTTATAATTTTCTCCCTGAGATTATCAATCTTGTAATTAAAGAAGTTCATAAAGTCATTACTGCTGTGCTGCTTGGAAACTTCTGGGCTTGAAGCTTTATTTTTCATTAATTTAGTTTCAAATAAATTCCTAGGGTTTTGTTTATTTTCTTCTAATAGGGTTGAAAAATAAGCAGATCTAGCAGCTTTTAAAGCCTCTCTGTATGCAATCGAGCTCTCTGGAAGTTTTAGAATTTTTTCCAGTTCCATTTTTCTGGCTGCTCTCTTAAGGGCCCGAGTGTGCTTGTTGTACCACATAGGTCTAACATATTTGTAACACGGAGTCGGCTTTGCAGCCTTGGCTAAAGGAAGTTTACACGAGACTAGATAATGATCTGAGATGTCATCGCTCTGCTGCAGAATTTCAACGGCATCAACATCTATTCCGTGTGATTAGATCTAGAGTATGATTATGACAATGAGTAGATCCTGACACGTGTTGTCTAACTCCAATAGAGTTCAGAATGTCTTTAAATGCAGGAGTGAGTTTACAATCTTCTCAAATATTAAAATGAGGTTTGAATTTTTTTTGCATCAAATCATTTTCTGAATATGCATTGTGCCATTTTAGCTATAAACACACACACACACACATATATATATAGATATTTGGATATATATTGGGATATAATTATATCTTTATAAAGGCAAAAAGTTTAGGGTAACAGGATTGACAATATTACACTTTAATTTAATGTAGTGTTCCTGTAGAGTATGTTAGTCATTACCAGGGAATGCATGAACGGATAAGACTATTACTTTGAATGCAATATAAGTCACTTTAGACCATCTGCCACATGCACTAATGTAATGAACGATCTGATGTAAAGTGTTGTGCAAAAGAATGTGAAACTACAAGGTTCTGTTTAGAAAGTCTTTATTGCTGATATTTGACAACCGTTTCAGCAGAAGTTCAGGAGTCTTCAGAAGAATCACTAACATACAAGAAAGAATAAAATAATTTCAACTCCAATAATAGGCGGGATGTAAATGTCATGATCTTCTGGTTAGGCTATATTTTGTGATAATGACCGGCTGACTTTACAGATTTACAATACAAAACTGTTGTATGACATTTATGTTAGTTTATCATAGTATGATGATCAATAATAACAATACATTTGATCTTCTTGCTGTTCTTGTGGTCATCCTCCTACACCTGAAAGAAAAATCCGATTTAGTAGATCTGCAGTCACTATTAGTAAGATCTGAGTTTTTGATTGTGATCACATCACCTTAATCACAGCAGAACATGCGCACGTCATTGAGAGCGGTGTCGTCTCCTCTTCCCTGTGGCGGTACCTGGGTCTTGATGCCGCAGATTCCTCTTCCCATACAGGTTGGGCTCCAGTCGCCCCAGTTGCCCCAGTTTGTGCCGTCACCCTCCAGATTATAACCCTCACTGCATTTGAACCTGAAAAAAATTCAGATGTGACAATATTATGATAAAATATGTAATTGTGCTGTTGGATTGAATGTCAGTCTCATGATCCCCTTCAGCCGATGGCCTAATCACTGCAATCTTGAACAGCAGCACGACTGCGAGTGTGAGATTAACTAAACTATTGTTAATTACTAAACTGAGTCCTTAAATGGAAAAATAAAACCAGGATGGGTAAGAGATGTTATAACTTATAGCACCACACACTCACTTGATGTTGTTTGCGGCCGTATCATCTCCTTTTCCTTGGGAAGATTCAACTCTCAGCTGGAAAGATGTCAAGTATCCAGAATGACACCATTTGACATCTGTCCACTCACCCCAGCTGAAGAAAACACACAAAGAGGTTGCCTGATCAAATCAATTATTATTTTCAAGAAAATCCTCAATTTACTTATCTAGCTTAAACACTTAAAGCAAGAATTGGCAATAATCTGAGCCCATTACTTTCCTACGTCAGACTGAATATAGTAGTAGTCATTTCTGCTTGATGCTCCTTTGCACCGATCGACACAGTGAAGACGAATCCCATTGAGCGCTGTATCATCACCAGTACCAAATATAATTATTTGAATGTCCTTGCTAAAAAATATCTTTGCATGCCAGCAACAAGTGTCCCTTGGGAGAGGATTTTTTCAAAGGCTGGAGAAATTATCTGTAAAAAAAAAAAAAAAAAAAATTGTGACATTGTGAAGACATTGTGAAGACATTGTGGCTTGATTTCTTTTATTAATATTCATTTTCATGACCAAAATAACCTGCACAGTGAGGAGCCTACAGGTTACAAGCTTCACATATTAAAAAAATACAATAAGAAAAAACAACACATTTTTTTAATGGCTCGTTGTCAAGGTTGTTTCAGATCAACACCTGCAAGTGACCACTAGGTGTCACCGTTGAGACGGGTGTCGGATTGTTTCGAAACCTCGACACAATATGGCACATTTGCTTCAACTGTTTCAGTGTTTCACTAAGCCTCGATCTGCCCATCACTATAAATAACATAAACAAACAAAACTACAAACAAAAACTCCCCGTGGGGGGAAAACAGGACAGTCATCGGCAGGAACAGAAAACAGATAACGAACCAGCACAAGACTGCAAACACAGGGAGACTAAATAGGGAAGCAAACAAAAGAGGGTAACAGGGAAAGCAGGTTGGGCAAATAAATCAATAATCAGGTAACAAGATGGGAGGGGCTAGACAATTGACAGGAGAGCACACGGCACAAGGAAATACATGACAAGCCATGTGCTCACAACCATAGATATCATATAAAGGCTAGATGAATTAAGGTGAGTGATCAGCACGCACACAAATCCTCTTATCTCGCTGAAATCTTGACGGATTTACAAACGGTTTGGTTTCATACAAACGTTATTAACGTGGCTATAATTCTTTCATATGGAAGTCCATTGCTATAATTATTCATATGTATGCAGTGTCATAACTACATCTCGGACGTTTATAACAAACCAAACCGTTTGAAAATCGGTAGAAAAATGAGCAAGTTATGGTTATTTAAAAGTACATGCACCATGTTACGAGTGAGCGAGCACCCTGTGGTAAGATGGCCGCCGTTTGCGGATGTCGACCTCCATTGGCCAGCAGCGCGGACGAGACATCTAGCCTTTATATGATATCTATGCTCACAACAACCCAGACTATACACAAACACATGACAAACCTGGGAATGCCAGAGCTCTGTCACCAACCCAAGATTTAACCCAAACAGAAGTGACAGAACTCTGACACAATAATTATGAAGAAATTACTATAAATTACAGCAACACCTCCCCGTTTGCCTTTCAGACAAGGTTCATGTTTATAACAGTAATCTTGCGGGGTGGACTCATTAAAATAATGTAATCGTCTGGTTTTACCCAGGTGTCTGTCAAAGACAGCACATAAAATATCAATCTTTGATTTCTGATTCATAACTGCTTCTTGATTATGGCACCGTTTGTTATAGTCGCTGCAGGAGCGGGTTTACAATCTTCTTAAATATTAAAATAAGGTTTGAATTATTATTTTTTTGCATCAAAACATTTTCTGAATATGCATTGTGCCATTTTACATATAAACATTTTATATATATATATATATAGTGGTGAGATCTAGTATTGCTCTCAACTCCTGATGAACCCTAGTATCATTGTTGCTAGATAGTCTTTTGCTGTCAGGTCAGAATAAGGATAAATCCTTCCTAGCTTGTTTAATTATACCAGCAAATCTAGGTATGTCCCTTCACCACTTGTGAAACAATAACAATTCTTTATCATCAAGACCTGTGAATTAAATTCATGCTTACCCTCTGGCAGAATTCTCCCTGGATCCTCAGTTGGCCTTGATCATAAAAAGAAGTACTAATATGCTCTTTTTATTACGTATAGAACTGCAAGCTGAAGTAAGAATCAAACAGTGTTTGTCTTTATGAAATAAACATTTTTTAAACAAACAATTCTATAACTGGTTACACAAGGATTAATATTCATAGCAAAGATATCAAAAAGTACAGAGTATAATAATTCAGCTTATCCAATCTCAACAGGGCAGTCCTGTATGAGAGGATATTACAACAGCTAATTACCTTGTAAGCAGTTCAGGTAATAAATGTAGAAAATTGGATCAATACAGCAGAGCAAATTGAGCAAAAATATTTCAGCTAGTAAACTGAACAGAGAAAGAACTAATTTCTCCTCAAGGATGCATTAGAAATCAGGATCAAAATGTATCCACACAAAATCAAAAAGCAGTGATATATGGAACGCATTATATATATATATATATATATATATATATATATATATATATATATATATATATATATATATATATATATATATTGGGATATAATTATATCTTCAGAAAGGCAAAAAGTTTAGGGTAACAGGATTACAACATTACACTTTAATTTAATGTATTGTCCCTGTAGTAGAGTATGTTGGTCATTACCAGGGAATGCATGAACGGATAAGACAGAACAGATATTTATTGCTGATATTTGACAAGTTTCAGCAGAAGTTCAGGAGTCTTCAGAAGAATCACTAACATACAAGAATGAATAAGATAATTTCAACTGTAGCGGGATGTAAATGTCATGATCATTCGGCTAGGCTTTATTTTGTGATAATGACCAGGGGTGCGTTCTCCGAAACTACCTTAACGCTACGTTGTTCTTAAGTTGTACCTTAAGAAGTACCTTATCGTTAATACGTGTTTTCCGAAACCTTCTTAGTTAAGTATACCTTCTGTAAGTCATACGTTCGTAAGGTTGGTCTGGAGCGCTCTTAGCTATACCTTATCGCTGCTGACGGTTCATACCGCTAGTGGCCACCACTACGCAAAAAGCTTTTTTACATCGCAGTTTAATTACACATAGAAAATTTTATATGAACATTTAATATAAAATCTGATTTAGTATTAAAATTACATTTTTACTTTACTTTAAAATTTTACACATAAAATACTTAAGTTGTTATAGCACACCCAGTGAATGGAAGTGTTTTCATTAATAAAGTTTCCATACACTAATGGTTGTTAGCTTTTTTAATTACTATCCTAAGGCACATCAGCTGGCGAACCATTTGACAGAAAAGGCTTAGGAGTCTATATAAAGAAAGATGAGTTGCACTTAACTTTATAGATATGGCAGCGAGACAGCGAGTACTTGTTTTAAATCAAATACGGCGCCGTCCACGGAGCCAGTTAGTGTATGTCAACTACATGGCTGGTGGATAATCAGCATACGTTGTGGAGA
This sequence comes from Squalius cephalus, assembly GCA_022829025.1. NCBI lineage: Eukaryota > Metazoa > Chordata > Actinopteri > Cypriniformes > Leuciscidae > Squalius > Squalius cephalus. The sequence continues at coordinate 4,050,616 of CM040806.1, read as the reverse complement.
ACATTAACACACTTATGGCCGTGAGGGTTTGGGATTGCACACTTGCTAAATTATAAACACATACTCATATTTATTTCTGCATGTACATATTTCAATGAGCCCCGATAAATGCAGTTTGTACTATTTCTAAAACACTTCTTTATAAAGAACATTGTTTTCTCAATACTTTACCTATACCGCTGTGAAGGAAAGAGCGCACAATCGATCATCGAGGCATCGATGTCAACCTATTCAGCGCCTCCACCATGGACAGCGCCTGCTAAGGTCGAACTTAAGAAGGTTTACCTTAAGCAACATCCTAAGGTATAGTTCGGCGAACACACGTAGGAAAGGTATACCTGTAGTTAAGGTGTACCTTTTGAGTCTTCGTAGCGCGCTAAGAGACAACGTTATCGGAGAACGCACCCCTGTTGACTTTACAGATTTACAATACAAAACTGTTGTATGACATGGTTTATGTTAGTTTATCATAGTATGATGATCAATAATAACAATACATTTGATCTTCTTGCTGTTCTTGTTGTCATCCTCTTACACCTGAAAGAAAAATCTGATTTAGTAGATCTGCAGTCACTATTAGTAAGATCTGAGTTTTTGATTGTGATCACATCACCTTAATCACAGCAGTACATGTGCACGTCATTGAGAGCGGTGTTGTCTTGATTTGACTTGTACTCTTGTATCCGGGTCTTCATGCCACAGATTCCTTTTCCCGCACAGTATTGGCTCCAGCTGCCCCAGGAGCCCCTGTCTGTGCCGTCACCATGCAGCATCTCACCGTCACTGCAGAGGAACCTGGAGAAAAATCAGATGTGACAATATTATGATAAAATATGTAATTGTGCTGTCGGATCACATGATCACCTGCAGCAATCACAATCACGAACAGCAGCACGACTGCAAGTGTGATATTAACTAAACTATTGATGGGGGAAAACTGAGTCCTTAAATGGAAAAATAAAACCAGGAGGAGCAAGAGATGTTATAACTTATAGCATCACACACTCACTTGATGTTGTTTACGGCCGTATCATCTCCAGATCCTTGGAAAGATTCAACTCTCAGCTGGAAAGATGTCAAGTATCCAAAAAAACACCATTTGACTTCTGTCCACTCACCCCTGCTGAAGAAAACACACAAAGAGGTTGCCTGATCAAATCAATTATCATTTTCAAGAAAATCCTCAATTTACTTATCTAGCTTAAACAATTAAAGCAAGAATTGGTAATATTCTGAGTCCATTACCCTCTCATTATGGAAGGAATATAAGTTATGTAGGGTCCTCCACACTGATTGGCGCACCGATTGACACAGTAAAGACGAATATCATTGATCGCTGTATTATCACCAGAAGCCTTTAGTCTGTCCACCTTAAAACAACAACATCAAGGCAATCTTTCATTTTAAAGAGTTAACTCTAACCCAACCCATAGCAACAGTTATCTTCATGCTGTTTAGGATTACACAGACACTGTAAAAATCTTAAGCAGGTGCAGTTCCCTGGAGAAACCTGGAATTAAATGACAAACAGCAACTCCACAGTTTTGAACCTTTGAAGCACTCATCCACCCCCATATTAACAAAATAGAGTCAATGCCCAACTTACATTCAGACTAAACCCTGCGGCGTACCATCCATTTGGACACATGCTCTTATCCCCCCACGTTCCCCAGTTCATTCCATTCGTCACCGTCATGTCAGATTTGTAAGGTCGGTCGACGCTCCGCTCAGAACGACCTTCTGCGGGCCGACCGCTCACATGCCCAATAATGGCCAGCAGTGAAAATATGGAAAAGAAGTGATGCATTGCTACAGCACTGGTCTTATTGATAGAAAATACTGATTGTTAGATTAATTTTCAGGTAGACTATCTGCAGCCTCAGCTATCAGTGATCAGGTGGAAACAGACGCCTCAACCCTTGTGATGTGAGAATGATCAAGCAGACACAGAGAATGTGTAGTACCATAACATTCTCAAGTTTATTAAGGAAAAAGGCTCATATTTATACACAAGATTAAGCAAAATCATCCACGATGTCCATTCCATCCAATCATAGGACTCAAAGATCAACCCCACCATATTTGGCACATTAAGAAATACAATCAGAAGGAAGAGAGGTCAGATGTTTAAATGTATGTGCGTGTCTTAAGTTCACGTTTGGGTGCGAGTGTATAAGTGTGTTCAACCCTAGTTCTTGTTTTGTCTAGGTGTGTCCATGATGTGCAGATAACAACGAAAAGAAGTTACACAAGAACAGTCAAATGTGGAGCCTAAGAAATGAGAAAATAATAACAATGGCCACTTTAAAGGGGTCATGAACTGGATTGTTTTATTATTTTATAATGTTGCCTGGGGTGCCCTTATAATGTTAGTATGATTTTTACATCAAAAATTGTCATAATACTACGAGAAATTATGTGAAGTTGATCGTTTAGTCACTTATGCATACTGAACGATTTTAAGAGAAATATCTGAATTTGAATAATTACACAGAAATCACTGATCGCAGATCAGGCATTAGAATACACATGGTTACTTAAATGTTGCTGGCAGATCCGCGTCGGGAAATTGTGATTGACTGATTTAATAAAGTTTAACCATGCTGGAATCCGAAGGAAGCTTATGCAGACTGTCTTCTTCCACAAACAGGCGCTGCACAATATTTAGTAAACAGCATGTTTATATTGCTTGGAAGTAGCTCGATCCGGTTTAGCAATTATCATGTCGTCCTATGTTATTTAGCATGTTTGGGCGAATCGGTGGGCGGGGCTAACCAGGCCGTGTTGAAGTAGGCGTTGATCTCATAGGTTGATCTTCTTTTGTGGAGGCGGTGTTTTATCCTCTTTGACGTCATAGTTCCCCACTTTGAAAAACGAGTCGTTTGCTGAGCCTGATGTCTATAAAAGCTTTTATTGGACTAACAAGGTAGTTTTCAGTTCTGAAACTTACAGGATATTATTATAGTATGATGATCTCTTATATGTCAAAAGCTCAAGGAAACTTTGATTTCTCAGTTCATCACCCCTTTAAATGAATTCTGTCTGGTTTCTAAACTAAAACTGAGCCCGGGGTCAGTAAAACTGCTCTCAGGATTAGTTTTTGAGCTGATCAGAGCTTCTTCAGACTGGTTAATCAATTTTCTGATGTCCTGGTTCAACCCAATGAGCAGCCAGGAGCACCGAGCGCACACCAATGACCTGTACGTCACGTGAATGACCTGTGTTCTTGAAAACGTTTTTTCTTGGTAAAATTTCTATCAAATATTTTGTGACCCCATCATCTTGCAAGAGATGAGGAGAACTCAAGAGTGCACCCAACAGTGTGTTTATTTGCAAATATAACAAAGTGTATTAAACAACATTTAAAAGTAGTAATGCCCTCCTTTAACTGCAACCTTATCGTGGTGGAGGGGTTTGAGTACCCGAATGATCCTAGGAGCTATGTTATCCGGGGATATATGCCCCTGGTAGGGTCTCTCAGGAGGTGACGGGTCAGACTAGAGCGGTTCATAAGCCCATTATGAAGCAAATAGACACAAGGACCGAGATGTCGCCCTCGAGCCAGGCCCGGCCGGGCTCGGCCCGAAGAAGTGACGCGGGGCCGCCCTATCGTGGGCTCAGCACCTGCAGGAGGGGCCGTAAGGGGCCGGAGCAGTGGATCGGGCGACAGCCGAAGGCGAGGGCCCCAATGACCCGATCTCTGGACACGGAAACTGGCAATCATATCCAATGGCAATTGCTTTGCAAATAAATCAAACAAAATTTCACTCCAAAGCAAAAGTAATCACCAAATCAAAGCACTAGAAATGGTCAGATGCTGGCGTGCTGGTGGACCGGCATATGTTGTCTTTTGGATGCTAGTATGATCCCAACAAGACCACAACAAAACTTGCTTCTGTGTTACATATCACATTTATGTTTACTGGTACACAGTAAAATCCTCAGTGTTAAACACTGCTCAGTTTTCATATAGTCCCAATCTGAGTAAAAGTAACAGTGAAGCCATGTTGCAGTTAGTGAAATTATGTATTATTCATTCTACTGTGATGACTGAGCATTAGTGATGACACCAGATCACTAACATTAACAAGCAGATTCACTGAAGATAAGAGGAACAGCAAGAACAGAAAAAGAGAAGAGATGAGCAGAAACACAGCAACTACAACTGACTTGCAGCAACACAGCATTAGAGGAAATCAACTGCAAATAAAATTAATATCTCACCAGAGGATGATTAAAAAACTCCTAAAAAAGTATAACCATATTTAATTATTACAAAACAGTTTGCTTTATTTATTTCATATGTTATATGCAGGCTGGGTTTTATAAACACAGAGGTTCCAAATTTAAGGTAGTTAGGGTGTCACCTTCCTGTCCTGTCTCGTGTAGCACATGTGATGTTTGTGTTCCTGTCTCTGTTTCGATCCCACCCTCCTTGTTATGTCATTATTGGTTTAATTTGCCCCACCTGTTGTTCCCTCATTACCTGTGTCGGATCATCTTGCATACATCTCCTGTTTTGCCGTTACCCTTTGGTATGTTTGGGTTGTTGTTTTGTTTTATATTATATTTTTCCCCCTTGTGGGTTTTTGTTTTACCTTATGTTTCTTTTATTAAATAAGTCTTTATGCATTTGAGTCCTCACACAGTTTTCTTTAGTTATCACGTAACATATGGGGGTTCAGCGGCATCGTCCCAAGAATATTTAGATTTCTTGGATCTACATATGTGCATTCCAAGAGGCCATCCTCGCGCAGGCGAGGATGACAGTTCACCTCTGGGTCTCTCCCAAATGGAACGGACAAGGGGGGGCGGGGGATCCATATAGTTATCGAAGTCAGTCACACCCAATGGCGCGGGAAGGGGGGTGCTGCGGGGGCTGCAGCCCCCCCGTCATAGCATCAGCACCCCCTAGTGGGGGGCTGTGGACTAACCTAATATTGTACTTAAAAACGTGAAATAAAAATAAAATAAATAAAAAAACAGACATAACAATGTGTTTAATATGGGATTAAGATATAGTGTATAAGATATAAACTAATGATTAATTATTTTAATATTTCGTTGATAAAAAGACTAGCCTACTCCTCAGGAAGTGCTTCCGTCACCTCACACTTGTTTGGTCATGGCTAGCAATAAGCAGCAGAAACGTATTTCGGACTTTTTTTCGGGTAACACAGTTAAGAAAAGTAAAAATAGTGATGGGAATTCTTCTCAAACAAAGGATGTCAATAATAACGTCGATGAAACGGCGACTGAACCCTCGCCAAAGACTGACACTGACACAAACTCGGTTCAGACTAGTGCTGTTAGTAGGCCTATGTCAGCATCCGCGAGCAGCGAGGTTTGTGAGCTGGACGTTAACATGGATTCTGCTGAGGTCGGGACACATGATCGGATGGCTGCCAGGGAAGCTGACAAGCCCTACCAACCCCGGATGAAATTTCCAGGCAGGAGAATTGGTGGGGAAACGTTCGAGCGTTCATTTCAATGTGGATGGTTTGACAAATGGAAATGGTTGCATTATATTAGAGAATCTGACTCTGTGATTTGTTTTATATGTGCTAAAGCGACGGATAAAGGATTACTGCGCCTCACCAACGACAATCAAAGCTCCTTAGTAAAGGCTGGTGGATATAGTAACTGGAAGAAAGCACGTGAAAAATTCGCTCAACATGAGTTATCCGAATTGCACTCGGATTCAGTGCGTGCTTTGGAATCCTTAAAATTCACACCAATCAACGCTGTGATCTCGGATATTGCCGCTCGAGACCAGGCAACGGGTAGGGCTGTGCTGGAGCTTTTCTTCCGCTCAATCAAGCTCCTGGGCCGCGAAGGGTTGCCACTTAGAGGGCACGTTCACCGAGATGGAGTCCTCTGGCAGTTAATGCTGGAGAGGACACACGCTCTCCCGAAAGAAAGAGAATGGATGTTACGCAGAGACAATTGGATGTCCAATACAATTCAAAACGAAATTCTCGGGATGTTTGCTCATGCCATACAACGTGAAATCATGTCTCAAATTAGCCACTGTTCTTTCTTTGGACTCACAGCAGACGGAACAACCGATATCAGCGCGAGCGAGCAATTTTCATGTTGTTTGCAGTTTGTGGATTCAGATTTAAGGGCACAAAACGTCTTTCTTGGATTTTATAACGCCAGTGACTCATCTGCAGAAACATTGTTTTCATGCATCAAAGACATATTTATCCGTTTAAACATACCTCTGGAACGTTTGGCAGGATATTGTTTTGATGGTGCGTCCAACATGTCTGGCCGTATAAATGGTGTTCAGGCGAAGCTAAAAGCAGAGTGTCCAGTGTCCCTATATGTGCATTGCAGTAACCATGCTTTGGACCTCGTTCTCCAAGAGGTAGCAAGGGAAGTGAGACTCATTGCAGACACGTTGAATTTTGTTCAGGGAGTGTCTGTGGTCATTTCAGAATCAGCCAAACGTAAACAGTTGTTCAGGTCTCTGTTTGGCTCTGAAGATGTGGTGTGCAATCTTCTGGGGCTTTGCCCAACCCGATGGTGCATCCGCAGCACTGCGATTTCAAGAGTCATCTCTGCATATGCTACACTACTGGAGACCCTAAAGACTCTGGAGCGAGACAAGTCAGTTAGGGCTGAGATTCGGTCTAAGATATCCGGATTGTGCACACAAGCTAAACAAGCAAGGACATATTTTGGATTAGTGTGCAGCCAGGCACTTTTTGAGCCTTCTGAGGCAGTGGCCCGAAGTCTGCAGAGTGAAAACATCAACTGCACGCGCAGCCCTTGAGTGTGTCACAGTCCTCCAGCAACATATGCAGAGACTTCGGGGGGATGACTCTTTCAAAGAGCTGATGGATAAGGTTAACACCGCTGCAAGATGCAACAATTTGAAAATGCCAAATCCCTCCAGATTGAGCAAAACCCCAGCTCGCATCCGCAACACTTCAGAACCAGAGGCTCTGGTGTGCAAATCTGGAGAAGCACAGTGGCGACGTCAGTTCTTTGAAGCAGTAGACTTAATCCAAACTGAGCTTAAAAGAAGATTTGATCAAAGTGGAATTAAAGTGGCTGCACAAAGAGAAACGACTCTTATCGAAGCTGCAAACCAAAACCTGTCTGGACTAAATGAAGAAATGCAACTCCTGGAAAAGTTTGATCGATCACGTCTACAAATGCAACTAACTCTACTGGGTGATCTAACTAAGGAGAGACGGTTCACTGCAGTGAAAGAGCTTGCTGAATTCATTTCATCATTGCATCCCCAAACTAGAGAGCTATTTAAAGAAGTTGAGGCATTCATTGAGCTTTGTTTATGTCTACCTGTGTCAGCTGCTCCATTAGAAAGATCATTCTCAGCTCTCAGACGCCTGAAAACCTGGACCCGAAGTACCACAAGCCAGAAGAGGTTGACACATCTGGCGCTAATGCACATACATAGTGACATTCTGGACAGGCTTGATATACCATCTCTTGTTCGGAGCTTCATCAGCAACACACCTGAACGCAAGGCCATGTTTGGTGCACTTTAAATCGAGGTAAGAAATGGTTTTAAATCCTTTATACTGCCGCCGAGCATTTTAGCATTATTTATTTCTGTATGCTATTGCCTATTCATCGTAGTCCTGTGGCTGAAGAGGCCTAGGCTAGCATAGCATAAGGCAGCACATCACTAAATAATAGTGAATAATTATTTAGTGAATACTGTGGCATACAGACCCGGATAGAACCGCCACAGGGAAGCGAAAGGAGACAATCAAAAACTCAGACTGACACACTGCAGATCAACTAAATCTGTTTATTCTTTCAGGTGTAGGAGGATGATGGCAAGAAGACCAAATTGATGGTAATTATTGATCATCATACTATGATAAACTAACATGAACCATGTCATACAACTTTTTTTTTTATTATTATTATTTTTTTTATTTAAAGGGATAATGTAAAGTCAGCTGATCATTATCACAAAATAAAGCCTAACCGGATGATCGGGACGTTTGCACCCCGCTTTTGAAGTTGAAATTATCTTATTCATTCTTGTAGGTTAGTGATTCTTCTGAAGACTCCTGAACTTCTGCTGAAACGGTTGTCAAATATCAGCAATAAAGACTTTCTAAACCGAACCTTGTAGTTTCACATTGTTTTGCACAACACTTTACATCAGATCGTTCACTACATTGAATGCTAAATGAGTCACTTTAGACCATCTGCACTAAATTGTCTTATCCGTTCATGCATTCCCTGAGAATGACCAGCGTAATCTAGGAACACTACATTAAAGTGTAATATTGTCAATCCTGTTACCCTAAACTTTTTGCCTTTCTAAAGATATAATTATATCCCTATATGTTTTTTGTTTGTTTTTTAGCTAAAATGGCACAATGCATATTCAGAAAATGATTTGATGAAAAACAAATTCAAACCTTACAGGTATTTTAATACTTTAATATTTGAGAAAATTGCCAGAATCAAGAAGCAGTTATGTATCAGTAATTAAAGACGGTTATAATCTGAGTTTTTGTTATGTTTGGATGGGTGTTGTATTATGTTTCAGTTCTGTGCCTCAGTTTTCTCTGTGTTTCAGTTAGTCACCTAGGCAAGTTACAAATGGTTTGATTAAGTTTTTTTTTTTTTTTTCAGTGTCAGTGTCAGTTCTATGTCGCGTTTTAAGTTAGTTGTCCTGTTTCCGAGTATATTTTTGATATTCAAACAAAGGCTGCTGTATTTGGAGCCTTTTCTCCTCATTGCAATCAACTCATTTTCATGGTGTTCTAATCGGCTATCTTGGTTGAGTTTTCTGTGGAGTTCAAGAACATGAGGCATCCAGCTTGCACCTTCGAGGCCTTGAAGGATTTTGTAAACTTGGAACTTGGGTCAATCAAGAAGAGTAGAACCTAACTTCTGTGGTGAAAGACAGAGTTGATTTCCTCTTTGAATACTTATACGTCATTAAACCCTCGACGCCTGGAGCTGACTACGCCTTTGATTCAAACAGTGATTATTGTATTTTATACTTTAATGTTTTATTTGCATTAACATTTTTGTTTATTATATAAAGAAAAATAAACTGTTAAAAGAAATTTTATTGATTACCAAGACTGCCTACCGAGGCTTTGATTTTTAGTGTTTTAAGGCTTCAGGATCCAGATCAGATGGAGGACCTGCGCCTAGACACGACCACAACACATGATGTAGTCATGTATTTATTTATTTTTGTTTTGTGATTGTATTTTTCATAAGGTTCTTCAGGAGGAAACAGAAGAAACTGCCATGGGAAGCGACGAGTCGTTACAGAGGTCAGGAGAGTCATGTGATCTCAGTGAAGCAGCGTTTCTCTCGTCTGTTGCTGTTCATTGTTGTTCTTTTGTCTGTTTTCTCAGAGCTCTTCATCACCTGGACAGACTGAAAACACTCGTGGACGACATGAACAAGAGAAAGGCCAGAGCAGAGGATGATGGGACAGATTGTAAACACACTCCTGCAGCGAATACAGTGGCGGTTCTACATTGAATTACACCCTGGGCGAGACCCCTTTCGAGTTTTAAGCAAAAACTCAATTTTTATTTATTTCCCCAGAAAACAAGACTTAATATCTTATGTAATTTTACTACTTTAGTAAAATAACGTTATGCATCTTTATTTAAGAAATGTTTGATATTTGGACTGGAAACAAGACAAAAATACTAAGTAAGAAAAGCATTTTTGCAGTGTAATAACTGAACTTGCAACAGTTTTGTTGCAAAGAACAATATTATGGTGAAATTAGATCTCGTGTTTGAGTTAAAAACGAATTATTGTTAAGCATCATCATCAGAATCATAGCAAAAAGGCTAACAAATAAGAGTTATACCCACCAATTAATATTGCCCCTTCATTCATGACATGGATACCGTAATCATATAGAGAAAACATAGTTGCATTCCTTTATCTTTCGCTCGTTTCTAAATTGGGCACCTGATGGCTTTGACCGTTGTCAATCTCTTATTTGGCACTCGACATCCACAATCAACAGATCCCCTGATCCCCCCATAACTGTCACTCACGACGAGTCACGACCAGAAGTCAAGACTAAACCAATTCACCTTGGTGGTGGTGACCAAGTAATCGTTTTGTATTACCTATTTTTATTAGCCATTCAGACCATTCAGAAAAACAAAAATGTGCAGGAAATATAGAGGCCCGTATTTATAATATTATGAATGAAATGTGCGTTATTTGGAAGAAAATCGAGGTGTGACTGACTTCGATAACTATATGGATCCCCCGCCCCCCCTTGTCCGTTCCATTTGGGAGAGACCCAGAGGTGAACTGTCATCCTCGCCCGCGCGAGGATGGCCTCTTGGAATGCACATATGTAGATCCAACAAATCTAAATATTCTTGGGACGATGCCGCTGAACCCCCATATGTTACGTGATATATGGCATAATGACATAACAAGGAGGGTGGGATCGAAACAGAGACAGGAACACAAACATCACATGTGCTACACGAGACAGGACAGGAAGGTGACACCCTAACTACCTTAAATTTGGAACCTCTGTGTTTATAAAACCCAGCCTGCATATAACATATGAAATAAATAAAGCAAACTGTTTTGTAATAATTAAATATGGTTATACTTTTTTAGGAGTTTTTTAATCATCCTCTGGTGAGATATTAATTTTATTTGCAGTTGATTTCCTCTAATGCTGTGTTGCTGCAAGTCAGTTGTAGTTGCTGTGTTTCTGCTCATCTCTTCTCTTTTTCTGTTCTTGCTGTTCCTCTTATCTTCAGTGAATCTGCTTGTTAATGTTAGTGATCTGGTGTCATCACTAATGCTCAGTCATCACAGTAGAATGAATAATACATAATTTCACTAACTGCAACATGGCTTCACTGTTACTTTTACTCAGATTGGGACTATATGAAAACTGAGCAGTGTTTAACACTGAGGATTTTACTGTGTACCAGTAAACATAAATGTGATATGTAACACAGAAGCAAGTTTTGTTGTGGTCTTGTTGGGATCATACTAGCATCCAAAAGACAACATATGCCGGTCCACCAGCACGCCAGCATCTGACCATTTCTAGTGCTTTGATTTGGTGATTACTTTTGCTTTGGAGTGAAATTTTGTTTGATTTATTTGCAAAGCAATTGCCATTGGATATGATTGCCAGTTTCCGTGTCCAGAGATCGGGTCGTCGGGTCCCCCACCTTCGGCTGTCGCCCGATCCACTGCTCCGGCCCCTTACGGCCCCTCCTGCAGGTGGTGAGCCCACGATAGGGCGGCCCCGCATCACTTCTTCGGGCTGAGCCCAGCCGGGCCTGGCTCCAGGGCGACATCTCGGTCCTTGTTTTTATTTGCCTTATAATGGGCTTATGAACCGCTCTAGTCTGACCCGTCACCTCCTTGCCTTGGGAGACCCTACCAGGGGCATATAGCCCCAGACAACATAGCTCCTAGGATCATTCGGGTACTCAAACCCCTCCACCACGATAAGGTTGCAGTTCAAGATGGGGATTACTACTTTTAAATGTTGTCTAATACACTTTGTTATATTTACAAAGAAACATTGGTAACCCTTCCTTTTACAGTCCCCTAATTACTAGGTATTTACCTGGTAAATATATGGTAAGTTATAGTTGGTTATTGGTAATTACCACAGGTAACAAGTATGTAAATGCAGAGAAACTACAAACTAATTACTAAGTATTTACCTGGTAAGCATATGGTAAATTATATTTTAGTGTGTAATTACTTAAGGTGATTAGTATGCAATTACAGAGAAACTACCAGGGAAAAAAACACCACTGTTAAATATCAACTCAACAATGTACTGTGTACTTGTTACCTGTTTAGGTTGGTAATAACTCCGATTTAATTGTGTACTTCCTCAGAATGTAGGCAGACAATTTTTAGAAACACCTCCAGTATTACCCATCAATTCAAGTTAGGTTTGTAGTTATCCTAGGGTTATGTTGGTAACAGTCCATGTTTATTTATTACTATCTTGAAATTAAGACGGTAGTTTCCAATAAATTACCTTGTCTTACATTGTTGTTGTTCATTGCTACACCCATTTATAGAGGGTTTATCAAATAATTTACCTTACACTTACCTGGTAACTACCCCGCAGGAACAGTTTTCCATAATGTCATGGCACATCTTAAATACTGGGTACGTTCTTGCAGATGTTTTTACAATTTACTCAGTAAGTAAAGTGCAACTGTACTGTAAAATGAAGCCTTGTTTATTTCCATGGTATTACCGGAATTGTACCATATAACTTGATCATTCCCTTTTCCATATAGTCACAATTTTTTACCTCGTATGTCCTGCAACATTACCAAGGAAAACATGACAATTTACTCAGTAAGTAAAGTGAAACTGTACTGTAAAAGGAAGCCTTTTTATTTCCATGGAATTACTGGGATCTTACCCTATAATCTGTAATATCTACTGGAAATAAACAAGGCTTCATTTTACAGTACAGTTTCACTTTACTTACTGAGTAAATTGTCATGTTTTCCTTGGTAATGTTGCAGGACATACGAGGTAAAAAATTGTGACTATATGGAAAAGGGAATGATCAAGTTATATGGTACAATTCCGGTAATACCATGGAAATAAACAAGGCTTCATTTTACAGTAACGTTACAGTTGCACTTTACTTACTGAGTAAATTGTAAAAACATCTGCAAGAACGTTCCCAGTATTTAAGATGTGCCATGACATTATGGAAAACTGTTCCTGCGGGGTAGTTACCAGGTAAGTGTAAGGTAAATTATTTGATAAACCCTCTATAAATGGGTGTAGCAATGAACAACAACAATGTAAGACAAGGTAATTTATTGGAAACTACTGTCTTAATTTCAAGATAGTAATAAATAAACATGGACTGTTACCAACATAACCCTAGGATAACTACAAACCTAACTTGAATTGATGGGTAATACTGGAGGTGTTTCTAAAAATTGTCTGCCTACATTCTGAGGAAGTACACAATTAAATCGGAGTTATTACCAACCTAAACAGGTAACAAGTACACAGTACTTTGTTGAGTTGATATTTAACAGTGGTGTTTTTTTCCCTGGTAGTTTCTCTGTAATTGCATACTAATCACCTTAAGTAATTACACACTAAAATACTATAATTTACCATATGCTTACCAGGTAAATACTTAGTAATTAGTTTGTAGTTTCTCTGCATTTACTTACTTGTTACCTGTGGTAATTACCAATAACCAACTATAACTTACCATATATTTACCCGGTAAATACCTAGTAATTAGGGGACTGTAAAAGGAAGGGTTACCGAACTGGGTTGAACACACTTATACACTCGCACCCAAACGTGAACTCAAGACACGCACATACATTTAAACATCTGACCTCTCTTCCTTGTTATTGTATTTCTTAATGTGCCAAATATGGTGGGGTTGATCTTTGAGTACTATGATTGGATGGAATGGACATCGTGGATGATTTTGCTTAATCTTGTGTATAAATATGAGCCTTTTTCCTTAATAAACTTGAGAATGTTGTGGTACTACACATTCTCTGTGTCTGCTTGATCATTCTCACATCACAAGGGTTGAGGCGTCTGTTTCCACCTGATCACTGATAGCTGAGGCTGCAGATAGTCTACCTGAAAATTAATCTAACAATCAGTATTTTTTATCAATCAGGCCAGTGCTGTAGCAATGCATCACTTCTTTTCCATGATGTTTTCACTGCTAGCCATTATTGGGCATGTGAGCGGTCGGACCTCTGTGAAGTTGGCGCCCCATAAAACGAAATAATTTCCCAAACTATGCCATTCGTTTGTGCTGCGTTTGTGCTGCGTTTGTGCCGCAAAAACGAACGTTTGTGCTGGTTTGGTGTTTGAGATATTGAACATTATTTTTTGGGTTGTGTGACGTCACTCTCCACCCCATGTCCTTCAAATCGCTCCAACCCGATGTCATTCGTTTGTGCTCGGTTTGTGCTGGTTTGTGCCGTCAAAACAAACACTGTATCTGTTTTCCTTTCGCAGATATAACAAAGTTAATTCGGGAGCTGTGACGTCACTCTCAAACCGGTGTCGTTCGTTTGTGCTCGATTTTGTGCCGGTTTGTGCCGTTGAAAGAAACACTGCAACTACGATCCCCTCTTAAACATAAAAAAATAAACTTTTTAAGTACAGTTACATAACTGTCCACCCCATATGGTCCAAATCGTTGCAAAACTGTGCCGCTCTTTTGTGCTCGATTTGTGCCGTTACGATGAACATTGTATCTTTTTCCCCTCCTTAGAAATAACACATTGGATTCGGGGCAGTGACGTCACTCTCCACCCCATGCCGTCCCAGCAAACATCGGTCCGACGGCAACGTCGTGTCCCTGGCCAAAAATAGTCGCGGTAGGACGGCATAAATCGGTAAAAATATGTAACACAGAACATTTCCTAAAAATGCATTCAGATACATTTGTACATGTCTACATTTCTCTGGGGTTGCATGTATAATTGTTATTTTGACTTTTAGCTACGTGTAGTTCAATATAGTGTATCGGGTGAGAGGACGTCACCTGGCGACGTCTTTTACACGTGCATTTATAGTCCATCATGACCCTCCATCATGGAATCCTTGTGAAATATGCAAAAGCTGTGCTTAATCCTTGCATGGTTAATACTGCAAAAATTAATTTAATTGCCCAAGTAGTTTTTAAGAGGTTGTGAAGACCACTGACGTCCTTTACACGTCAAGGCTGTGAATACACGTCCACTGACGTCCTTTACACATCTAGTCAAGCAAGACAGAAAAAAAACCCCAGGAATTATCTTTATGAAATACACGAATTGTATACAAAGTAAATATATTTACTTTATCTTGTTTAAATAAATTATAATCACACAGTTCCCAGTGTGGTTAAGTGAATGCAAAGCCTCTGCATTTTAGTCATTATTTCAACCTGTAGGCTAGCCTACCTGATGTATACGTTGTGTTTTTTTTTTTTATGGAATGTATGCATGTAAAACAGAAATATATCTGGTCACCATTTATGTCTGAGTTGGATGTAATCATGGATGTTGCCATCCATGGCATCATGGATGTACTGTGCTGCAAAGATGTAACAAAAGATCTCCCGACATTACCAAATCCCGCGATAGGTTAGATTATCTCACGAGATGTTAACCCGTTTTCCTCATAGACTCACTCCGGAACACTGAAGTTTGATCAACCACGGAGAGAGGAGGAATTGAGGCCCATATTATTAGAAATCTACTGTTAGGTACGTACATTTTGTATTATTAGATTCACGTGCTAGAGTTTTACTTGTTTGACATGAATGAACCGAAAGAAATGATGCCCACATTGTCAAC
Source organism: Squalius cephalus (assembly GCA_022829025.1). Taxonomy (NCBI): domain Eukaryota; kingdom Metazoa; phylum Chordata; class Actinopteri; order Cypriniformes; family Leuciscidae; genus Squalius; species Squalius cephalus. The sequence goes on along the minus strand of CM040806.1, from coordinate 4,035,278 downwards.
TGAAATTGGCTAACTGAGTTTGGCTAAAATTAGCTAGTAGGCTAAAAGTTACTTTGAACTTATACAACGGTATACCATAGTATAAAGTATGTTTAATGATACAGTCAAAGTTATTACTGTAAATTATTAATGTAGCCTTTTGAGAGTGTTGTGGATTTCCTCCCTAAACCTAACTATCTGGGGCGTCTACACTCGACACCCACCTGATCTTAATATCTCTGGCGTCTACACTCGACACCAATACCTTAAACTCTCTGGCGTCTGCACTCGACACCAATACCTTAAACTCTCTGGCGTCTGCACTCGACACCAATACCTTAAACTCTCTGGCGTCTGCACTCGACACCAATACCTTAAACTCTCTGGCGTCTACACTCGACACCAATACCTTAAACTCTCTGGCGTCTGCACTCGACACCAATACCTTAAACTCTCTGGCGTCTGCACTCGACACCAATACCTTAAACTCTCTGGCGTCTGCACTCGACACCAATACCTTAAACTCTCTGGCGTCTGCACTCGACACCAATACCTTAAACTCTCTGGCGTCTGCACTCGACACCAATACCTTAAACTCTCTGGCGTCTACACTCGACACCAATACCTTAAACTCTCTGGCGTCTGCACTCGACACCAATACCTTAAACTTTCTGGCGTCTGCACTCGACACCAATACCTTAAACTCTCTGGCGTCTGCACTCGACACCAATACCTTAACTCTCTGGCGTCTGCACTCGACACCAATACCTTAAACTCTCTGGCGTCTGCACTCGACACCAATACCTTAAACTTTCTGGCGTCTGCACTCGACACCAATACCTTAAACTCTCTGGCGTCTACTAGGGGTGGGGGAAAAAATCGATTCTTAGATGAATCGCGATTCGGGACGTGGACGATTCTGAATCGATTCACAAATGTCAAAAATCGATTTTCTAAAAAAAAAAAAATTCTAAATAACGTAACATTGACGGAACGCAAAAGGCGGAACTCTGAATCGGACGTGCACGTGCGCGGACAGTCTGTGGCGTGCACATAACACTAACAGAGACGCGCACATAACGGACGCATGATGGCTGAGCGCCAAATGTGCAATGTCAGTCACAAAAAGTTACATTTTGACTGTAAGTTACTCTCTGCAGATGTTCATTCACTTTCTTTGTATAAGCTGTTTTTGATTGTGGTATACAGCAAACATTTCAAGTCATAACTCTTTATTATTTAGTTGTGTATAAGTCAAGAGCGACTTTGTATGTTACTAATTATTCAGAATAATGCATAAGTCCACAAGCATTATACGTTATGATAGCTTCTGGTACATAATTCTATATTTTTGAACGAAAACTGTTTGTGAATTTGCTACAGCAAAATGTTTTTGTTTTTTTTTGTCTGAAGGATTATATTGCTCATTGGAAATAACAAGAGGATATTGGTTAGAAGTCTATTATTAAATGCTACTATGCTAGAGATTCAGAATATGCTGAAGTTTGTATTAATTTACTACAAGTATGCTGCTAGTACAAGCACACATTTATTTTCCTGTTGGTTCTCAGCAATGTTGGGACATATGCTGGCAAATGTAACCTTACAGTTGACTTGCCAAATCACTTCCATTTGTTTTATTAATAAAATTAATATAGGAAGTATTGGAAGTAAGTTCGTTATGGGTCATCATAAATACTTTGCTTTAAAAGTACCAAGTAAAAACATTTTTTCAATGTTTTTTATAAAAGGCACTTCCCTGAGAATTGAACTTAATAAATGTGAAAAAGACACTTTAATTTCTCCGTTTGTCATTCTGTATAGCAAAGCAGATGAGAGTAGATCATGATCAGAAACCTGATTAGAAATCATTCTGAATAAAATCGAATTGTTTTGAATCGAAAATCTTTTTGAATCGAAAATCGATTTTGAATCGAATCGTGGCCTCAAGAATCGGAATCGAATCGAATCGTGAGATGGTAAAAGATTCCCACCCCTAGCGTCTACACTCGACACCAATACCTTAAACTCTCTGGCGTCTGCACTCGACACTAGGGCTGCACGATGTGTCGTTTAAGCATCGATATCGCGATGTACGAATAGTCACATCGCAGGATGTGCGATGTAGGCTGTCGTAGTTGATCCGTTATTCATTAACCGTACGGGCCAGCTGCTCCCCGGCCCTTGACGAATGTGATTCGCGGATTAATTGCACAGCTTAACCATCATAGAGTGAAAGTTTATCATTTGCATGTGTTTTTAAGTCCTGTCAGTTTAACAGGGCGCATATAAGAACGAGCAGAGAGAGAGAGAGAGAGAGAGAGAGAGCCCCGGTCGAGCGCGCGCTCACCTTTACCGTCTTCAAACAACACGAGCGCTGTCTTGCTCTCTCTCCCTCGCGCACATTAATCAAAATAAATTGACACGATGGTGTCGAACAAAATAAAATAAAAAAACTATCCAGTGATGAAATGTTTTCTGTGTTGTCAAATCTTGTGCGATATCCTAAACTGCCGAGATAATTACACAAAGCGTGCCGTACACGTCCGATTCGCGAACTAATGATTCCTTTGAACCGATTCAATTTAATGAATGGTTTAAACAACTGACCTGTCCAACACTGAACTCACGAGACGTCTGAATTGGTGTATAAAAAAATCTGTAACACTTTACAATAATGTTCTATTTATTAAACTATTTAACTACATTAGTTAACATTTACTATTACTAAACTGCACTTCTACAACATTGTTAATTTCAACATTTAGGCTATAGCCTACATTATTGAAATCAAAAGTTGTACAGTATTTGTTAACATAGTTAATGCACTGTGAAGTAACATTACCAAACAATGAACAGCTGTATTTGTATAAACTAAGATAAACAAAGATTAATAAATATAGTAACAAAAGTATTGCTCATGGTAAATTCATGTTAGTTAATATGTTAACAATTCAAACCATATCCTGAAGTTACAAACAAATAATTTACTCTAATTTAAATAATACTCTGATGTTTAAATCATTTAAAATGAGAATGTAAGTGTGCTCACCCCATTTTTGTTTGTAAGAAAAAATTAGATTAGATTTTATATCGCAATATATATCGCAGAAAAATAAAATATCGCAATGTCAGTTTTTCCCAATATCGTGCAGCCCTACTCGACACCAATACCTTAAACTCTCTGGCGTCTGCACTCGACACCAATACCTTAAACTCTCTGGCGTCTGCACTCGACACCAATACCTTAAACTCTCTGGCGTCTGCACTCGACACCAATACCTTAAACTCTCTGGCGTCTGCTCTCGACACCAATACCTTAACTCTCTGGCTCTTGCGTCTTCAGTCGACAACTGGCCGAGTTTCTAACTAACTTGCTTCCCTAAACTAGCTTCCTGCGCAGGAATAAATCGACAAACAGACCTGCAAATGTCCTTTAAATGCTTTAATCACGGCCAGGAGATCTTCCCGAGCAGTTCTCAGGGAATCTCTCCCAAGAAGCAAGGCCGGAGGATCTCAGACAAATTCCATTGAGAATCCCACCGAAAAATACATATACAACAGTTTTTATAGTATAGAGGTATGGCAAAATTGCAGGCTGCATTACATAATTTCCCCACTATTTGATTGGTTCTTCATATGCAAACCCCTCTGTTACTAGGTAAAGCAAACTCTGATCTTGTGATTACTTATCACAAGGTTTTAATGATGACTTCATTTGTTCTAACAGACTGTCTAGTTTAACTTCCCAAAATGTTATTTTTACCCATAGACACATACTGTCACAAGTCACAAGTTTTTCCCCAAAGAGTTTGGACACATTAAAAGCATATGAATGCTATTCCTGCTAGAAAAACAAATGTTAGTTGATTAATTAAAGTTGATCAATTAAAATTCATTCACAAGAGTTTCTTTCAGAAAGTAAATTATCTGAAGTAGAATGAAATTAGCTGGATTTGAACATGTATGTTTTCAGTAACTGCTTTAAAAATATTTTGTAATTTTAGAATTGCTAAACATGTCTATTCAGGGGACATCACAGCCCACCTGTCTTTATCAGAAATGTCCTGTTCACTTTCTCACTGTTACAAACCTAGTTAAGGGTCTTTCTCAAGGGCACCACAGTGGTATTGAAGAGGCAGGGGACAAATGCTGTTTTGAATTTAGCTGAAGACCATAAAAATATTTTGAAAATAAGTGCATGTCATTTACCTCAAATTTTTTATTTTCATTTATTTTAAAAAGAAATATATTCTCTTCCCTTAGATGCTGTGAAGAGGTGGAGCACAAATGCTACAGACACTGAAATTAATGCAGCAATGGCAGAACACCTGAAACACGCTCCAGGAAGAGCTGGGGGTGGTGGATACAAAAAATGAGCCAAACAATGTGTTTAAGGGATAGTTCACCCAAAAATGAAAATTGTCATCATTTACTCAACCTCATGTTTCAAACCTGTATACCTTTCTATGCTAAACACAAAGATATTTAGAAGAATGTTTGTAACCAAGCAGATGTCGCTTCCCATTAATAATAATTTTTTCTCCAATAATGGTAGTCAGTGGATGCTCTATTTGCTTGGTTACAAACATTCTTCAAAATATCTTCTTTTGTGTTCAGCAGAAGAAAGAAACTCGTACAGGTTTGGAATTTGGTGAGTAAATTACATAATTTTCATTTTTGGGTGAACTATCTTTATATAATAATTCAGTATTTTGCAATTGGTATTTTAGTTTGGTTAACAAATCGAGAGCTTAGAATTATAAGGTTCTATCTCCGTTTATTGTAGTTTATTGAGCATCAAAGTTTTTAAACTCGGTTTATGTTTTGTGAGATGGAACCTTTTATTTTATTAATAACTACTAACAAAATATTTTTTTTACAAAAATAACACCACACAGGCATTAATAAGCACTTAATGGATCAGATTGTCAAAAACTCAATTTCGACCAAAAGTGGAGATAGAACCTTATAATTCTAAGCTCACAAAATGTTAAACATTGAAAAAAATAAAGAGAAATTTTGGCTGTTCAAGATCAATAAAATGTTGTGCTTAATCAGAACATGCTTCTTTTTTGCTTATGTCCACAAATTATGTGTTATTGTTTTTGATGTACACGTGATTAAAACGTTTTATTGACGTTCAGGTCTGACTGGACCAATTTTGGACCTTTTTAGAACCTTTGTCAAGATGTGTAGGCTAAACCTCAAGACTTGATTGTCTTTCACGATGTTACACAATAGGTGTGTGATTATTTTATATGCAGGCTTATACACTTAAATTATGCAGCAACACATTTAAACACATATGACGACGCATTTAGACGTCCAGGGACGCGCAGAAGAGACGTGGAATTCACGGCCAGAAAAGACGTCGGTTCAACTTCCATTTTGGAACTATTTTTCAACCATGACTGGACGTCTCGGACGGACGTCTTTTCAACGGTCATTAAGCGTCCAAATGTTTGCTGGGGTCCAAATCGCCCCAAACCGGTGCTTTTTGTTTGTGCTCGATTTGTGCTGTTTTGTGCCGTAGAAATAACCATCATAAATTATTTCATTCTTTAGACAGCACAAAATATTTGGAGGAGTAGTGACGTCACGCAAGCAAGCCGCGCTCTCCATCCATCTCGTCTACAAACCGGTTGGTTTGTGCTCGCACAGGGCCGCAGCTAGGGTTGCCAACTTATGGAAAGGAAAATAAGGAACAATCGTGGTTCTTTCTAGGAAAATAAGGGACAGAATAAGGGACACCCAAAATATTTGTAGTGTACCACACAGTGCATATCATTTCAGCATCTACAGTTAAATATGTGTACAAAAGATGTATAAAGGTTCTCAGACAAACACATTTGGGTCATTTCGGAAAAATCAACCAAATTTCAGACACTTTCCCAGCTCAAATTTTTGATTTTGTTAAAAGAAAATATTCTGAAGAAAGACAAATGTAAATGAAGAAGAAAGCCAAAATATTAGGCTACATATGATGGATGTCTATTTACTGAGTAATTTACAGTTTTGTAAAATGGGTCAAAATGACAATTTTCACCTAAGATTTGGAGTCAGATTACAGGGGGGTTAAAATGACTTTTAAACTGCATCATTATTTTACTTTTACACAGAGATTGTTAGGTCTATTGGTTGACTTTAGCCATCTTTGTTTCATTATAGCTATGCCAACAGTGACATTTTAAAAATGGGAAAAAGCAGTACTTTTGTTTTTTGCCCAAAGTTTGCATGCCTGCAACTCATATTAAAAATATCTTAATATTCTCTTAGATTCTAATTCTTAACAAACTTTTCTTTTGGTTTCTTATTTTTTAAGGCCAAATATGGTTAATTAAGTCCCAATATAGGGATGTTAATGTGGCTCCAGTTAGTTTACATTTTCAATGGTCGCACATTTTCTGAAGAACAAATAATGTTGAAACTAGAAATGTATCTTGTTTTTTTTTTCTATCAACACAATTGAACATTACTAGAGTGCCATAAATAGTATTTTTCCAAAGTCTGTGTGCCTGTAACTCTAAAAATAATAAAGATACCTTAATATCCTTCTAAATTCTCATTCTTAATAAACTTTTCTTTTGTAATCTTCATTTTAAAGGCCATATATGGTTCAGTCCCATAGAAATAATGTGGCTCCATGTTCAAATTGTTGAATTTGACCTATTTTCAATATATAGCTATAACGTTACCAACGAATATTACTGTATCATCAACCTCTATTCAAAACGATAAACATAAAAGGTTTTTTTTTTTTTGGTCAGGAAGATACATAGATGGCATAAAATTTAAAAGCACAATAATTAAACGTCTTTTTTTAAAAAAAAGCATTTAAACAATGGCACTTAAAATTTTGAACTAGGCCTAAATGTTTTTGCAACCATGTATGAATAAATGAAAAGTGCATACTTTTCAGATAAAGAATGTTGGACTCATGAACAATAATCACGTTGTTTGTAATCGCCCAAACTGATTAGCCGGAATAAAAACGCGGACAGTGAAAGAATGGATTTGCCGTTAGCGCGAGTCCCGATGGCTGTGAAGCGGGAGCGACAGCCGGGAGAGGATTCTGCTGGGTCTTAAAGCCTTCCGCGAACGGCTATGTTTGCAAATCAAACAAAGATTTATCTCAGAGAAATGGTTAATTCTTAATTTAGATCGTATGCCTGAAAATACGGGACAAACTGCGTTCCGTATGGCTTTCATACGGGACGCTTCATTGATGCCTTAAATACTGGACGATTCCGTATTATACGGAACGGTTGGCAACCCTAGCCGCAGCTGTCAGTGTTCTTTGCTTTAGATTTGGTCTTTATATAATCACCATGAATTTGGGACCTCAGAATGACCAAAAAATAAAAAAAACCGAAGCAGCACAAACAAAACTTTTTACAGCACAAACCGGCACTGTAAGCTGTTAAAAGTATTCAGAAAACTTAAAACTTCACGGAGGTAGCGGTCGGCCCGCAGAAGGTCGTTCTGAGCGGAGCGTCGACCGACCTTACAAATCTGAGCTGATGGTGACGAATGGAATGAAATGAAAGCTTTAGCATAAAGTTCTGCCGGGAAGACTTAATTGTTACGTCACTTTACCTTTCATCTATCCAATCACATTATCACACTCGTGGTATAAAAGATCAGTACTTACTCATGTTTGAGTTCGCAGATGCTGACGCTCCAATTCAGTTCGCAGAAACCAACACCGGCGTTCACTCACTCGCGTTTCGATTCCAATCATAACAACACCAGTCATATCGTTGATTTGATCTCAGCGCAACTTGTGCGCGAGTGTAGGAAAACGCTTGTGTAGGAAACAAGGACGTGGCGGCTTTAAATCGTATGAGAGTCGATCTCCTCCTCACAGGAGAGAGGGCAAGCGCAAATGCTGGCAGTGGCAGGTCAGGCCCTGCAGGCTCACAGGGTTTTTCAAGTTCAATTTCCACTTTCAAGGCTTCTGGTAGGCGCTTCCAGCGGCCACTGTTTACATGTCCCCAATATTACATGTCCCCATTAATCATTCAGGTAAGTATAAACTTGTTCTTCTGCTCCCTTCATCAGTGGTAAAGATCAAATGGCGACTGTGGCGAAGTGGTAGTTTTCTTAAATTGCCGATACATGTACAGCAGTCTGCAACGCAACATACTCACTGTAACGCTTTAAAAAGTAGTGCTGGATTCTCGCTGAATGGTTGTAGCAAGTGTAAACAAAGATTCACGTAACTGATTTCTCAGCGAGTGCAGTGGTAATCTATTTTTAGCGTTGTCGATCCCACGCACTCATGGGTGGTTGCAAAATACTAGGGTTGCTCAAAGCTTAAGAGCAACTAAGTTATTATATCGGCTTTCTGCATATTCACAGTCCGCGCTCCTCATATGCTCACTCAACACGTGAGAGTGCTTCTATCTTAAAGGAGCAGTAACTTGTTTTACACCTTCTCTGATTCGTTATTGCTTCGGCTTTATGGAGATGTTTTAGCCAAATCATTTCCTGACTGCCAGGAAAGTTATAATTTAAAAAGGGTTGTAAAAATTAGAAAATGATACATGTAAATATGTCCATATCATAAAGAAGAAGCTGACCCTTAAAGCAAGTTGGTCATTGTAGCTATGCGCATGCCGTAGTAGACATGGTTATGAAAGATAGGTCTTATGTGGGTATATGTTGCAGGAGTATTTAATACATAAGAAGTAAATGATACATTTACAGTGCTGATAATTCTCTACAACTGTTCTACTGTTTTATTTTTCATATCTCTTTTTATAGGCTACTTATATTTAAATTCTTCACTACCATAAATATGGTACAATTGCGGTAATACAAATTTTCTTGGCATCTACTTGATCCACCGATATGCGTCATAGAAATATTTTCATTATAGGTAGTTGATATTAAATGTACAAAGGCAGACTAGGATGCTCAGGTCAAATGTCACAGACTAAAACGTGCTTAACACAGTAGAACTAACAGTTATAAGTTTAGACCATACAATTCAAACCAATCACCAGACAAATCACAGTCAAGAAGACTCGAGTGACATTATATTTAGGCTACTCATCTGTATGATTTAAATGTTCACTTATTTTTCTATTCAAGGGACTCCCTTGGTTGCCATGGCCAGTGATCTCTCGGCTATGAATAAAACTTTACTCATACAAGAGTAACTCGAGAGTAATGTCAGGCGTGCGCTGCACAGCTGAGAAATAGATTCTACGCTCAAAGTCAACAACAGAATATCAAGTGTGACTGAGGTTGTATCTTATCGGTATGCCGTCACCTTATTTCAGGTAAGTATCGTACTAAGATTAATAAGATTAAGATTTAATGGTTATTAAAAAAAAAAAAAAAAAGTATCTCTTCAAGGCAGGCTCATTTCTCGTCTGTTATCACTGGCCCACTCAGTGCTAATTAAGCGATCCGATCAGCTAGACGAAGGGTGCATATCCGTTCAGATTTTGGACATTTGGAACAGCAAAGGTCAGATGAATTACCGAGCCTGCTCAGGCTTCGTTCCTTCGCGCTTCACAGAAGTTATTCTATAGTGGCTGCTAACATCTTTGAGTTCAAAGTGGTGGCAAAACTTATGTTGTATGTGCTAACAAAGCTAGGATGCATCACTAAGGCAGATCTTCTTGTTAGACGATCATGCTATTCCTGAGATGTTTATCTGGCAATCAGTAGTCTCCAATTTCATGATTAAGGTTGCGTGAGCACATTCTGACCACTGCAATGCCATAGCTGTGCACTTTAGTCTTCAGGTGGCTCTGCCCTTCAGCTAACTTTTTCATCACACTGCCTCCTCTAACAGTGATCATGTAAATTAGTCGCTCTGCTTAATCCAGCTAGACCGTATATAACTGAAGGTGCGGCTCCCTACACCTTAAAAGCTTATATTCTGCAGAATTGTTTATAATTTTTAACTTTTCTTTTCAGATTCCTTTATTTCCCATCTTGATCACGGCCGGTTGTTCCTTCCTCGTCTACAATTACAAAATCGATGTGTGGTGGGTCTTCAGTGTCCCCAGGATGTGTGTGAGGGGTTTGGCTTGGAATGCCCCAAATACATGTTAATATTCTATGCTGGAATTGTCATTGAGGGTGAGTAAAGCGCATGTTTTTTGTCTGTCCCTTTGGATGCAGTCGGGCTGCTGCTCCCGGCACAGGGGATGAGTTTCAACCGCTCGTTTTGCAGCTTTGTTTACCTCACAGACAATTTCAAAACGGTTAGCTTTATATTCAAACCGGAGTCAGACAAAGATGGAGAGAATCAAGAAGCGTCAACATGTAGACCTCAATTCCGGATGGTTAGTTGATGAATTATGTAGCTTGTGCGTAGTTATCTTCTAGTTATTGATTAGCTCATTCTGTCTCGATATGCTATAAATCATATTCCGGGAGCTGGATTCATGTAGCTTTAGGATTTGTGATGCCACTAATCCAGAAGGAAGGCCGCACAGTCCCTCTCAGCGTTGTTGTAGTCCTTAAAAAGCAATCTTTAAATTAAATATTCATGTTTGAACTTCGTGCATTGTAATTTTGCAGATATTGTTTATGATTTAAAAGCAACATTACAGGAAGTGAAATCCATTTAACCCCCCTTCATTACCTCCATCTGCAATGATCTCTTCTCCTCCTATTTTCATGTTCAGATTGTAGCCACATTTTAACACAATTCAGGGCTCATGCTAGCATGGTAAAACCAAACTCTGCTACATCGCTTCGCTTCGTAGACAGAGTCTGGAAGGGCATAATTGAAAAGCGTTTTCCTTATCGCGGTGGGGGTGCTTGTCTGAAGTTTAAAATCACTGGTACCCGTAAACCAATCACATAACGTTTGGTTATGACGTGTGTTATGCGCAGGCTCAGCCGCATCTAATTTCCACTGTTAACACATGATGCGAAAACAATACCATCGAGCAAAATACCGGAGTGAACATGGCTGTGAACGACTTTCGCAGATTGTGTGAAGTAAATCTACGCATCCAAGGTACAATCAGTATCTACGTCACGGCTCTCAGCCCGCCTCTGTTCGTTGCTTGGCCGGCATTTTGCGGGCGGAGGAAATCTGAGAGATAGGTCGCTATCTCAGACTGCGCACAGAAGCGAACTGAAATTGAGCGGAAGTATGAAGTCTGACGTAGTCAGGCTAGGCTCATGCATCCAGGGGAATTTACTTCAGTTCAAACACTCCGATCTCGCCGTGGTCTTTCTTTTTCTGATTCACCTTCTCACCTAATTTCTTTACACTTTTTCTCAAGCACTCTGAGAATGATTCTGAAGGTTTTGGAGTCACACTAACAATTTCTAAAATCAACAACAATTTCTGTCCCTTCTGATCTATGCTTAAATTCTTAAAGTTCATCAGAGATTCTCAGATCATTCACCTCTATTTATCCTACTTAACGGAGCACCCCTCTCTAAAGCTGGTTTAGGAATCACCTAGTTTCTGTCCTCAAAAGCTGCAGCCTATCTCCCTCCCAGTATACCGGGCATTCCTTCAGGATTGGGGCAGCCACTACAGCAGCTGAACGAGGCATTTCTACTGCAGCCATTCAAGATCCTGGGCAGATGGTCTTCTTCTGCACTCGAGTCTTATATAAGACCGTTTCAAAAATCATCATAGAAGCTCAGCAAGCTCTCCAGTAATGGTCCAGGTAAATCCCTATGCATCTACTGGTGGTGGTATTTAAATATAAAAAAAAAAAAAAAAAAAAAAAGTGTGTGTGGTCTAGCAGACCGTGTGGCCCTGCGGCCTTGTCTCTGTGTGTGGTCTAGCAGACCGTGTGGCCCTGCGGCCTTGTCTCTGTGTGGTCTAGCAGACCGTGTGGCCCTGCGGCCTTGTCTCTGTGTGTGGTCTAGCAGACCGTGTGGCCCTGCGGCCTTGTCTCTGTGTGTGTGGTCTAGCAGACCGTGTGGCCCTGCGGCCTTGTCTCTGTGTGTGGTCTAGCAGACCGTGTGGCCCTGCGGCCTTGTCTCTGTGTGTGTGGTCTAGCAGACCATGTGGCCCTGCGGCCTTGTATATGTGGTCTATCAGACCGTGTGGCCCTGCGGCCTTGTCTCAGTGTGTGGTCTATCAGACCGTGCGGCCCTGCGGCCTTGTCTCTGTGTGTGGTCTAGCAGACCGTGCGGCCCTGCGGCCTCGTATATGTGGTCTAGCAGACCGTGTGGCCCTGCGGCCTTGTCTCTGTGGTCTAGCAGACCGTGTGGCTGCGGCCTTGTATATAAAAATAAATAAATAAAAATATACACTTAAAATTTTGGAAGCGTCAGCAACGGACAAACATTTACGTTTATGCAGCAGCAGATTTAATTGCTCATGTGTAGTACTCATCTACAAATTATAACTTCAAGTTCTGTTTAATCATGAAGTGGCCTTTTACTAGTTAGCTATCAGAACGCGGAGTTCCACGTCCACACTTACCATGTTAACTCTTGTTCTTCTTCTTTTTAGGAACTCCAGGACACAAGACCAGTGGGTCTACTTTATATACCGTTTTTGGGGGGTAGGCTCCGTCCTGGTGGAAGCATTCTTCCACCTAATTTTTGGGGGTCGGCTGCGCCTCTGCCTTCATCTTCAGGCAGGATATGCAGAGTCCGGACCCTCAGATTGCGAGCTACGGACGGGGCCTATGCCAAAGTACTTTATTGCTTGCTGGGTTGTTAATAAATGGGTAATTGTCACAGTATTTATTCTCCCGAGTCTTTCTGGTAGAAATGAAAGCTTTAGCATAAAGTTCTGCCGGGAAGACTTAATTGTTACGTCACTTTACCTTTCATCTATCCAATCACATTATCACACTCGTGGTATAAAAGATCAGTACTTACTCATGTTTGAGTTCGCAGATGCTGACGCTCCAATTTACCACCATCCTCCCCACCACCTCCAAGTCTAATTCTTCCCTCCATCCTCCCCATCACCACCACCAGGATGGTCCCTTCCATACTTCACGGGGGTTGGCTGCGCCTCTGCCTTCATCTTCAGGCAGGATATGCAGAGTCCGGACCCTCAGATTGCGAGCTACGGACGGGGCCTATGCCAAAGTACTTTATTGCTTGCTGGGTTGTTAATAAATGGATAATTGTCACAGTATTTATTCTCCCGAGTCTTTCTGGTAGAACTGGGGATCGTGGGGGCCTGTGGACATGTATCCAAATGGAACGTACGCCGCAGGGTTTAGTCTGAATGTAAGTTTGGCATTGACTCTATTTTGTTAATATGGGGGTGGAAGAGCGCTTCAAAGGTTCAAAACTGTGGAGTTGCTGTTTGTCGTTTAATTCCAGGTTTCTCCAGGGAACTGAACCTGCTTAAGATTTTTACAGTGTCTGTGTAATACTAAACAGCATGAAGATAACTGTTGCTATGGGTTGGGTTAGAGTTATCTCCTTAAAATGGAAGATTGCCTTGATGTTGTTATTGTTTTAAGGTGGACAGACTAAAGGCTTCTGGTGATAATACAGCGCTCAATGGGATTCGTCTTTACTGTGTCAATCGGTGTGCCAATCAGTGTGGAGAACCCTACGTAACTGCAATTTATTCCAAAAACCGGAAGGTAATGAACTCAGATTATTACCAATTCTTGCTTTAATTGTTTAAGCTATTTAAGTAAATTGAGGTTTTCTTGAAAATAATAATTGATTTGATCAGGCAACCTCTTTGTGTGTTTTCTTCAGCTCAGGTGAGTGGACAGATATCAAATGGTGTCCTTCTGGATACTTGACAGCTTTCCATCTGAGAGTTGAATCTTTCAAAGGATATGGAGATGATACGGCAGCAAACAACATCAAGTGAGTGTGTGCTGCTATAAAATATAACATCTCTTGCTCATCCTGGTTTTATTTTTCCATTTAAGGACTCATTTTCCCCATCAATAGTTTAGTTAATATCACACTTGCAGTCGTGCTGCTGTTCGTGATTGTGATTGGCTGCAGGTGATCATGTGATCCGTCAGCACAATTACATATTGTAGCAGGGTGGAATAACTCCACCTATTGGGAGATCGTGCGCATGCGTGTGGCTTATTGGCTGCCCTTGTATGGAGTATAAAAGAAGTGCGTTTTGGCGACCGGATCTGCGTCGTGGTATTGCCGTGACGTCATGTCATCTGTTGCCGCCGACGGTTTAGACTGTGTCCTTGTCTTCTGTCTGCTGTGCGCTCGCTGTCTACTTATCACAGGTATGTTCAGCCTCCTTATAAACGAGTATTGATCGTGTTTCGCTGTTATCTGTTTTATTTTCAGTAAATATTTATAGCATGTTATTTACAGCGGTATGTTTCGGATCAAGCGGCTGCATTCCCGCATAGTGTGCGACCATGAATGGTTTGTTTACGATGACTGTTCGGATCGAGTGGCTGCATTCCCGCATAGTGTGCGACCATGAATGGTTTGTTTACGATGACCATCCTGCGATCTGAGGGTCCTCCCTGCCTACTCAATGGGATTGAGCGTCAATATTAACTCGTGAAGCGCCTAATTGTGACTACGTTGCTGTTTTGCCTCTACGTTTAGTTTATAGTAACTGTGTACACGTTGTTGCGGTGTCGTGACGCACCTGGGTCGGGGCTGGTGCGGCTTGCTGGTTGGTCTGTCTTCACCAGCTGCCACCTGCTTGATCTTCTGATTGTGCATCAGCATATTGTGTTTATGAATGTTTATTGTTTTTCATACTTCATTCTGGGCATTGTAATTTATAACTTCTGAGTGAAGTGTGTGCTTTTAATTTGTCTTTGTTTCCTTAAGATTAGTTATTTGTATTTTGTTTTTGTTTGCTGTGTTATACTTGTATTGTCTTTTATAAGTTTGTTGGTTTTGTATTCATTTTCTGTGCAGGAGTCAGGGGTTTCTGGAGTGGGGAGGCTGGCTGTTAGCGTATGGTGTGTGGTGATTACACCTAGTGCCGTGTGTTTTCTTGCATCCAATCCTCACGTGTGTGTGCGGGCGTGTGTTTGGGTTATTGAGGTTCTTCTAATTGAGGCAGCTAGCCCGTGTCTCCAGGTACCTCCGCTCCTGGTCAACTAGCCCAATTTAAATATAGGTTTGTGGTTGTTATATGTGTCTGGTACATATTGTGCACGTTACGGTAAAATTGATTCTAAGAATCTTGCTGTGTTTTAAATATTTATATTTTCAATGTAGATGAAAATAAAAGTGTTCTTTTTTCAATATGACCCACGTCTCCTCAACCATCCTTTGATCAACGAACCTGTGCGCCCTTAGGGCTGTTAATCCTCAGTATTCTGGGGTGGCGTAGTCGACAATTATCACCATAAGGTAGATTATTTATTGAGGGCCAATTCCGCTTCCTGCCACATTTGGCGTAGTCGGCAGGGTGATCTGTGTTTGGGCTGAGACGTGGGTGTGTTTAAAAAGAGATAAATTATGTGTTTTGTATGTCTTTTATATTTTTTTTATGTTCTGAGGCAAAACAGCAGCGTAGGTGGTTTGAACCAGGTCTCTTCTGTCGGCTGGCTTCCCTCTATGGTTGGTAAGTGGGATGTGAGTTATCGAGTAAGAATTGCAACATTTAGAGGGAGAGGCACGGGAGAAGATTCGGTATCATTCTTGCGTTTCTCGTTGTGTAGCCGTCATGGCAAGAGGTCTTGTAACAAGTATCTCATGTGTTTATCGTTGGGTAGCCGTCATGGCAGGACACTTGTAACAGGTGTCTCCCTCATGTTTCTCGTCGTGTAGCCGTCATGGCAAGAGATCGTGTAACAAGTATCTTATGTGTTTATCGTTGGGTAGCCGTCATGGCAGGACACTTGTAACAGGTGTCTCCCTCATGTTTCTCGTCGTGTAGCCGTCGATGCAAAAGGACTTGTAATCAGTATCTCTATTTTATGTTTTTGTCGTGTAGCCGTCATGGCAAGAGAACTGGTAACAAGGGTCATGTTCTGGTGTAACATCCAGTGATGAATCAGCTCCCCTTTAGGTCTTGGGATGGTTCCTGAGGTTTGTTCATCGTCGGGGCGACGATTTGTAATGGGGGGGTAGATGTAGCAGGGTGGAATTACTCCACCTATTGGGAGATCGTGCGCATGCGTGTGGCTTATTGGCTGCCCTTGTATGGAGTATAAAAGAAGTGCGTTTTGGCGACCGGATATGCGTCGTGGTATTGCCGTGACGTCATGTCATCTGTTGCCGCCGACGGTTTAGACTGTGTCCTTGTCTTCCGTCTACTGTGCGCTCGCTGTCTACTTATCACAGGTATGTTCAGCCTCCTTATAAACGAGTATTGATCGTGTTTCGCTGTTATCTGTTTTATTTTCAGTAAATATTTATAGCATGTTATTTACAGCGGTATTTTTCGGATCAAGCGGCTGCATTCCCGCATAGTGTGCGACCATGAATGGTTTGTTTACGATGACTGTTCGGATCGAGCGGCTGCATTCCCGCATAGTGTGCGACCATGAATGGTTTGTTTACGATGACTGTTCGGATCGAGTGGCTGCATTCCCGCATAGTGTGCGACCATGAATGGTTTGTTTACGATGACTGTTCGGATCGAGCGGCTGCATTCCCGCATAGTGTGCGACCATGAATGGTTTGTTTACGATGACTGTTCGGATCGAGTGGCTGCATTACCGCATAGTGTGCGACCATGAATGGTTTGTTTACGATGACCATCCTGCGATCTGAGGGTCCTCCCTGCCTACTCAATGGGATTGAGCGTCAATATTAACTCGTGAAGCGCCTAATTGTGACTACGTTGCTGTTTTGCCTCTACGTTTAGTTTATAGTAACTGTGTACACGTTGTTGCGGTGTCGTGACGCGCCTGGGTCGGGGCTGGTGCGGCTTGCTGGTTGGTCTGTCTTCACCAGCTGCCACCTGCTTGATCTTCTGATTGTGCATTAGCATATTGTGTTTATGAATGTTTATTGTTTTTCATACTTCATTCTGGGCATTGTAATTTATAACTTCTGAGTGAAGTGTGTGCTTTTAATTTGTCTTTGTTTCCTTAAGATTAGTTATTTGTATTTTGTTTTTGTTTGCTGTGTTATACTTGTATTGTCTTTTATAAGTTTGTTGGTTTTGTATTCATTTTCTGTGCAGGAGTCAGGGGTTTCTGGAGTGGGGAGGCTGGCTGTTAGCGTATGGTGTGTGGTGATTACACCTAGTGCCGTGTGTTTTCTTGCATCCAATCCTCACGTGTGTGTGCGGGCGTGTGTTTGGGTTATTGGGGTTCTTCTAATTGAGGCAGCTAGCCCGTGTCTCCAGGTACCTCCGCTCCTGGTCAACTAGCCCAATTTAAATATAGGTTTGTGGTTGTTATATGTGTCTGGTACATATTGTGCACGTTACTGTAAAATTGATTCTAAGAATCTTGCTGTGTTTTAAATATTTATATTTTCAATGTAGATGAAAATAAAAGTGTTCTTTTTTCAATATGACCCACGTCTCCTCAACCATCCTTTGATCAACGAACCTGTGCGCCCTTAGGGCTGTTAGTCCTCAGTATTCTGGGGTGGCGTAGTCGACAATTATCACCATAAGGTAGATTATTTATTGAGAGCCAATTCCGCTTCCTGCCACAATATTTTATCATAATATTGTCACATCTGATTTTTCTCCAGGTTCTACTGCAGTATTTTTTTTCTTCTGCATGGTGACGGCACAGACAGGGGATCCTGGGGCAGCTGGAGCCAATACTGTGCGGGAAAAGGATTCTGTGGCTTACAGACCCGGATACAAGAGTACAAGTCAAATGAAGACAACACCGCTCTCAATGACATGCACATGTACTGCTGTGATTAAGGTAATGTGATCACAATCAAAAACTCAGATCTTACTAATAGTGACTGCAGATTTAGAACTAAATCGGATTTTTCTTTCAGGTGTTCGAGGACGACAACAAGAACAACAAGATCAAATGTATTGTTATTATTGATCATCATACTATGATAAACTAACATAAACCATGTCATACAACAGCTTTGTAATGTAAATCTGTAAAGTAAGCCGATCATTATCACAAAATAAAGTCTAGCCGAATGATCATGACATTTACATCCCGCTACAGTTGAAATTATTTTATTCTTTCTTGTATGTTAGTGATTCTTCTGAAGACTCCTGAACTTCTGCTGAAACGGTTGCCAAATATCAGCAATAAATATCTGTTCTGTCTTATCCGTTCATGCATTCCCTGGTAATGACCAACATACTCTACTACAGGGACAATACATTAAATTAAAGTGTAATGTTGTAATCCTGTTACCCTAAACTTTTTGCCTTTCTGAAGATATAATTATATCCCAATATATATCCCAATATATATATATATATATATATATATTGCGTTGCATATATATATCACTGCTTTTTGATTTTGTGTGGATACATTTTTGATCCTGATTTCTAATGCATCTTTGAGGAAAAATTGGTTCTTTCTCTGTTCAGTTTACTAGCTGAAATATTTTTGCTCAATTTGCTCTGCTGTATTGATCCAATTTTCTACATTTATTACCTGAACTGCTTACAAGGTAATTAGCTGTTGTAATATCCTCTCATACAGGACTGCCCTGTTGAGATTGGATAAGCTGAATTATTATACTCTGTACTTTTTGATATCTTTAAATATTAATCCTTGTGTAACCAGTTATAGAATTGTTTGTTTAAAAAATGTTTATTTCATAAAGACAAACACTGTTTGATTCTTACTTCAGCTTGCAGTTCTATACGTAATAAAAAGAGCATATTAGTACTTCTTTTTATGATCAAGGCCAACTGAGGATCCAGGAAGAATTCTGCCAGAGGGTATAAAGCATGTATTTAATTCACAGGTCTTGATGATAAAGAATTGTTATTGTTTCACAAGTGGTGAAGGGACATACCTAGATTTGCTGGTATAATTAAACAAGCTAGGAAGGATTTATCCTTATTCTGACCTGACAGCAAAAGACTATCTAGCAACAATGATACTAGGGTTCATCAGGAGTTGAGAGCAATACTAGATCTCACCACTATATATATATATATATATAAAATGTTTATATGTAAAATGGCACAATGCATATTCAGAAAATGTTTTGATGCAAAAAAAAATTCAAACCTTATTTTAATATTTAAGAAGATTGTAAACCCGCTCCTGCAGCGACTATAACAAACGGTGCCATAATCAAGAAGCAGTTATGAATCAGAAATCAAAGATTGATATTACAGATTATGTGCTGTCTTTGACAGACACCTGGGTAAAACCAGACGATTACATTATTTTAATGAGTCCACCCCGCAAGATTACTGTTATAAACATGAACCTTGTCTGAAAGGCAAACGGGGAGGTGTTGCTGTAATTTATAGTAATTTCTTCATAATTATTGTGTCAGAGTTCTGTCACTTCTGTTTGGGTTAAATCTTGGGTTGGTGACAGAGCTCTGGCATTCCCAGGTTTGTCATGTGTTTGTGTATAGTCTGGGTTGTTGTGAGCACATGGCTTGTCATGTATTTCCTTGTGCCATGTGCTCTCCTGTCAATTGTCTAGCCCCTCCCATCTTGTTACCTGATTATTGATTTATTTGCCCAACCTGGGGCCTGTTTCAGTAAGGAGGTTCAACCAACTCTGAGTTAAAACTTGAACTCTGAGTTGACTTACCCTGAGATGGGAAACTCTGAGTTTTCGGTTACAGAGCAGCTGAAATGAGTTAGTTCAATCAACTCTGAGTTGACCTACTCTGAGTTTAGCGCGTGCACCACAACTATAAAAAGCCATTATCAATGGAGCACAGATATTATGAGTCACCATGGCAACAGCGCCAGGCACAAAGAGGTCTTCATATTTCTCATCAGCAGAGAATATGGAGAGTACGAACATTATTATTATTTTTTAAATATCGGCTGCAGCAGCGAAGGACAGAGTTAGCTAGGGAGAAAATAGTTGCTCGAGTCAATGCGTAAGTTTACATTTTAATTACTGTTATACAGTGATGGGTGTAATTAATTACCAAGTAATCTAAATACTGTAATTGAATTAAATGGATTAACGTTACTCTTAATTCTTCTGTAATTTAAAGTTAAATCTGATGTAATTGCATTAGACTATAGAACAATTCTGTATATTTAACATACATTTTTAAAAGGTATATTTTTAATGTAACCATCTCCCTCTGCACACTTTGGTCAATTCAAGAATAATTCATGCAACTGTATATTGTTTATTTGAAAGCATTAAAAGGGCAGTTTCTTGTCTCTCCTTGTATTGTTCAAGTGGTTGAAGTTGATATGGGATTTAGTAATAATTAGACCAATACTTTCTAAAGATAATCATTATTACATTAATCTAATTACACTGTTGAAGATGTCATTTGTAGTTAGTAATACAAGTAACTTACCCAACTGTTATAATATCAGAGGTGAAACTGGAAGAACAGTATGTTATTCAACCTCATTTTAATTTTCATGTAGGGGCAATCTTGCAGGTATTAGAAGAACATGGCAACAGCTGAAAATTAAATATAAAAACATAATTCAATCAGGTAAGGCATGAGCATATCATGGGTGTAGGCTACCTGACTTTACAAACATTTGACATACTAAATAGCTAAAGCATCCAGTGTCTAGCAGTGTAGCAGCATTTTTGGCTGAGGGAATTCCAGGAGGGACTTCAGAGCCAGTCACTCCTGAAGATCCAAGGGCCTTCATAAAATGTAAGAGGTTTATATATGTGTTATTTTTTTATATAGGCTATTTTTGATATTTCCATTTATTTTACTTTGGGTTGAGTTTTTTGTTGGTCCCAACAGATTCTGATGAGGAGAGGCCTACAGAGGTCATGTTAATATTATGTGTCTACACATCAAACAATCTACACATTCAGATTATTTCACATTTTATGTGGAGTAGCCTATAGAATATAAGTTTAAATCTAAGTATAAACAGGTATTCTTATCTCTCCCTCCGCCCTCAGAGTGTGGAAGAACAGCAGGAGGACGGTCCATCAACTTCTGTTGCACAGAAGAACACAGTTAAGTGATTTCCAGTAAATGCCAGTTTAATTCTGTAGAATTTGTTTAGAACTACATTATGTAACTCTAATCTACTACTGTATTTTCAGTTGCCAGTTAAGGAGTTATATAGACTTCGTCTTATTAATTTTTTTATTTTTAAAAAAAAAAACAACAGTAAAAATAGCAATCTTTTATTTATTAATAAAAGATTAATTAAGTTGGCTTGAGAGAGCCAACTTACTGATATTGTACTTAAACTTATTAAGTTGGCTTGAGAGAGCCAACTTACTGAAATCCTATTTAAACTTATTATTAAGTTGGCTTGAGAGAGCCAACTTACTGATATTGTACTTAAACTTATTAAGTTGGCTTGAGAGAGCCAACTTACTGATATTGTACTTAAACTTATTAAGTTGGCTTGAGAGAGCCAACTTACTGAAATCCTATTTAAACTTATTATTAAGTTGGCTTGAGAGAGCCAACTTACTTAAATCCTATTTAAACTTATTATTATTATTAATCTTCTGTTAAAAACTGTTGACTCAAACTCGTCCTAGAGCTTTAACTCTACATACTCCAAACTCGGCTCAGACACTCAAACTGATCTGAAGTTAGTTGCTATATCTTTTCAGACTGATCGGACTTACGGTTTTCCTAAAAATGACGATCAAAACTCGGAAAAACTCCCATTGACTTACATTAGGGAGTTCTAAAAAATTCAAATTTAGATTCAAACTGACCAACCGACGAAAATTCAAATCAAAATACCTTGAAGACTAAACCAAACTGCCGTTCTATATACTATATGAGCCATTGAGACTCATTTAAACTAATGCACTCTAAACTCATACACTTATAAAGTAATTAACTTATAAACTCATGAATTCATAGACTTATGAACTCTAAAACTCATAAATTAATAAACTCTGAACTCTTAAACTCATTTAAATTTATAAACTCTAAACTCATTTAAACTTATAAACTAAACTCAAAAACTTGTACACTTATAAACTCATCCATTTATACACTTATAAACTCTAAACTCATAAACTCTGAGTGTGTGTGTGTGTGTGTGTGTGTGTGTGTGTGTGTGTGTGTGTGTGAACACACACACACACACACACACACACTCTAAACTAATTTAAACCTATAAACTCAAAACTCAAAAACTCGTAAACTACTTTAAACTTCAAACCACTTTAAACTTCTTAAGTTTAAAGCTTCCAGCTCCCAAGCAACTCCATAGCAACCAAACTTGAGTACCCTAGCAACCGTTTTGCAAGACCTATATCTCTGTATCAGAACATCGTATAGAGATGAGGTTTGGCTCTTTTGACTCATGCTAGCAAACAGCACTTCCAACATGCTACACATGCTAGCAGTGAATAGCTACATGCTAATAGCGATTAGTTGAGTGCTAAATCATGCCAAGATCATGCTAAGAACTATAAAACTCCATAGTAACCATCTGTGACAACTACCAATCACCTAGTAACACCATAGCAACCGCCCAGAACACCCTAGCAACCGCCTAGCAACACCATAGCAACCACCCAGAATACCCTAGCAACAGCATAGCAACCACCAAAACACCCTAGCAACCACCTAGCAACATCATAGCAACCACCCAGAACACCCTAGCAACCGCCTAGCAACACCATAGCAACCACCCAGAACAACCTAGCAACCGCCTAGCAACACCCTAGCAACCACCAAAACACCCTAGCAACATCCTAGCAACCACCTAGAATACCCTAGCAACCGCCTAGCAACACCCTAGCAACCACCCAGAATACCCTAGCAACCGCCTAGCAACAGCATAGCAACCACCCAGAACTCCCTAGCAACCGCCTAGCAACCACCCAGAATACCCTAGCAACCGCCTAGCAACACCATAGCAACCACCCAGAACACCCTAGCAACCGCCTAGCAACCACCCAGAATACCCTAGCAACCGCCTAGCAACACTCTAGCAACCACCCAGAACACCCTAGCAACCGCCTAGCAACCACCCAGAACAACCTAGCAACCGCCTAGCAACACCCTAGCAACCACCAAAACACCCTAGCAACATCCTAGCAACCACCTAGAATACCCTAGCAACCGCCTAGCAACACCCTAGCAACCACCCAGAATACCCTAGCAACCGCCTAGCAACATCATAGCAACCACCCAGAACACCCTAGCAACCGCTTAGCAACACCATAGCAACCACCCAGAACACCCTAGCAACAGCATAGCAACCACCCAAAGCACCCTAGCAACCGCCTAGCAACCACCCACAATACCCTAGCAACCGCCTAGCAACAGCATAGCAACCACCCAGAACTCCCTAGCAACCGCCTAGCAACACCCTAGCAACCACCCAGAACACCCTAGCAACCGCCTAGCAACCACCCAGAACAACCTAGCAACCGCCTAGCAACACCCTAGCAACCACCAAAACACCCTAGCAACATCCTAGCAACCACCTAGAATACCCTAGCAACCGCCTAGCAACACCCTAGCAACCACCCAGAATACCCTAGCAACCGCCTAGCAACATCATAGCAACCACCCAGAACACCCTAGCAACACCCTAGCAACCACCCAGAATACCTTAGCAACTGCCTAGCAACACCATAGCAACCACCCAGAACACCCTAGCAACCGCCTAGCAACCACCTAGAATACTCTAGCAACCACCTAGCAACACCATAGCAACTGCCTAGCAACCACCCAAAACACCCTAGCAACCGCCTAGCAACCACCCAGAACACCCTAGCAACCACCTAGCAACACCCTAGCAACCACCCAGAACACCCTAGCAACCACCTAGCAACACCCTAGCAACCACCCAGAACACCCTAGCAACACCCTAGCAACCACCCAAAATACCTTAGCAACTGCCTAGCAACACCCTAGCAACCGCCTAGCAACACCCTAGCAACCGCCTAGCAACACCCTAGCAACCACCCAGAACACCCTAGCAACCACCCAGAATACCCTAGCAACCGCCTAGCAACACCATAGCAACCACCCAGAACACCCTAGCAACCGCCTAGCAACCACCCAAAACACCCTAGCAACCGCCTAGCAACCACCCAGAATACCCTAGCAACCGCCTAGCAACACCATAACAACCACCCAGAACACCCTAGCAACCACCCAGAATACCCAAAACACCCTAGCAACCGCCTAGCAACCACCCAGAACACCCTAGCAACCAACCCAAATACCCTAGCAACCACCTAGCAACAGCATAGCAACCACCCAGAACACCCTAGCAACCGCCTAGCAACCACCCAAAATACCTTAGCAACCGCCTAGCAACATCATAGCAACCACCCAGAACACCCTAGCAACCGCCTAGCAAAAAACTTTCTGGTCCAAACTTTCTCAAGCCAACTTAAAGTTTGTCTCGACGAACTTTAGCATCTAGTTATTAAGTTGGCTTGAGAGAGCCAACTTACTGAAATCCTATTTAAACTTATTATTATTATTATTATTATTATTCTTCTGTGAAAAACTGTTGACTCAAACTCGTCCTAGAGCTTTAACTCTACATACTCCAAACTCGGCTCAGACCTTCAAACTGTTCTGAAGTTAGTTGCTATATCTTTTTAGACTGATCGGACTTACGGTTTTCCTAAAAATGACGATCAAAACTCGGAAAAACTCCCATTGACTTACATTAGGGAGTTCTAAAAAATTCAAATCCAGATTCAAACTCACCAACCGACGAAAATTCAAATCTAAATACCTTGAAGACTAAACCAAACTGCCGTTCTATATACTATATTGGCCAATGAGACTCATTTAAACTAATAAACTCTAAACTCATACACTTATAAACTAATTAACTTATAAACTCATGAATTCATAGACTTATGAACTCTTTAACTCATAAATGAATAAACTCTGAACTCTTAAACTCATTTAAACTTATAAAGTCTAAACTCATTTAAACTTATAAATTCTAAACTCATTTAAAACTTTTAAACTCTAAACTCAAAAACTCTTACACTTATAAACTCATCAATTTATAGACTTATAAACTCTAAACTCATAAACTCTGAGTGTGTGTGTGTGTGTGTGTGTGTGTTCACACACACACACACACACACACACACACACACACACACACACACATACACTCTAAACTCATTTAAACTTGTAAACTTGTAAACTCAAAACTCGTAAATTACTTTAAACTTCAAACCACTTTAAACTTCTTAAGTTTAAAGCTTCCAGCTCCCAAGCAACTCCATAGCAACCAAACTTGAGTACCCTAGCAACCATTTTGCAAGACCTATATCTCTGTATCAGAACATCGTATAGAGATGAGGCTTGGCTCTTTTGACTCATGCTAGCAAACAGCACTTCCAACATGCTATACATGCTAGCAGTGAATAGCTACATGCTAATAGCGATTAGTTAAGTGTTAAATCATGCCAAGATCATGCTAAGAACTCTATAAAAACTCCATAGTAACCATCTGTGACAACTACCAACCACCTAGTAACACCATATCAACCACCCTGAATACCTTAGCAACCGCCTAGCAACACCATAGCAACCACCCAGAACACCCTAGCAACCGCCTAGCAACCACCCAGAATACCCTAGCAACCGCCTAGCAACACCATAGCAACCACCCAGAACACCCTAGCAACCGCCTAGCAACCACCCAGAACACCCTAGCAACCGCCTAGCAACCGCCTATCAACCACCCAGAATACCCTAGCAACCACCTAGCAACACCATAGCAACCACCCAGAACACCCTAGCAACCGCCTAGCAACCACCCAGAACACCCTAGCAACCGCCTAGCAACCGCCTAGCAACCACCCAGAATACCCTAGCAACCGCCTAGCAACACCATAGCAACCACCCAGAACACCCTAGCAACCGCCTAGCAACCACCCAGAACACCCTAGCAACCGCCTAGCAACCAACCAGAACACCCTAGCAACCGCCTAGCAACCGCCTAGCAACCACCCAGAATACCCTAGCAACCGCCTAGCAACACCATAGCAACCACCCAGAACACCCTAGCAACCGCCTAGCAACCACCCAGAACACCCTAGCAACCGCCTAGCAACCACCCAGAATACCCTAGCAACCACCTAGCAACACCATAGCAACCACCCAGAACACCCTAGCAACCGCCTAACAACCACCCAGAACACCCTAGCAACCGCCTAGCAACCACCCAGAACACCCTAGCAACCGCCTAGCAACCGCCTAGCAACCACCCAGAATACCCTAGCAACCACCTAGCAACACCATAGCAACCACCCAGAACACCCTAGCAACCGCCTAGCAACCACCGAGAACACCTTAGCAACCCACTAGAAAACCCCCAACAACTTTTTAACTTTAAACTACCTAATTTAAACTTTAAACTACTTTAAACTTCAAACTAATTTAAACTTTAAACTAATTTAAACTTTAAACTAATTTAAACTTTAAACTAATTTAAACTTCAAACTAATTTAAACTTCAAACTAATTTAAACTTTAAACTACTTTAAACTTTAAACTACTTTAAACTTCAAACTAATTTAAACTTTTAACTACTTTAAAATTTAAACTAATTTAAACTTTAAACTACTTTAAACTTCAAACTAATTTAAACTTTAAACTACTTTAAACTTTAAACTAATTTAAACTCCAAACTTTTTTAAACTTCTTTAAACTTTCTGGTCCGGCTTTCTCAAGCCAACTTAAAGTTTGTCTCGACGAACTTTTTAATCTAGTTATTATTATTCTTCTGTTAAAAACTGTTGACTCAAACTCGTCCTAGAGCTTTAACACTACATACTCCAAACTCGGCTCAGACACTCAAACTGATCTGAAGTTAGTTGCTATATCTTTTCAGACTGATCGGACTTACGGTTTTCCTGAAAATGCCGATCAAAACTCGGAAAAACTCCCATTGACTTACATTGGGGAGTTCTAAAAAATTCAAATTTACATTCAAACTCACCAACCGACGAAAATTCAAATCTAAACACCTTGAAGACTAAACCAAACTGCCGTTCTATATACTATATTAGCCAATGAGACTAATTTAAACTAATAAACTCTAAACTCATACACTTATAAACTAATTAACTTATAAACTCATGAATTCATAGACTTATTAACTCTTTAACTCATAAATTAATAAACTCTGAACTCTTAAACTCATTTAAACTTATAAACTCTAAACTCATTAAAACTTATAAACTCTAAACTCATTTAAAACTTATAAACTCTAAATTCAAAAACTCTAACACTTATAAACTCATCAATTTATACACTTATAAACTCTAAACTCATAAGCTCTAAGTGTGTGTGTGTGTGTGTGTGTGTGTGAACACACACACACACACACACACACACTAAACTCATTTAAACTTAAACTCTAAACTCATTTAAACTTGTAAACTCAAAACTCGTAAACTACTTTAAACTTCAAACCACTTTAAACTTCTTAAGTTTAAAGCTTCAAGCTCCCAAGCAACTCCATAGCAACCAAACTTGAGTACCCTAGCAACCGTTTTGCAAGACCTATATCTCAGTATCAGAACATCGTATAGAGATGAGGTTTGGCTCTTTTGACTCATGCTAGCAAACAGCACTTCCAACATGCTACACATGCTAGCAGTGAATAGCTACATGCTAATATCAATTAGTTAAGTGCTAAATCATACCAAGATCATGCTAAGGACTCTATAAAAACTCCATAGTAACCATCTGTGACAACTACCAACCACCTAGCAACACCATAGCAACCGCCCAGAACACCCTAGCAACTGCCTAGCAACCGCCCAGAATACCTTAGCAACCGCCTAGCAACATCATAGCAACCACCCAGAACACCCTAGCAACCGCCTAGCAACACCATAGCAACCACCCAGAACACCCTAGCAACCGCCTAGCAACCACCCAGAATACCCTAGCAACCGCCTAGAAACACCATAGCAACCACCCAGAACACCCTAGCAACCGCCTAGCAACCACCCAGAACACCTTAGCAACAGCATAGCAACCACTCAGAACACCCTAGCAACTGCCTAGCAACCACCCAGAATACCTTAGCAACCGCCTAGCAACACCATAGCAACCACCCAGAACACCCTAACAACCGCCTAGCAACCACCCAAAACACCCTAGCAACACCATAGCAACCACCCAGAATACCCTAGCAACCATCTAGCAACAGCATAGCAACCACCCAGAACACCCTAGCAACCGCCTAGCAACCACCCAGAATACCCTAGCAACCGCCTAGCAACACCCTAGCAACCACCCAGAACACCCTAGCAACCGCCTAGCAACACCATAGCAACCACTAAAACACCCTAGCAACCGCCTAGCAACCACCCAGAACACCCTAGCAACCATCCAGAACACCCTAGCAACCACCCAAAATACCATAGCAACCACCCAGAACACCCTAGCAACCGCCTAGCAACCGCCTAGCAACCACCCAGAATACCCTAGCAACACCATAGCAACCACCCAGAACACCCTAGCAACCGCCTAGCAACCACCCAGAATACCCTAGCAACCGCCTAGCAACACCATAGCAACCACCCAGAACACCCTAGCAACCGCCTAGCAACATCCTAGCAACCACCCAAAATACCTTAGCAACCGCCTATCAACACCATAGCAACCACCCAGAACACCCTAGCAACCGCCTAGCAACCACCCAGAACACCCTAGCAACCGCCTAGCAACACCATAGCAACCACCCAGAACACCCTAGCAACCGCCTAGCAACACCATAGCAACCACCCAGAACACCCTAGCAACCGCCTAGCAACCGCCCAAAACACCCTAGCAACCGCCTAGCAACACCATAGCAACCACCCAGAACACCCTAGCAACCGCCTAGCAACCACCCAAAACACCCTAGCAACCACCTAGCAACACCATAGCAACCACCCAGAACACCCTAGCAACCGCCTAGCAACCACCCAAAACACCCTAGCAACCGCCTAGCAACCACCCAGAATACCCTAGCAACCGCCTAGAAACAGCATAGCAACCACCCAAAAGACCCTAGCAACCGCCTAGCAAAAAGCGTTCTGGTCCAAACTTTCTCAAGCCAACTTAAAGTTTGTCTCGACGAACTTTTGCATCTAGTTATTATTATTATTCTTCTGTTAAAAACTGTTGACTCAAACTCGTCCTAGAGCTTTAACTCTACATACTCCAAACTCGGCTCAGACACTCAAACTGATCTGAAGTTAGTTGCTATATCTTTTTAGACTGATCGGACTTACGGTTTTCCTAAAAATGACGATCAAAACTCGGAAAAACTCCCATTGACTTACATTGGGGAGTTCTAAAAAATTCAAATCCAGATTCAAACTCACCAACCGACGAAAATTTTAATCTAAACACCTTGAAGACTAAACCAAACTGCCGTTCTATATACTATATGAGCCATTGAGACTCATTTAAACTAATGAACTCTAAACTCATACACTTATAAACTAATTAACTTATAAACTCATGAATTCATAGACTTATGAACTCTTAAACCCATAAATTAATAAACTCTGAACTCATAAACTCATTTAAACTTATAAACTCTAAACTCATTTAAACTTATAAACTCTAAATTCATTTAAACTTATAAACTAAACTCAAAAACTTGTACACTTATAAACTCATCCATTTATACACTTATAAACTCTAAACTCATAAACTCTGAGTGTGTGTGTGTGTGTGTGTGTGTGTGTACACACACACACACACACACACACACACACACACTCTAAACTCATTTAAACCTATAAACTCAAAACTCAAAAACTCGTAAACTACTTTAAACTTCAAACCACATTAAACTTCTTAAGTTTAAAGCTTCCAGCTCCCAAGCAACTCCATAGCAACCAAACTTGAGTACCCTAGCAACCGTTTTGCAAGACCTATATCTCTGTATCAGAACATCGTATAGAGATGAGGTTTGGCTCTTTTGACTCATGCTAGCAAACAGCACTTCCAACATGCTACACATGCTAGCAGTGAATAGCTACATGCTAATAGCGATTAGTTGAGTGCTAAATCATGCCAAGATCATGCTAAGAACTATAAAAACTCCATAGTAACCATCTGTGACAACTACCAATCACCTAGTAACACCATAGCAACCGCCCAGAACACCCTAGCAACCGCCTAGCAACACCCTAGCAACCACCCAGAATACCCTAGCAACACCATAGCAACCACCAAAACACCCTAGCAACCACCTAGCAACATCATAGCAACCACCCAGAACACACTAGCAACCGCCTAGCAACACCATAGCAACCACCAAAACACCCTAGCAACCGCCTAGCAACAGCATAGCAACCACCCAGAACAACATAGCAACCGCCTAGAAACACCCTAGCAACCACCAAAACATCCTAGCAACCACCTAGAATACCCTAGCAACCGCCTAGCAACACCCTAGCAACCACCCAGAATACCCTAGCAACCGCCTAGCAACCACCCAGAATACCCTAGCAACCGCCTAGCAACACCATAGCAACCACCCAGAACACCCTAGCAACCGCCTAGCAACCACCCAGAATACCCTAGCAACCGCCTAGCAACACCCTAGCAACCACCCAGAACACCCTAGCAACCGCCTAGCAACCACCCAGAATACCTTAGCAACCACCTAGCAACACCATAGCAACCACCCAGAACACCCTAGCAACCGCCTAGCAACACCATATCAACCACCCAGAACACCCTAATTAATTTAAACTAAATTAAACTTCAAACTACTTTAAACTTTAAACTAAATTAAACTTCAAACTACTTTAAACTTTAAACTAAATTAAACTTCAAACTACTTTAAACTTTAAACTAATTTAAACTTTAAACTACTTTAAACTTCAAACTATTTTAAACTTCAAACTACTTTAAACTTTAAACTAATTTAAACTTCAAACTTCTTCAAACTTTCTGGTCCGGCTTTCTCAAGCCAACTTAAAGTTTGTCTCGACGAACTTTTTAATCTAGTTATTATTATTATTCTTCTGTTAAAAACTGTTGACTCAAACTCGTCCTAGAGCTTTAACACTACATACTCCAAACTCGGCTCAGACACTCAAACTGATCTGAAGTTAGTTGCTATATCTTTTTAGACTGATCGGACTTACGGTTTTCCTAAAAATGCCGATCAAAACTCGGAAAAACTCCCATTGACTTACATTGGGGAGTTCTAAAAAATTCAAATTTACATTCAAACTCACCAACCGACGAAAATTCAAATCTAAACACCTTGAAGACTAAACCAAACTGCCGTTCTATATACTATATTAGCCAATGAGACTAATTTAAACTAATAAACTCTAAACTCATACACTTATAAACTAATTAACTTATAAACTCATGAATTCATAGACTTATTAACTCTTTAACTCATAAATTAATAAACTCTGAACTCTTAAACTCTTAAACTCATTTAAACTCTAAACTCATTAAAACTTATAAACTCTAAACTCATTTAAAACTTATAAACTCTAAACTCAAAAACTCTAACACTTATAAACTCATCAATTTATACACTTATAAACTCTAAACTCATAAGCTCTGAGTGTGTGTGTGTGTGTGTGTGTGTGAACACACACACACACACACTAAACTCATTTAAACTTAAACTCTAAACTCATTTAAACTTGTAAACTCAAAACTCGTAAACTACTTTAAACTTCAAACCACTTTAAACTTCTTAAGTTTAAAGCTTCAAGCTCCCAAGCAACTCCATAGCAACCAAACTTGAGTACCCTAGCAACCGTTTTGCAAGACCTATATCTCAGTATCAGAACATCGTATAGAGATGAGGTTTGGCTCTTTTGACTCATGCTAGCAAACAGCACTTCCAACATGCTACACATGCTAGCAGTGAATAGCTACATGCTAATATCATTTAGTTAAGTGCTAAATCATACCAAGATCATGCTAAGGACTCTATAAAAACTCCATAGTAACCATCTGTGACAACTACCAACCACCTAGCAACACCATAGCAACCGCCCAGAACACCCTAGCAACTGCCTAGCAACCGCCCAGAATACCTTAGCAACCGCCTAGCAACATCATAGCAACCACCCAGAACACCCTAGCAACCGCCTAGCAACCACCCAGAACACCCTAGCAACCGCCTAGCAACCACCCAGAATACCCTAGCAACCGCCTAGAAACACCATAGCAACCCCCCAGAACACCCTAGCAACCGCCTAGCAACCACCCAGAATACCTTAGCAACAGCATAGCAACCACTCAGAACACCCTAGCAACTGCCTAGCAACCACCCAGAATACCTTAGCAACCGCCTAGCAACACCATAGCAACCACCCAGAACACCCTAGCAACCGCCTAGCAACCACCCAAAACACCCTAGCAACCACTTAGCAACCACCCAGAATACCCTAGCAACCGTCTAGCAACAGCATAGCAACCACCCAGAACACCCTAGCAACCGCCTAGCAACCACCCAGAATACCCTAGCAACCGCCTAGCAACACCCTAGCAACCACCCAGAACACCCTAGCAACCGCCTAACAACACCATAGCAACCACTAAAACACCCTAGCAACCGCCTAGCAACCACCCAGAACACCCTAGCAACCACCCAGAACACCCTAGCAACCACCCAAAATACCATAGCAACCGCCTAGCAACCACCCAGAACACCCTAGCAACCGCCTAGCAACCGCCTAGCAACCACCCAGAATACCCTAGCAACCGCCTAGCAACACCATAGCAACCACCCAGAACACCCTAGCAACCGCCTAGCAACATCCTAGCAACCACCCAAAATACCTTAGCAACCGCCTATCAACACCATAGCAACCACCCAGAACACCCTAGCAACCGCCTAGCAACCACCCAAAATACCTTAGCAACCACCCAGAACACCCTAGCAACCGCCTAGCAACCACCCAAAATACCCTAGCAACCGCTTAGCAACACCCTAGCAACCACCCAGAACACCCTAGCAACCACCTAGCAACACCCTAGCAACCACCCAAAATACCCTAGCAACCGCTTAGCAACACCCTAGCAACCACCCAGAACACCCTAGCAACCGCCTAGCAACACCCTAGCAACCACCCAAAATACCCTAGCAACCGCTTAGCAACACCCTAGCAACCACCCAGAACACCCTAGAAACCGCCTAGCAACCACCCAAAATACCTTAGCATCTGCCTAGCAACACCATAGCAACCACCCAGAACACCCTAGCAACCACCTAGCAACCACCCAAAATACCTTAGCAACCATCTAGCAACACAATAGCAACCACCCAGAACACCCTAGCAACCACCTAGCAACCACCCAAAATACCTTAGCAACCATCTAGCAACACAATAGCAACCACCCAGAACACCCTAGCAACCGCCTAGCAACCACCGAGAACACCTTAGCAACCCACTAGAAAACCCCCAACAACTTTTTAACTTTAAACTACCTAATTTAAACTTTAAACTACTTTAAACTTCAAACTAATTTAAACTTTAAACTAATTTAAACTTCAAACTAATTTAAACTTTAAGCTAATTTAAACTTCAAACTAATTTAAACTTTAAACTACTTTAAACTTCAAACTAATTTAAACTTTAAACTACTTTAAACTTTAAACTAATTTAAACTTTAAACTACTTTAAACTTCAAACTAATTTAAACTTTAAACTACTTTAAACTTTAAACTAATTTAAACTCCAAACTATTTTAAACTTCTTTAAACTTTCTGGTCCGGCTTTCTCAAGCCAACTTAAAGTTTGTCTCGACGAACTTTTTAATCTAGTTATTATTAATCTTCTGTTAAAAACTGTTGACTCAAACTCGTCCTAGAGCTTTAACTCTACATACTCCAAACTCGGCTCAGACACTCAAACTGATCTGAAGTTAGTTGCTATATCTTTTCAGACTGATCGGACTTACGGTTTTCCTAAAAATGACGATCAAAACTCGGAAAAACTCCCATTGACTTACATTAGGGAGTTCTAAAAAATTCAAATTTAGATTCAAACTGACCAACCGACGAAAATTCAAATCAAAATACCTTGAAGACTAAACCAAACTGCCGTTCTATATACTATATGAGCCATTGAGACTCATTTAAACTAATGCACTCTAAACTCATACACTTATAAAGTAATTAACTTATAAACTCATGAATTCATAGACTTATGAACTCTAAAACTCATAAATTAATAAACTCTGAACTCTTAAACTCATTTAAATTTATAAACTCTAAACTCATTTAAACTTATAAACTAAACTCAAAAACTTGTACACTTATAAACTCATCCATTTATACACTTATAAACTCTAAACTCATAAACTCTGAGTGTGTGTGTGTGTGTGTGTGTGTGTGTGTGTGTGTGAACACACACACACACACACACACACACACACACACACACACACACACACACACACACACACACACACACTCTAAACTAATTTAAACCTATAAACTCAAAACTCAAAAACTCGTAAACTACTTTAAACTTCAAACCACTTTAAACTTCTTAAGTTTAAAGCTTCCAGCTCCCAAGCAACTCCATAGCAACCAAACTTGAGTACCCTAGCAACCGTTTTGCAAGACCTATATCTCTGTATCAGAACATCGTATAGAGATGAGGTTTGGCTCTTTTGACTCATGCTAGCAAACAGCACTTCCAACATGCTACACATGCTAGCAGTGAATAGCTACATGCTAATAGCGATTAGTTGAGTGCTAAATCATGCCAAGATCATGCTAAGAACTATAAAACTCCATAGTAACCATCTGTGACAACTACCAATCACCTAGTAACACCATAGCAACCGCCCAGAACACCCTAGCAACCGCCTAGCAACACCCTAGCAACCACCCAGAATACCCTAGCAACAGCATAGCAACCACCAAAACACCCTAGCAACCACCCAGAATACCCTAGCAACAGCATAGCAACCACCAAAACACCCTAGCAACCACCTAGCAACATCATAGCAACCACCCAGAACACCCTAGCAACCGCCTAGCAACACCATAGCAACCACCCAGAACAACCTAGCAACCGCCTAGCAACACCCTAGCAACCACCAAAACACCCTAGCAACATCCTAGCAACCACCTAGAATACCCTAGCAACCGCCTAGCAACACCCTAGCAACCACCCAGAATACCCTAGCAACCGCCTAGCAACAGCATAGCAACCACCCAGAACTCCCTAGCAACCGCCTAGCAACCACCCAGAATACCCTAGCAACCGCCTAGCAACACCATAGCAACCACCCAGAACACCCTAGCAACCGCCTAGCAACCACCCAGAATACCCTAGCAACCGCCTAGCAACACCCTAGCAACCACCCAGAACACCCTAGCAACCGCCTAGCAACCACCCAGAACAACCTAGCAACCGCCTAGCAACACCCTAGCAACCACCAAAACACCCTAGCAACATCCTAGCAACCACCTAGAATACCCTAGCAACCGCCTAGCAACACCCTAGCAACCACCCAGAATACCCTAGCAACCGCCTAGCAACATCATAGCAACCACCCAGAACACCCTAGCAACCGCTTAGCAACACCATAGCAACCACCCAGAACACCCTAGCAACAGCATAGCAACCACCCAAAGCACCCTAGCAACCGCCTAGCAACCACCCACAATACCCTAGCAACCGCCTAGCAACAGCATAGCAACCACCCAGAACTCCCTAGCAACCGCCTAGCAACACCCTAGCAACCACCCAGAACACCCTAGCAACCGCCTAGCAACCACCCAGAACAACCTAGCAACCGCCTAGCAACACCCTAGCAACCACCAAAACACCCTAGCAACATCCTAGCAACCACCTAGAATACCCTAGCAACCGCCTAGCAACACCCTAGCAACCACCCAGAATACCCTAGCAACCGCCTAGCAACATCATAGCAACCACCCAGAACACCCTAGCAACACCCTAGCAACCACCCAGAATACCTTAGCAACTGCCTAGCAACACCATAGCAACCACCCAGAACACCATAGCAACCGCCTAGCAACCACCTAGAATACTCTAGCAACCACCTAGCAACACCATAGCAACTGCCTAGCAACCACCCAAAACACCCTAGCAACCGCCTAGCAACCACCCAGAACACCCTAGCAACCACCTAGCAACACCCTAGCAACCACCCAGAACACCCTAGCAACCACCTAGCAACACCCTAGCAACCACCCAGAACACCCTAGCAACACCCTAGCAACCACCCAAAATACCTTAGCAACTGCCTAGCAACACCCTAGCAACCGCCTAGCAACACCCTAGCAACCACCCAGAACACCCTAGCAACCACCCAGAATACCCTAGCAACCGCCTAGCAACACCATAGCAACCACCCAGAACACCCTAGCAACCGCCTAGCAACCACCCAAAACACCCTAGCAACCGCCTAGCAACCACCCAGAATACCCTAGCAACCGCCTAGCAACACCATAACAACCACCCAGAACACCCTAGCAACCACCCAGAATACCCAAAACACCCTAGCAACTGCCTAGCAACCACCCAGAACACCCTAGCAACCAACCCAAATACCCTAGCAACCACCTAGCAACAGCATAGCAACCACCCAGAACACCCTAGCAACCGCCTAGCAACCACCCAAAATACCTTAGCAACCGCCTAGCAACATCATAGCAACCACCCAGAACACCCTAGCAACCGCCTAGCAAAAAACTTTCTGGTCCAAACTTTCTCAAGCCAACTTAAAGTTTGTCTCGACGAACTTTAGCATCTAGTTATTATTATTATTCTTCTGTTAAAAACTGTTGACTCAAACTCGTCCTAGAGCTTTAACACTACATACTCCAAACTCGGCTCAGACACTCAAACTGATCTGAAGTTAGTTGCTATATCTTTTTAGACTGATCGGACTTACGGTTTTCCTAAAAATGCCGATCAAAACTCGGAAAAACTCCCATTGACTTACATTGGGGAGTTCTAAAAAATTCAAATTTACATTCAAACTCACCAACCGACGAAAATTCAAATCTAAACACCTTGAAGACTAAACCAAACTGCCGTTCTATATACTATATTAGCCAATGAGACTAATTTAAACTAATAAACTCTAAACTCATACACTTATAAACTAATTAACTTATAAACTCATGAATTCATAGACTTATTAACTCTTTAACTCATAAATTAATAAACTCTGAACTCTTAAACTCTTAAACTCATTTAAACTTATAAACTCTAAACTCATTAAAACTTATAAACTCTAAACTCATTTAAAACTTATAAACTCTAAACTCAAAAACTCTAACACTTATAAACTCATCAATTTATACACTTATAAACTCTAAACTCATAAGCTCTGAGTGTGTGTGTGTGTGTGTGTGTGAACACACACACACACACACACACACACACACACACACACTAAACTCATTTAAACTTAAACTCTAAACTCATTTAAACTTGTAAACTCAAAACTCGTAAACTACTTTAAACTTCAAACCACTTTAAACTTCTTAAGTTTAAAGCTTCAAGCTCCCAAGCAACTCCATAGCAACCAAACTTGAGTACCCTAGCAACCGTTTTGCAAGACCTATATCTCAGTATCAGAACATTGTATAGAGATGAGGTTTGGCTCTTTTGACTCATGCTAGCAAACAGCACTTCCAACATGCTACACATGCTAGCAGTGAATAGCTACATGCTAATATATCATTTAGTTAAGTGTTAAATCATACCAAGATCATGCTAAGGACTCTATAAAAACTCCATAGTAGCCATCTGTGACAACTACCAACCACCTAGCAACACCATAGCAACCGCCCAGAACACCCTAGCAACTGCCTAGCAACCGCCCAGAATACCTTAGCAACCGCCTAGCAACATCATAGCAACCACCCAGAACACCCTAGCAACCGCCTAGCAACCACCCAGAATACCCTAGCAACCGCCTAGAAACACCATAGCAACCCCCCAGAACACCCTAGCAACCGCCTAGCAACCACCCAGAATACCTTAGCAACAGCATAGCAACCACTCAGAACACCCTAGCAACTGCCTAGCAACCACCCAGAATACCTTAGCAACCGCCTAGCAACACCATAGCAACCACCCAGAACACCCTAGCAACCGCCTAGCAACCACCCAAAACACCCTAGCAACCACTTAGCAACCACCCAGAATACCCTAGCAACCGTCTAGCAACAGCATAGCAACCATCCAGAACACCCTAGCAACCGCCTAGCAACGACCCAGAATACCTTAGCAACCGCCTAGCAACACCATAGCAACCACCCAGAACACCCTAGCAACCGCCTAGCAACCACCCAAAACACCCTAGCAACCACTTAGCAACCACCCAGAATACCCTAGCAACCGTCTAGCAACAGCATAGCAACCATCCAGAATACCCTAGCAACCGCCTAGCAACCACCCAGAATACCCTAGCAACCGCCTAGCAACACCCTAGCAACCACCCAGAACACCCTAGCAACCGCCTAGCAACACCATAGCAACCACTAAAACACCCTAGCAACCGCCTAGCAACCACCCAGAACACCCTAGCAACCACCCAGAACACCCTAGCAACCACCCAAAATACCATAGCAACCGCCTAGCAACCACCCAGAACACCCTAGCAACCGCCTAGCAACCGCCTAGCAACCACCCAGAATACCCTAGCAACCGCCTAGCAACACCATAGCAACCACCCAGAACACCCTAGCAACCGCCTAGCAACATCCTAGCAACCACCCAAAATACCTTAGCAACCGCCTATCAACACCATAGCAACCACCCAGAACACCCTAGCAACCGCCTAGCAACCACCCAAAATACCTTAGCAACCACCCAGAACATCCTAGCAACCGCCTAGCAACCACCGAGAACACCTTAGCAACCCACTAGAAAACCCCCAACAACTTTTTAACTTTAAACTACCTAATTTAAACTTTAAACTACTTTAAACTTCAAACTAATTTAAACTTTAAACTAATTTAAACTTTAAGCTAATTTAAACTTCAAACTAATTTAAACTTCAAACTAATTTAAACTTTAAACTACTTTAAACTTTAAACTAATTTAAACTTTAAACTACTTTAAACTCCAAACTATTTTAAACTTCTTTAAACTTTCTGGTCCGGCTTTCTCAAGCCAACTTAAAGTTTGTCTCGACGAACTTTTTAATCTAGTTTATTAATAAAAATGTACTGAAAGAATGAATGAGGTGTTTAAACACCGCTTCCTCTTTAAAAAATGGGAGGAGACCGAAAGAAACTCTGGGTTTACCAAAGAAAACCTGCTCCCGACCAGGTTAGGTTCACAGAGTAAGTTACCATGGTAACTGACTCTGAGTATAAGTTACCTCTCTTTCAGAAACGGGCTTGACTTACTCTGCTTTCTCAGGTTTGACATACCTCCCATTCTGAAACAGAAAACTCAGAGTTTCCCTCATTTCAGGGTTAACATACTCAGAGTTTTCACTTAACCTCCTTTCTGAAACAGGCCCCTGCTTTCCCTGTTACCCTCTTTTGTTTGCTTCCCTATTGAGGCCCCGTTTACACGATGGGAAAACGCAGATATTTCCCTGCGTTTTGGCCTGTCATTTACACGAAAACGCCGTTTTTATCCTTGAAAACGATTATTTCTAAAAACTCCGGCCAAAGTGGAGATTTCTGAAAACGCCGGTTATGTGTTGCCGTGTCAACTGGGAGAAACGGGGTTTTAGGTTCTCAAACGTCACATTATGCGCCAGAAAATGCTTATGTCATGTGAGCGCCCTATGTTTATAGTTTGTTTGGCTACTGTTTGATCATGGATGCTGTTAAGGTGGTACTCATTTTTACTTTTGTGAAAAAAAAAAAGAAAAAAAAAATACTTTTGTGCAAACGCTTTTGGCCTGTTTGCATTTGCAAAACACAACTGCTGAACTATATCGAGGAGCAGAGGCGAAGGAGTACACGAAAATCAGCATTTTTACAGCAGCTTTTCCTTCCAAGACGCCGGTACATTGCCTCCCAACGTCTGTTGTTTTGAAAGGAACTGGAAGTCGCTCGTGCTATTTGTTGTTGTCGATTTTGAGGATTCTGATTGGCTTGCATAGCTTTATCCTTCTCCCTACGCTCCCTCCCTCCGCTGCCCATAGGTTATGATGGCGCTCGAAGGCGAATTTATGCGGGTTGATGTAAACGACAACTTTTTTGAAAACGATGTTGTGTGCACGATGTTATTTTTGAAAACGGAGGGGGGAAAATATTCGTTTCTCTAAATACCCGGCTATGTGTAAATGTGGCCTTAGTCTCCCTGTGTTTGCAGTCCTGGGGCCTGTTTCAGAAATGAG
Source organism: Squalius cephalus (assembly GCA_022829025.1). NCBI lineage: Eukaryota > Metazoa > Chordata > Actinopteri > Cypriniformes > Leuciscidae > Squalius > Squalius cephalus. Next base: position 3,995,037 of record CM040806.1, on the reverse strand, counting down.
GTTAAGTGAAAACTCTGAGTATGTTAACCCTGAAATGAGGGAAACTCTGAGTTTTCTGTTTCAGAATGGGAGGTATGTTAAACCTGAGAAAGCAGAGTAAGTCAAGCCCGTTTCTGAAAGAGAGGTAACTTATACTCAGAGTCAGTTACCATGGTAACTTACTCTGTGAACCTAACCTGGTCGGGAGCAGGTTTTCTTCGGTAAACCCAGAGTTTCTATTGGTCTCCTCACCTTTTTTAAAGGGGAAGCGGTGTTTAAACACCTCATTCATTCTTTCAGTAAATTTTTATTAATAAAATTTATCTTTTATTAATAAATAAAAGATTGCTATATTTACTGTTTTTTTTTTTAATTAAGACGAAGTCTATATAACTCCTTAACTGGCAACTGAAAATACAGTAGTAGATTAGAGTTACATAATGTAGTTCTAAACAAATTCTACAGATTTAAACTGGCATTTACTGGAAATCACTGAAATGTGTTCATCTGTACACCAGAAGTTGATGGACCGTCCTCCTGCTGTTCTTCCACACTCTGGGGGCGGAGGGAGAAATAAGAATACCCGTTTATACTTAGATTTAAACTTAGATTATCCACATAAAATTTTGAAAAAATCTGAATGTGTAGATTGTTTGATGTGTATTAACATTACCTCTGTAGGCCTCTCTGTGGCAGCAGAAACTATTTATCCCCATCGTCCTGTGAAGATGAGCATTTGGTCGAGTGCACTTTATAACACTATTTAATTTCTGGTGTATTGAGTAGGCGACTTACGACTGCCTGGGGTTCTGCTGGGACAGGAGGCTCCAAAAGACAGATATTACCATCATAATCTGTTAGGACCAACAAAAAACCCAACCTCAAAGTAAAATAAATGGAAATATCAAAAATAGCCTATCTAAAAAATAACACATATGTAAACCTCTTACATTTTATGAAGGCCTTGGATCTTCAGGAGTGACTGGCTCTGAAGTCCCTCCAGGAATTCCCTCATCCAGAAATGCTGCTGCACTGCTGGACACTGGATGCTTTAGTTATTTAATATGTCAAATGTTTGTAAAGTCAGGTAGCCTACACCCATGATATGCTCAAGCCTTACCTGATTGAATTATGTTTTTATATTTAATTTTCAGCTGCTGCCATGTTCTTCTAATGCCTGCTGGATTGCTCCACGTGAAAATTAAAATTAGGTTGAATAACATAGGCCTACTGTTCTTCCAGTTTCACCTCTGATATTATAACAGTTGGGTAAGTTACTCTAAAATAGTTATCAATGTTATCTTCAACAGTGTAATTAGATTAATGTAATAATTACTATCTTTAGAAAGTTTTGGTCTACTTATTACTATTACTAAATCCCATATCAACCTCAAACACTTGAACAATACAAGGAGAGACAAGAAACTGCACTTTTAATGCTTTCAAATAAACAATATACAATTGCATGAACTATTCTTGAATTGACCAAAGTGTGTAGAGGGAGAAGGTTACATAAAAAATATACCTTTTAAAAATGTATGTTAAATCCACTATTGTTTTATACAGAATTGTTCTCTATAGTCTATGCAGTATGTAATTACATCAGATTTTATTTTAAATTACAGAAGAATTAAGAGTTATCCCTTTAATTAAATCAATATTTAGATTACTTGGTAATTAATTACACCCAACACTGTATAACAGTAATTCCTCTTTTTGTTTGGCGCTGTTGCCATGGTGACTCGTAATATCTGCGCTCCATTGATAATGGCTTTTTATAGTTGTGGTGCACGCGCTTAACTCAGAGTAGGTCAACTCAGAGTTGATTGAACTAACTCATTTCAGCTGTTCTGTAACCGAAAACTCAGAGTTCCCTTTCGAGGGAACTCGCGATGCGTCAATGACGCTTTGGGAACGCTTCTGCGTGATTGCGTCTGAAGCACTTGTATCAACTAGTCCAATGGCGAGAGTGGGCGTCACGGGCGGGTGACGTGACGACCAGGAAAGGATAAAGGACATCCGGTTTAGAACCGCGCTAGCTTCTGTGCCTCAGCAAGCGCTCTGTGTTATACTGTCTGTCTTATTTATTGTTGTCTGTCACAAGCATAAATATTATGGCGAACAGAACAACCTTAGTGTGTTCCTCCCTGCCCTCTGTCTTTACGGGTGGGGATACACAACGGTGTATGTGTTGTTTGTTTGAAACGGAGCATGTTCTGTCAGCGCTCGAGGGTGCTGACTACGAGCTTTGCGAGTTACTATCGTACTCGCTCCGTTCCCGCTTGTCACTCTTTGATTAGGGTGTTCAGGCTCGCGTTCCTCGCAGTACCGACACCGTGTTGCCGAGGCAGCACGGAAGTTGGTATTGTGGGTTCGCAAATGGATCTCGCGGAGAGGTTAGAGACGGGCTCCGCCTTTTCTCTGCCTTTATCCGGGGGGATCCAGCGCTCTCTCTCTGCGATCGGAAGCCCGCGCCGCGGCTTCTTCCGTCCTGGTTAGAGAGCCCGGTGTTTCAGCAGTCTATCTCTGAGGAGGTAGAGTGCTGAACATCGATACATGTCCACAACCACAAGCATATTATATATATATATATATATATCTAGACAGGAGTATGGGGAGCAAACAGCTTTGGATTGTGTGTTCCTCCCTGCCCTCGCTTCATTACGAGTGGGGACACACGCGATTCATGTGTTGTTTGTTTGGGAGTGGAGCATGCACGATCAGCTCTAGTAAAATAAGGGGGCTAACAGTGTTCATTCATAAATTCCTGACGTGTAACTTTTGCACTATCGAGAGTTTAGCTCTGCTCCCGATGGCTTTCTTCTCGAGGGAAGAAAGTCAATAAAGATTATTTGGCCCGGATCTCGCGTTTGCTGAGGCAGCGCGTAGATTACGGGTCTGCAATAAATATTCTGTTACTCGATCTCGGATCTCGCGTGTGCTGATGCAGCGCGTAGATTACGGGGTCTGCTATAACAATAATAGTGGACTGGCTACGTTCATTCATGAACATTTCCGACGTGTGTTCACTATCAAGAGTTTCCCCATACTACTGTTTATTTAAAAAAGACTGCAATAAGAGTCCAGTGGTTATACAAATTCAATGCATTGATTAAAGAGATATAGTGTGTTAAAAGCTACGAATTTAGGATTCTTTTATTGTATGTTGAAACTATTTTTATATATAAGCTTAAATATATATTCAGCCACAGACTATATTAACTTGTCTGGTTGATTTTTTGCTGTTTGATTCTGAGGAATTAAATAAGTGGGCTGCATTTAATTTGCTTATCTGACTTTCATTAGTTAGATTCATGTAAGTTCAGCATTTCATCCAGACTGTGTCTGGTTGATCTTTTACTACATTTTATTTGGAGGAATTAAATGGTAAAATTATGTGCTGAGCATCGAGTTAAGGGAATTGAAGATTCTAAAAACTATCTCAATCTCCTGTGTACAATGAGTTTGGAGTTTATAACTTCATAAATGGGGCTGCTGGGCGGAGCAGCACTAGCCATTAACAAACTCCTTGTACAGGCAGAGTGTCATTTCCTGTGATCCCCCTCAGAAAGATTGGGGACTAGAATGGCATTCTCAACAGAAGCCTTTAAAGCAGAAGATGGATCTGAGGATTGTTTTTTCTGTGAAAAAGGCTTCGGCCAAGGTCCTGATGCCACTGGTGTCAGACCTCTGGGGGCAACCCCGACCGAGGTGGAGCGGTGTTCACCTCAGTATACGGTGCCCGCCCCACCTCGGTGCCCTCAGGAGGCCGTTCTGCCAACCCCGCACCCTTGGTCTCGGGGCGCAGCGGTCTCCAGCGAGCACATGGCTCAGTTTCACCACGACACCGTGTCAAACTCGCACCCTCTTAGGGGGGGTTCAATAACAGTCAGTTCGGTTGTTTCCTGCCAGGATGCTTCAGGTCACCGAAGTGGCTGTTACAATAACATCAGAGGCCAGTCTCGAGAGACTGGTACCCTTAGTAGATTTTCTGACAGAGTGGAAGAATCTGCCAAATATATCTCCATGGGTCCTGCAGATAATAGAGAGAGGTTACAGAATCCAGTTTCATTCTCCTCCACCTTGTTACAACAGGGTGCTACTCTGCCGTGCAAAGGCAAAAGACCGTAACTTCGTTTTTGGTCGAAAATGAGTTATTTATATTTTTGGCACATTCAAGACCTTCTTTATCATGTGGATAAGTATCTTGAATCAATTCCGTTTTTTTTTCGAGAAAATAATGATTTGTCTTAACAGTAACTTCCAAAAGCCCATGAGAAACCAAGGCAGAACACCGTAACATCAGTTACCGCTCTTTGGCTTTGTTTTGGAACGCTCAAATTACGAGTTACGGTGCTCTGCCTTTGTTTAGCCGCGCGTCAATATGAAGTTACGGTGCCGGTGTTTAATCAAATAACGCTACCTACCAGATTGTACGGTTATCTGCCTTTGTTTTAATGTCCATTAAAATTAAAATTACGGTGTAGCCTGTGTACTTTGTACAGCTGCCATCAGTCGCTCTAACTTCTGATGTCCTCAGAGCGGTCAGAACATTTAGTATGGTCTGAACCCGCTCCATCGACAAACGTGCGATATCGATCGCGAAGGATTATGCAGAGTTGACAGAAAAACGTTACACATTGCTGTATCAGATGAATACAACCAAGAATCAAAGCTCGCAAACTAGCTGGCAGAGTGCCAAAACTTCGCCTTCAGCCCCGCCCTAAACGCGGTCGAGTCAACGCTGGACTAATAGGAGGTATTTTGTCATGTCAAATGTATTAATAATGCCATCAGAATACAACCAAAGCACAGGATAGCAATAAGTAGATGGCTATAAATAATTGTAAATCATACAAAATAAATGCCATGATCAATAGATTTTATACAGGTGTGTACTATAATGATTTTGTTAATGGTGATCAGCAACTAAATATTGATAATGTGGAAGTTACTGCCTTTTGCCTTGGCATGACTTCTCACTTTTTGCTGACAATACAAAGGCAGAGTACAGTAACTTTAAAATAGTGGTCAAAAGTCAAGTTTGAGCTCAAATTTTTTTAATGTATATAATTTCCATTACTAAAACATCTATTTGCCAGATTTCCAGTGCCCTACCTATAATTAATTAAGCGGGACAACTAAAAATCTTTAAAGTCATTTTTCTCAGTTCCACACTCTAGCGACTTAAGGTCTTTTGCCTTTGTAGGGCAGTACTCGTGTTAGTACACCCCGAGCAGGCTCTGGTAATGGAGCAAGAAGTAGAGTCTCTATTAGCGAAGTGAGCTATAGAGCAGGTGTACTCGCCCGTCAGAGAATCAGGGTTTTACAGCGCTACTTTATTGTTCCGAAAAAGGATGGGGGGTTGCGTCCCATTTTAGATCTCCGTCTGTTGTATCGTGTAGTCATGAAACTCAAGTTCAAGATGCTCACACTCAAACAGATCGTGACTCAAATCAGATCCGAGGATTGGTTTGTCACGATAGATTTAAAAGGCGCTTACTTCCATCCTCCCTCTACAAAGGAGGTTCCTGTGGTTTTCTTTTGGGGGCAAAGAATACCATTATCGGGTGCTTCCATTCGGTCTAGCTATCACCCCGCACGTTCACGAAGTGCGTAGATGCAGCTCTGGCCCCGTCAGGCTGCAGGGCTACGCGTTCTGAACTACATCGATGACTGGCTGATTCTGGCGGAATCAGAGCAGTTAGCGGTTCGGCATCGAGATGTCGTCCTCGCTCAGATGAAGAATTTGGGGTTGAGACTCAATGCCAAGAAGAGTGTGCTTTCTCCATTACAGAGAACCACTTTCCTTGGTGTGGTATGGGATTCAGTCACGATGCGACACTATTGCCCATTCGTGTAGCTGCTATCCTTACAGCCACAAAAGAGTTGAAGCTAGGCCAGTCACGCACTGTAAAACAGTTTGAGAAACTGTTGGGCCTCATGGCAGCAGCGTCCAATGTGATACCCTTTGGCCTACTGTACATGAGACCCTTGCAGTGGTGGCTCAGAACCAGAGGGTTCTCCCCGAGGGGAAACCCACTTCGTACGATCAAGATCATGCGGCGGTGTCTCCGCGCCTTGGTTATATGGAGGAAATACTGGTTCCTATATCACATGAGCAGTCACGCATTATGAAACAGTTTGAGAAACTGTTGGGCCTCATGGCAGCAGCGTCCAATGTGATACTCTTTGGCCTACTGTACATGAGACCCTTGCAGTGGTTGCTCAGAGCCAGAGGGTTCTCCCCGAGGGGAAATCCACTTTGTATGATCAAGATCATGCGGCGGTTTCTCCGCGCCTTGGTTATATGGAGGTAATACTGGTTCTTATCCCACATGAGCAGTCACGCACTGTGAAACAGTTCGAGAAACTGTTGGGCCTCATGGCAGCAGGTCCATTGTGATTCCCTTTGGCCTACTGTACATGAGACCCTTGCAGTGGTGGCTCAGAACCAGAGGGTTCTCCCCGAGGGGAAACCCAGTTCGTACGATCAAGATCACGCAGCGGTGTCTCTGCGCCTTGGTTATATGGAGGAAATACTGGTTCATTTCCCAGGTTCCGGTGTTGGGACCTCTTTGCCATCGAGTTGCTATCTCGACAGATGTTTACCTCACCGGCTGGGGAGCGGTAATGGGAGGCCGCTCATCCCAGGGCCTGTGGAGGAGTCATCTTTTTTGGCACATAAATTGCCTGAAGATGATGGCAGTCTTCAATGCGTTGAGACATTCCTCCCAGACCTGAAGGACCTTCATGTGCTTGTCCATACAGACAACACATCGGTGGTCCCTTACATGAATATGTTGGAGCAGATATCCTGTTGAGGCAGGGGCTGAGGCCCGGGGAATCGAGGCTCCACACCGAGGTGGCGGAGCACATTTGGGGTGTTTATGGTCAGGCACAAGTGGATCTCTTCGCGTCTCAGGATACGACGCACGGTCCACTTTGGTTCTTCCTCACACACCCAGCTCACTTGGGGCTGGACGTTGTGGTATGGACATGGCCGAGGCTACGTCTGTACATCTTTCCCTGATTACTCTGCTCCCAGGAGTTCTGGAGAAGGTCCGCCGGGATGGATATTTATACTACTAGTAGAACCGTACTGGCCGTGCCTACTGGTTCTCGGACCCGGTGTCTCTCCTCGACGGCTCTCCCTTGGAGATTCCAGTCAGGAGGGACCTTCATTCTCAAGTGGATTGGGTGATCTTTCACCCAGCCCAGAGATTTGGATCCCATGGGTTTGGCCTCTGAGGGGGCCCAACTCATTGACTTTGGTCTCTCAACTGAGGTTGTGGAGACCATACTTCACTCCAGAGCTCTCTCCATGAAGAAACTTTATGTATTAAGTGATGGGTTTTCACTTCATATTGCGGGTTTCGGACAGTGGGGCCCAGTTTACTGCCCGTTTGGTACAGTGCTGGTGTTACTGCTGGTTCAGTTTCCGCAGGGTTATCCCCTTCCACACTGAAGGTGTACGTGGCGGCCTTAGTCCAACCATGTCCCTTTTGGTGGTATTTCCCTGAGGGGGGGGGGACCTTTGGTTGTTTCTTCCATGGTGCTTTTTGACCAGGACAGGAGTATGGCTTAGAAGCCTTATTATATATGTAGATATCCCTGTAGGATGTGGTATGCGGCAGCCTGGTCCTCTCCGCTCACATTCGTAAGGATTTGCAACTTCGACCTGGGCGCTTCCCCAGGTTCTCAATGCTCTTGTCTTAGTTGTGCAGTATTCACACAGACAGGTTCTGTTTCGTATGGCGTATTGGGCATTCTCGTTCCCAAAGCGTCATTGACGCATCGCAAGTTCCCTCGAAAGGGAACGTCTCAGGTTACGACTGTAACCCTAGTTCCCTGAGAAGGGAACGAGACGATGCGTCACTTTGCCATACTTCCTACATCCCTGTGATCGTCTTGCTTCGGCCCTTTTCGAAGCTAGCGCGGTTCTAAACCGGATGTCCTTTATCCTTTCCTGGTCGTCACGTCACCCGCCCGTGACGCCCACTCTCGCCATTGGACTAGTTGATACAAGTGCTTCAGACGCAATCACGCAGAAGCGTTCCCATAGCGTCATTGACGCATCGTCTCGTTCCCTTCTCAGGGAACTAGGGTTACAGTCGTAACCTGAGACGTTTCCCATCTCAGGGTAAGTCAACTCAGAGTTCAAGTTTTAACTCAGAGTTGGTTGAACCTCCTTATTGAAACAGGCTCCAGAACACAACGGAAATGTTTCCGGGGAACGCAATAAGTGACGGACCCGGCTGGGACGTGCCAGAGCCCGTCTACGGAGAGCCTGCCCACTCCCTATTAAGCCCTGTTGTACCGAATTTTGGTTGTAGTACCACCAGAGTTCCACTGGGGGCGATCGCCATGAGTGCAAAATGAATGGGAGTCAATGGGGCTAGACGGCTAAATTTGTCTCTTTCACCCGATTGTCGTTGAGAAATCTTAGATCTGATTGTAGATTTTGCAAGTTCAACATGGGTTATAGTTTGAAAGTTGAATTAACGAGTACTTATGTCCTTTTGATTTCTTACAGGTTGAGTTGTTGTTGTCCATAACACGCTAGCATTCTGCTAATGAACGCTGATTGGTCAGTGAAGGACTGATTACGACCAGAGATCCCGCTTGATGGCATCGTGGCATCCGAAGCGGGACCAGAAACAAACAAAACAAAAACTCTTCTAGCACGTGTGTTTACCTGTGTCACCTGTGTTGTCGATGCCTCGAGAGAAAAGAAAGTGCAGAGCGCGAAAGCACCCGTGTAACTGAAGGATTGCCGTAAAGCCGTATCTCTGGTCGTACATGTGTATGACGTCATTGACACTTTAAAACACCTTTTTTTTTTTCAAAACATACAGAGATGACACATTTATGACATACAACTTTGTATATAATATACAAAATGTATTTACAATATGTTCAATGACATAAGAATACTAAAACGAACAATGAGCTGAAGACTAAAATAAATAAATAAAAAAAGATAAATAATAGATAAAAGATAAAAAAAATAATAAGAAAAAGAACATGAGGGAAAAACATTAATCTATACATCAGTTACATTGTACACATTTTGTCATGTGTTAAAATAAGTTTCATAAGAAATGTTAGAATGCAGCTAGGGTCCAAATATGAGACGGCAAGTTTTAAAGTTGAGACACTCACACACAGATATAACGCATATTTTAAAAACTTTGTTGTATAAAATGTGTATTTATTTGCAACAGTTATGTTAACAGCAATAATACTATATTTATGTTAAGAACAGCTATTCAGCTGATGGACACGCGCTGCGTTGTCATGGGAACATCCCAGGTGAAAATAATGAGGAAATTACGTTGTCTTTCGTTGCTCCCTTCATCAACATAATGGCACACAAGTGCCCCGCTCCCTCCAAAGTGCCCAATTCAAGGGCTCTGCCGTCTGCCCTTTTAAGAGAGTAGGGCATAGGTAAAGCTCACGAGCAATAAGCACGTCCCAGCCGGGTCCGTCACTTATTGCGTTCCCCGGAAACATTTCCATTGTGTTCTGTCCTATTTGCAGCGCGTTTTTGTATTTGTTTGTGTTGTGAGTATTTGGAGCACACATGTGTTGTGAAACTGATGAAGATGTTTTCTTAATTTGCGGGTGTTTTTCTATTTGCATGTGTTTTCTTCAGTTGCAGCGCGTTGAGCTCTCTCGGCCACCGTAGATGGGCAGATCGAGGCTTAGTGAAACACTGGCTGCGTTCCAGTCCAAAATTGTCATGCCCTTCACTCGCTAACTTCCCTTCGTCTCGTTCACTCGGATGTACGTCGTTGCGAGTGCCCACTACTGGCGGAAACTGCAATGGGCTGAACTGGAACGTCCTAAGCCCTTGATCACTTGGAATCAGCTGTGGAGTTGATTTATTATTTACATTTTTTTCCCTTTAATAATTTGTTTAATGCAGCATCCAAATGTTTATATGTGTGTTTGGGTTGTTTTAAATTTAAAACATTATAATTAATATATCATAGAGTTGTCTGTGTGGTGGTGATTAGACGAGAAATGTGGTGACGTCACAATCGTACTGCATTGTGGGACATATAGGTGCCTCAAGTGTACATTTGAAGCAGACTCGCTCCCTCGGTCAAAATCGAGGGAGCGAGGGTCTGTCCATCTAAACTTCCCTCGTCCACTTCACGAAGTGGAACGCACTTCAAAATGGCGGCAGGGATTCCCCCAAGGGGAAGTGCTTAGGGAAGTTCGCAAGTGCGTGTCTAAAAGTGGACTGGAACGCAGCAACTGAAACAGTTGAAGCAAATGTGCCATATTGTGTCGAGGTTTCGAAACAATCTGACACCCGTCTCAACGGTGACACCTAGTGGTCACTTGCAGGTGTTGATCTGAAACAACCTTGACAACGAGCCATTAAAAAATGTGTTGTTCCCCTTCGAGGGAACTCGCACTGCGTCGTCGTCGTGACGACACTAGGGAACGCCCCCAGCGTAGCGCATCTGAAGTATGAATGAAATCTGTCCAATCCTGATTGGTGCTGCGTCATGACGTAGTAGATGACGGCATAACCGGAAGATACAAAGGGACGCCGGCTCAAGCACACGTTAGCTTTTTGCTCTTCAGCTGAAGCGCTCTGTGTTTTTGTCAGTCCTATTTATTGTTGTCTGTCCTTATTCAGTTCACAAGCATTATGAGCGAGCAATTTAAAAAGTGTGTGCATCCGTGTCCACGCTACATTTCGGGCTCGGACACACACCAGCTGTGTGTGTATTGTCTCGGCGTGCAGCACGCTAGGGCGGCTCTCGAGGGAGCCGCTTGTAGCGAGTGCCATAAGCTGCCGCTGAGAGTGTTGCGCTCACGGCTCGCTGTTTGATCAGCACGGCCAGGCTCGCGAGCCTCGCGGTTCTGGGCCCGCTGTTGCCGAGGCAGAGCGGCGCCGCAGATCGTGGGGCTCACAGATGGATCTCTCAGCGGGACATGGGACTGCTACAGCATCTTCCCAGTCCTCGTCTGAGGATTCAGACGTTCTCCCGCCCCGTGTGGAAGCCCGCGTTGCGGCTTCTTCCCGCGAGGCGGAGGACCCGATGTTACAATTGTCTGGCTCTGAGGAGTCAGATGATTTAAACATCGAGGCGGGTGATGTGGGGCTAGAGAGCACACAAACGCCACCTCACGCACCCGCTCAAGAGGAGCTTGTGGAGGTTTTGACACGCGCTGTGGCCAAGCTTAACATCGATTGGCCGCAAGAGGAACCTCAAATCCAGCCGCCCAGTAAGCTGGATGAGAGGTTTTTTAAGCGTAGATCTCAACCTCCACGCCGGGGCCTTCCTTTTTTTCCCTGACTTACACAATGAGTTGTGTAAGTCATGGGACAAACCATTCTCAGCCAGGCTCTCTAATCCCCCAGTACTTGATTTCGCAAATGTATTGGGGGCGGCTGAGTGGGGTTATGGGAGGATGCCTCGGGTGGAGGAGGCTCTCGCGAGCTACCTCTCCCCAGAGGCCGCATCGTCCCTTAAGGCCCCGGTACTGCCCACTAAGCCGTGTCGAGATACATCAGCGCTGGTGGGCAGGGCTTATATGGCGGCTGGGCGGGCTGGTGGCTGTCTGCACACGATGGCAGTGTTGCAGGCCTACCAGGCCGACCTCCTCAAGGAGCTGGATGAGGGCCAGGGTCCCTCTCCAGATGATATTCTGGAGCTTAGGAAGGCCACCGATTTGTCTCTCCGCATCACCAAGGAGACGGCCCGTGCCATTGGCCGCTCCATGGCTGGTTTGGTGTGTGTGGAGAGACATTTATGGCTGAATTTATCGGGGATGAAAGAGAAAGAGAAACATTTTCTCTTAGATTTCCCGATCTCGCCTTCTGGCCTTTTCGGTGGCGCGGTTGATACCGTTGTCGGGAGGTTTCAGGAGGTGAGAAAGCAGTCAGCAGCCTTCCAGCAATATCTCCCCCGTCGCTCCGGCTCCTCGAGGAAGGCTGCCTCTAAGGGGCAGCCTCGGCCGTCTACCAGCTCCTCGCACCGGCAGGTGCAAAAAGAGAGTGTCGCCTCCCGTGCCCCTCCCGAGGGAGCTTGGCAAAGGAGGCGGCGCTCTCGAGGTAAGCCTTCGGAGCCTAAGGTCGATCTGAGGACCGTCCTTCAGGCAAAGAAGGCTTCTTCTAAGCGGTCCTAGTTGCGGCCGGACCGCTGAGAGCTGTCCCCCCCGGGATGGAGCGATCGAGGTCGCCTCCCTCCCGGAGCTCTCGGAAAATCAGTGCTGTGTTCCCGCCGTCCAGTACGCTTCGGGCCACACTGATTTCCTGCGCACGCACGCTGCTCTAGCCGCCTCATATAAGACCTGCGGCTGGGCAGCAAACGCGTACGCACACCGAAAATCATTCTCGACTGCTCCCTGCCGGTCAGCCGCTTCAGGGGGTCGGGAACGAGGCTCGGTTGACACCCGAGGCCAGCCTCGAGAGGCTGGTTCCCTTAGTAGATTATCTCTGCGCATGGTCATGCCTTCCGAATATATCTGCGTGGGCCCTGCGTACTGTAGAGCTGGGTTACAGACTGCAGTTCAGCTCCCCTCCCCCGAAGTTCAACGGGGTGGTCTGGACTGTGGTCGGCTCAGAGCAGGTTCGGGTTATGGAACAGGAAGTTCAATCCCTGTTGGTCAAGGAGGCCATAGAACGTGTTCCTCTGCCAGACAGGGAGTCCGGGTTCTACAGCCGGTACTTCATAGTTCCCAAGAAGGATGGGGGGTTGCGTCCAATAATAGATCTCAGGCACTTGAATCGTTCTCTGAGGAGATTCAGGTTCAAGATGCTCACAATTCCAGCCATCGTGAGTCAGATCCAGTTCGAGGACTGGTTTGTCACGATAGATCTGAAGGACGCATACTTCCATATATCCATCCTTCCATGTCACAGGAAGTTCCTGAGGTTCACTTTCGGGGGCAAAGCGTACCAATATCGGGTTCTTTCCTTTGGCCTAGCTCTTTCCCCTTGCACCTTCACCAAGTGCATGGATGCAGCGCTGGCTCCGCTGAGACTCCAGGGCATTCGTGTACTCAATTACATCGACGACTGGCTAATATTAGCCAAGTCGTACGATATGGCAGTTCGACATCGAGATGTCGTTCTGGCTCATATCAGGTGCTTGGGGCTGAGACTCAACACGAAGAAAAGCGCGTTGACGCCCTCCCAGAGGACTACGTTCCTGGGAGTGGTATGGGACTCCACGACGATGCGGGCACAAATGTCTCCTGCACGGGTGGAGTCCATACAGGCGATGGTCTCCAGAGCGAAGCTAGGCCACAACCTCACTGTGAAGCAGTTTCAAAGACTGCTGGGGCACATGGCAGCAGCGTCCAACGTCATACCTTTTGGCCTGCTACACATGAGACCCCTACAGTGGTGGTTGAGAGCCAAGGGGTTTTCCCCGAGGGGAAATCCGTTCCGTATGATCAGAGTAACGCGCAGATGCCTTCGTTCTCTCGTCATATGGAGGAAACCTTGGTTCCTGTCCCAGGGACCAGTACTGGGAGCATCATGTTGCCGGAAAACCGTTTCAACAGATGCCTCCCTCACTGGTTGGGGCGCGGTCATGGACGGCCGCTTTGTGAGAGGTCTGTGGGAGACCCGGCACTCTTCCTGGCACATCAACTGCCTGGAAATGCTGGCGGTCTACAAAGCTCTGAGAAGCTTTTTCCCAGACCTCCGCAGCCACCATGTCCTGATACGCTCGGACAACACTTCTGTAGTCGCGTATCTGAATCATCAGGGGGGTCTGAGGTCGCGCCCTCTATGCAGACTGGCACACCAGATCCTTCTGTGGTCCCAGGGGAAACTGTCGTCTCTCAGAGCGATGTACGTCCCCGGGGACCAAAATCAGGGAGCAGACGTCCTGTCGAGGCAGGGGCTGAGGCCCGGGGAGTGGCGACTCCACCCAGAGGTGGTGGAAGCCATGTGCGTGAGATTTGGCCCAGTGGAAGTGGATCTTTTCGCGTCTCAAGAGACGTCCCACTGTCCACTGTGGTTCTCTCTCAGGCATCCAGCTCCGCTGGGGCTGGACGCCATGATGCAGACGTGGCCGAGGCTGCGTCTGTACGCATTTCCCCCGATCGCTCTGCTCCCGGGAGTCTTGGAGCGGGTCCGCCGGGAGGGGATCAGTCTACTTCTAGTAGCACCCCAGTGGCCGACCCGGGTATGGTTCTCGGACATTGTAGCACTGCTGGTCGGCCTCCCGTAGCAGGTCCCTCTGAGGAGGGATCTGCTGTCGCAGGCAGGGGGCACAATATTTCACCCCCGGCCAGAGCTGTGGAACCTCTGGGTCTGGCCCCTGAGGGGGCTCGGTACCTAGAGGCTGGCCTGTCAGCAGATGTTGTCGAGACCCTACTCAGCTCCAGGGCTCCTTCTACCAGGAGACTGTACAGCCTGAAGTGGAATGTGTTTTCCACTTGGTGTAGAGAGCGTGAGGTGGACCCAGTTAACTGCGCAGTGGCTTCAGTGCTGGAGTTCCTCCAAGATCGTTTCTCCGCCGGTCTTACCCCGTCCACACTTAAGGTGTATGTGGCTGCCATTGGGGCTTTCCACTCGCCTGTAGGTGATGGGCCCTTGGGGAGGCACCATCTGGTTGTACGTTTCCTCCGTGGGGCTCGGAGGATGAGGCCTGCGGCTCGCTCCAGAGTCCCAACTTGGGACCTGGCGGTGGTACTTGAAGAGTTGGCTGAGGCCCCCTTCGAGCCACTGGAGTCGGCTGAGGCAAAGAACCTGACCCTTAAGGGGGCCTTTCTCCTTGCTATCACTTCTCTGAGGAGAGTGGGGGATCTCCAGGCCTTGGCGATATCGCCAACTTGCCTGGAGTTTGCCCCTGGCGGAGTTAAGGCCATCTTACATCCTAGACCGGGCTATGTGCCCAAGGTGCCATCTAATGTGGCACGGTCAGTGGTTCTTCAGGCCTTCCATCCTCCACCTCACGTGACGGCGGAAGAGGGGAGACTTCACCTGCTCTGCCCAGTCAGAGCCCTGAGAGTGTACCTTGAGAGGTCCTCTCAGTGGAGGAAGTCAGACCAGTTGTTGGTGTGCTTTGGATCACCCAAGAAAGGGCTGCCTGCATCCAAGCAGACAATCAGTAATTGGATTGTCCAGGCTATAGCCACGGCTTATCAGGTGCGCAATCTGCCTTCACCTATGGCCGTGAGGGCTCATTCTACCAGGGGCATGGCCTCCTCGGTAGCCCTCCTTTCTGGAGCCTCGCTTCAGGATATTTGCAAAGCGGCTGGGTGGGCCACTCCGCACACCTTCATACGATTTTACAGTCTGCAACTCCCTGTGACGCCTGGCGCCAGAGTGCTCGCGTCCTAAGTGTGCCTGGTCTTCCAGCTTCACACTGGGGCGGGCTTGATTATGGTGTGGCATAGTGGGTATTATGTTCCCCTAGTGTCGTCACGACGACGACGCAGTGCGAGTTCCCTCGAAGGGGAACGTCTCGGGTTACGACTGTAACCCTTGTTCCCCGAGAAGGGACACCTATTTTTTTTAATAAAAATTTACTGAAAGAATGAATGAGGTGTTTAAACACCGCTTCCCCTTTAAAAAAGGGGAGGAGACCGATAGAAACTCTGGGTTTACCGAAGAAAACCTGCTCCCGACCAGGTTAGGTTCACAGAGTAAGTCACCATGGTAACTGACTCTGAGTATAAGTTACCTCTCTTACAGAAACGGGCTTGACTTACTCTGCTTTCTCAGGTTTAACATACCTCCCATTCTGAAACAGAAAACTCAGAGTTTCCCTCATTTCAGGGTTAACATACTCAGAGTTTTCACTTAACCTCATTTCTGAAACAGGCCCCTGTTCATTAAAATGTTGTTTTGAAAATATATACATATATTTTTTAAGCTATAATGTAGCATTTATGTAGGCCTAGATTTAAGAAAATCATATCGTAATCATTTTCACCTTTTTGATGTGTTAAAAGTGTACAGTTAGATAATAAAAAGTGGGCACTTGTAATTCACATGGTTGTGATCAGAAAATAAAGTTGAAAAGAATAATGTTTCTGCATCATTCTAATATTCTAACCTTAAAATAACATTATAACATCTCAGAAAGTGTACATTTTAATGTTCTTGGAATGTTCCAAATAAATGTTCTTTGAATGTTGTATTGTTAATAAAAATTTTGGGGAAAGAATGTTCCATGAACATTATGCTAACCTTAATGTAACGTTCCAGCAACGTTATGCTAGCCTTAAGATAACATTATGTTAACTTTAAGATAACATTCCAGCAACGTTATGCAAACTGGAGCATGGGAATGCACATATGTAGATCCAAGAAATCAAAATATTCTTGGGACGATGCCCCCGAACCCTTCTAACTACCTTAAATTTGGGACCTCTGTGTTTATAAAACCCAGCCTGCATATAACATATGAAATAAATAAAGCAAACTGTTTTGTAATAATTAAATATGGTTATACTTTTTTAGGAGTTTTTTAATCATCCTCTGGTGAGATATTAATTTTATTTGCAGTTGATTTCCTCTAATGCTGTGTTGCTGCAAGTCAGTTGTAGTTGCTGTGTTTCTGCTCATCTCTTCTCTTTTTCTGTTCTTGCTGTTCCTCTTATCTTCAGTGAATCTGCTTGTTAATGTTAGTGATCTGGTGTCATCACTAATGCTCAGTCATCACAGTAGAATGAATAATACATAATTTCACTAACTGCAACATGGCTTCACTGTTACTTTTACTCAGATTGGGACTATATGAAAACTGAGCAGTGTTTAACACTGAGGATTTTACTGTGTACCAGTAAACATAAATGTGATATGTAACACAGAAGCAAGTTTTGTTGTGGTCTTGTTGGGATCATACTAGCATCCAAAAGACAACATATGCCGGTCCACCAGCACGCCAGCATCTGACCATTTCTAGTGCTTTGATTTGGTGATTACTTTTGCTTTGGAGTGAAATTTTGTTTGATTTATTTGCAAAGCAATTGCCATTGGATATGATTGCCAGTTTCCGTGTCCAGAGATCGGGTCATTGGGGCCCTCGCCCTCGGCTGTTGCCCGATCCACTGCTCCGGCCCCTTACGGCCCCTCCTGCAGGTGGTGAGCCCACGATAGGGCGTCACTTCTTCTGGCTGAGCCCGGCCGGGCCTGGCTCGAGGGCGACATCTCGGTCCTTGTGTCTATTTGCTTCATAATGGGCTTATGAACCGCTCTAGTCTGACCCGTCACCTCCTGAGAGACCCTACCAGGGGCATATATCCCCGGATAACATAGCTCCTAGGATCATTCGGGTACTCAAACCCCTCCACCACGATAAGGTTGCAGTTAAAGGAGGGCATTACTACTTTTAAATGTTGTTTAATACACTTTGTTATATTTGCAAATAAACACACTGTTGGTTGCACTCTTGAGTTCTCCTCATCTCTTGCAAGATGATGGGTCACAAAATATTTGATAGAAATTTTACACGTGACGTACAGGTCATTGGTGTGCGCTCGGTGCTCCTGGCTGCTCATTGGGTTGAACCAGGACATCAGAAAATTGATTAACCAGTCTGAAGAAGCTCTGATCAGCTCAAAAACTAATCCTGAGAGCAGTTTTACTGACCCCGGGCTCAGTTTTAGTTTAGAAACCAGACAGAATTCATTTAAAGGGGTGATGAACTGAGAAATCAAAGTTTCCTTGAGCTTTTGACATATAAGAGATCATCATACTATAATAATATCCTGTAAGTTTCAATAAAAGCTTTTATAGACATCAGGCTCAGCAAACGACTCGTTTTTCAAAGTGGGGAACTATGACGTCAAAGAGGATAAAACACCGCCTCCACAAAAGAAGATCAACCTATGAGATCAACGCCTACTTCAACACGGCCTGGTTAGCCCCGCCCACCGATTCGCCCAAACATGCTAAATAACATAGGACGACATGATAATTGCTAAACCGGATCGAGCTACTTCCAAGCAATACTTCCATGCTGTTTACTAAATATTGTGCAGCGCCTGTTTGTGGAAGAAGACAGTCTGCATAAGCTTCCTTCGGATTCCAGCATGGTTAAACTTTATTAAATCAGTCAATCACAATTTCCCGACGCGGATCTGCCAGCAACATTTAAGTAACCATGTGTATTCTAATGCCTGATCTGCGATCAGTGATTTCTGTGTAATTATTCAAATTCAGATATTTCTCTTAAAATCGTTCAGTATGCATCAGTGACTAAACGATCAACTTCACATAATTTCTCGTAGTATTATGACAATTTTTGATGTAAAAATCATACTAACATTATAAGGGCACCCCAGGCAACATTATAAAATAATAAAACAATCCAGTTCATGACCCCTTTAAAGTGGCCATTGTTATTATTTTCTCATTTCTTAGGCTCCACATTTGACTGTTCTTGTGTAACTTCTTTTCGTTGTTATCTGCACATCATGACACACCTAGACAAAACAAGAACTAAGGTTGAACACACTTATACACTCGCACCCAAACGTGAACTTAAGACACGCACATACATTTAAACATCTGACCTCTCTTCCTTCTGATTGTATTTCTTAATGTGCCAAATATGGTGGGGTTGATCTTTGAGTCCTATGATTGGATGGAATGGACATCGTGGATGATTTTGCTTAATCTTGTGTATAAATATGAGCCTTTTTCCTTAATAAACTTGAGAATGTTATGGTACTACACATTCTCTGTGTCTGCTTGATCATTCTCACATCACAAGGGTTGAGGCGTCTGTTTCCACCTGATCACTGATAGCTGAGGCTGTAGATAGTCTACCTGAAAATTAATCTAACAATCAGTATTTTTTATCAATCAGGCCAGTGCTGTAGCAATGCATCACTTCTTTTCCATGATGTTTTCACTGCTGGCCATTATTGGGCATGTGAGCGGTCGGCCTGCAGAAGGTCGTTCTGAGCGGAGCGTCGACCGACCTTACAAATCTGACATGACGGTGACGAACGGAATGAACTGGGGATCGTGGGGGGATAAGAGGATGTGTCCAAGTGGAACGTACGCCGCAGGGTTTAGTCTGTTGGTAAGTTTGGCATTGACTCTATTTTGCTAATATGGGGGTGGATGAGCGCTTCAAAGGTTCAAAACTGTGGAGTTGCTGTTTGTCGTTTAATTCCAGGTTTCTCCAGGGAACTGCACCTGCTTAAGATTTTTACAGTGTCTGTGTAATACTAAACAGCATGAAGATAAATGTTACTATGGGTTGGGTTAGAGTTAACTCTTTAAAATGAAAGATTGCCTTGTTGTTGTTGTTTTAAGGTGGACAGACTAAAGGCTTCTGGTGATAATACAGCGCTCAATGGGATTCGTCTTTACTGTGTCAATCGGTGCGCCAATCAGTGTGGAGGACCCTACATAACTGCACTTTATTCCAAAACCGGAGGGTAATGAACTCAGATTATTCTTGCTTTAATTGTTTAAGCTAGATAATTAAATTGAGGATTTTCTTGAAAATAATAGTTGATTTGATCAGGCAACCTCTTTGTGTGTTTTCTTCAGCTTTGGTGAGTGGACAGATGTCAAATGGTGTAATTTTGGATACTTGAATTATTTCCAGCTGAGAGTTGAATCTTTCCAAGGATCTGGAGATGATACGGCCGTAAACAACATCAGGTGAGTGTGTGCTGCTATAAGTTATAACATCTCTTGCTCCTCCTGGTTTTATTTTTCCATTTAAGGACTCAGTTTTCCCCCATCAATAGTTTAGTTAATATCACACTTGCAGTCGTGCTGCTGTTCGTGATTGTGATTGGCTGCAGGTGATCATGTGATCCGACAGCACAATTACATATTTTATCATAATATTGTCACATCTGATTTTTCTCCAGGTTCTACTGCAGTGGTATTTTTCTTCTGCATGGTGACGGCACAGACAGGGGCTCCTGGGGCAGCTGGAGCCAATACTGTGCGGGAAAAGGAATCTGTGGCATGAAGACCCGGATACAAGAGTACAAGTCAAATCAAGACAACACCGCTCTCAATGACGTGCACATGTACTGCTGTGATTAAGGTGATGTGATCACAATCAAAAACTCAGATCTTACTAATAATGACTGCAGATCTACTAAATCGGATTTTTCTTTCAGGTGTAAGAGGATGACAACAAGAACAGCAAGAAGATCAAATGTATTGTTATTATTGATCATCATACTATGATAAACTAACATAAACCATGTCACACAACAGTTTTGTAATGTAAATCTGTAAAGTCAACAGGGGTGCGTTCTCCGATAACGTTGTCTCTTAGCACGCTACGAAGACTCAAAAGGTACACCTTAACTACAGGTATACCTTTCCTACGTGTGTTCTGCGAACTATACCTTAGGATGTTGCTTAAAGCTACACTGTGTGATTTTTACCCCCATCTAGCGGTGAAACTGTATATGACTACCCAGTGAAAATTAGTTTCTGTTCCTCTCAATTCCGAGGGCGTTTTAACTCCTACGGTGGCCGTATTATTCCAAGATTAACATGGCTTCCAGTTCGACTTCGTCCATGACAATAATAAACAATAATACGTCTAAAATGAATAAAACTACAGGACAGACGTCAGGAGGTAAACGTCACCCTTGGAATCGGCTATCCCAGCATAATCAGATTAGGCTAATGTTACAATGTGTACAAAGTAAAAGCAATTAAAAATAACTAAAATTTACAGTGTCCTTTTTTTATATAGCTTAAAAAATTGCACCTTTAAAACTATTCATCACCTGTGATCCGTCGCAGCACAGATTTATGTTACAAGGTAAACAATACTTTTTCACCATTGATGCGAGGATGAAGTTATACTAGAGGTCGATCTGGCGTTATGCACAACCATGCTATGGTAGACAAGCAACTATAAAACTTTGAATTTACACAAATGAATTACAACAGGCTGAATTACCTGTCGAGAAGAAAGCAGGCAACCTCGGCGTCCGTTTTAAAATCTTTTCTCCTCATGAGCTCTTTCCATCTGGGAAAAGTTACTCCAATATTGACTATGGTCTTGCTGATTTGTCTGTCGCGTTGACGTTTTAATTCTCTCTTTCAAATGTGACTACGCACGCACACACACACACACACACACACACACACACACACCACACTATCTTTCAAATCTGCCGGCACTCGCGAGCTCGCGAGTAATCTCCCCCTCGCATTCGTCTCTGTGTCACTGAGTGTAAAGCGCGAAAGGCGAAGCTTGAATTTACAGGCATGTCCCTCTTTGGCTAATGTAGTTTCAAGATGGAGGGACAACATGGCGACCGGCATACGAACCCCTCACCCGTATGTACTTTCAATGGCAGATTATAAACTTAAGAGAATACTTTATTACTTGAAAGAAGTAAATATACATTAATGAGCACATATATTTTTGAAAGAACTAAGTGTTTTTTGCTAAGAATCAACTAAAAAAGTTACACAGTGTAGCTTTAAGGTAAACCTTCTTAAGTTCGACCTTAGCAGGTGCTGTCCATGGTGGAGGCGCTGAATAGGTTGATATCGATGCCTCGATGATCGATTGTGCGCTCTTTCCTTCACAGCGGTATAGGTAAAGTATTGAGAAAACAATGTTCTTTATAAAGAAGCGTTTTAGAAATAGTACAAACTGCATTTATCGGAGCTCATTGAAATATGTACATGCAGAAATAAATATGAGTATGTGTTTATAATTTAGCAAGTGTGCAATCCCAAACCCTCACGGCAATAAGTGTGTTAATGTTTTCCACAATGTATGCTGATTATCCACCAGCCATGTAGTTGACATACACTAACTGGCTCCGCGGACGGCGCCGTCTTTGATTTAAAACAAGTACTCGCTGTCTCGCTGCCATAGCTATAAAGTTTGTGTAAACTCATCTTTCTTTATATAGACTCCTAAGCCTTTTCTGTCAAATGGTTCGCCAGCTGATGTGCCTTAGGATAGTAATTAAAAAAGCTAACAACCATTAGTGTATGGAAACTTTATTAATGAAAACACTTCCATACACTGGGTGTAGGCTATAACAACCTAAGTATTTTATGTGTAAAATTTTAAAGTAAAGTAAAAATGTAATTTTAATACTAAATCAGATTTTATATTAAATGTTCATATAAAATTTTCTATGTGTAATTAAACTGCGATGTAAAAAAGCTTTTTGCGTAGTGGTGGCCACTAGCGGTATGAACCGTCAGCAGCGATAAGGTATAGCTAAGAGCGCTCCAGACCAACCTTACGAACGTATGACTTACAGAAGGTATACTTAACTAAGAAGGTTTCGGAAAACACGTATTAACGATAAGGTACTTCTTAAGGTACAACTTAAGAACAACGTAGCGTTAAGGTAGTTTCGGAGAACGCACCCCTGGTCATTATCACAAAATAAAGCCTAGCCGAATGATCATGACATTTACATCCCGCTACAGTTGAAATTATCTTATTCATTCTTGTATGTTAGTGATTCTTCTGAAGACTCCTGAACTTCTGCTGAAACTTGTCAAATATCAGCAATAAATATCCGTTCTGTCTTATCCATTCATGCATTCCCTGGTAATGACCAACATACTCTACTACAGGGACAATACATTAAATTAAAGTGTAATGTTGTAATCCTGTTACCCTAAACTTTTTGCCTTTCTGAAGATATAATTATATCCCAATATATATATATATATATATATATATATATATATATAATGCGTTCCATATATATATCACTGCTTTTTGATTTTGTGTGGATACATTTTGATCCTGATTTCTAATGCATCTTTGAGGAGAAATTGGTTCTTTCTCTGTTCAGTTTACTAGCTGAAATATTTTTGCTCAATTTGCTCTGCTGTATTAATCCAATTTTCTACATTTATTACCTGAACTGCTTACAAGGTAATTAGCTGTTGTAATATCCTCTCATACAGGACTGCCCTGTTGAGATTGGATAAGCTGAATTATTATACTCTGTACTTTTTGATATCTTTGCTATGAATATTAATCCTTGTGTAACCAGTTATAGAATTGTTTGTTTAAAAAATGTTTATTTCATAAAGACAAACACTGTTTGATTCTTACTTCAGCTTGCAGTTCTATACGTATAATAAAAAGAGCATATTAGTACTTCTTTTTATGATCAAGGCCAACTGAGGATCCAGGAAGAATTCTGCCAGAGGGTAAGCATGAATTTAATTCACAGGTCTTGATGATAAAGAATTGTTATTGTTTCACAAGTGGTGAAGGGACATACCTAGATTTGCTGGTATAATTAAACAAGCTAGGAAGGATTTATCCTTATTCTGACCTGACAGCAAAAGACTATCTAGCAACAATGATACTAGGGTTCATCAGGAGTTGAGAGCAATACTAGATCTCACCACTATATATATATATATATAAAATGTTTATATGTAAAATGGCACAATGCATATTCAGAAAATGTTTTGATGCAAAAAATAATAATTCAAACCTTATTTTAATATTTAAGAAGATTGTAAACCCGCTCCTGCAGCGACTATAACAAACGGTGCCATAATCAAGAAGCAGTTATGAATCAGAAATCACAGATTGATATTACAGATTATGTGCTGTCTTTGACAGACACCTGAGTAAAACCAGACGATTACATTATTTTAATGAGTCCACCCCACAAGATTACTGTTATAAACATGAACCTTGTCTGAAAGGCAAATGGGGAGGTGTTGCTGTAATTTATAGTAATTTCTTCATAATTATTGTGTCAGAGTTCTGTCACTTCTGTTTGGGTTAAATCTTGGGTTGGTGACAGAGCTCTGGCATTCCCAGGTTTGTCATGTGTTTGTGTATAGTCTGGGTTGTTGTGAGCATAGATATCATATAAAGGCTAGATGTCTCGTCCGCGCTGCTGGCCAATGGAGGTCGACATCCGCAAACGGCGGCCATCTTACCACAGGGTGCTCGCTCACTCGTAACATGGTGCATGTACTTTTAAATAACCATAACTTGCTCATTTTTCTACCGATTTTCAAACGGTTTGGTTTGTTATAAACGTCCGAGATGTAGTTATGACACTGCATACATATGAATAATTATAGCAATGGACTTCCATATGAAAGAATTATAGCCACGTTAATAACGTTTGTATGAAACCAAACCATTTGTAAATCCGTCAAGATTTCAGCGAGATAAGAGTATTTGTGTGCGTGCTGATCACTCACCTTAATTCACAGAGCCCTGTGGTAAGATGGCCACCGGTGATGCCGGAAGTGACTCCGCCTTAAGACATCTAGCCTTTATATGATATCTCAACCCGTTCTCATTCCCGGGGCGTAATATACTTACGCTTTTGACACGTCCGTCAGCGTACAATTTCAACGCACATGGCACCCATTAGCGTCAAAAGAGACGCACAGAGCTTTCCACTAACTCCAATGTAAACCCATCCGCGGTACTATTGAACGCCCAGGGCACGGCGAACTGAGTGTTGATAACACCCCAGAAGTGTCCTCATTGTCAATTCAAATGTTTTTTTTTTTTAGATTTTAATATATACATATATTCATTGTTTTGAAAATTTCACCATTAATTATCAATTAATCTCGATAAAATATTTGGCAGACGGAGCCAGTGGATTCACCCTTCACCCAATCAATTCAAATGTTTTTTTTTTTTTTTTTTTTGTTTTTTCAGATTTTAAACACACACACACACACACACACACACATATATATATATATATAATTTTATTTTGATATATTTCAACACAAAAATGTGATTGATAATTCTACAATATGAAAATGTTATGGTCTTTTTCTTTTTTTTACTTTACAACAGCGTCATGAATATTGATTGGTTTAAAGATTATTTTATTGTTAATATTTATATTCAGCCAACTATTAGCCACAAACGTTACCATTTCACCATTAATAATAAATTAATCTCGATAAAATCTTTGGCAAAAGAGAACTACCCATAATCCGTTGCCATGGAGACACTGACGGGGTCGGAGTTTGATGGGAGTTTTTTCTAGTTCGTGAGCATTTTGTGACGCAGGTAACGTTAAGTCAAACTTTGGCTATTATTTAAGTTCTGAAGGTGATATTATACAGTTGTTTTAGAAAGACAACGTGTCTGGTTTGATTTGCTAAAATCTCGCAAATGTTTTTCAAGAAGTAAAACATTTAAATGTAAATCGTTGACTCGTTCTCATAAGCCAATTTAAACTAGCTAACGGGCTTGCTAGCTAAAATTGCTAAATTGCGTTATTAAAGTGTTAATGTAATTACAATATAATTTAATAGTGTGTAAAATTAAAATTCAGGTATTTATGTAAAAAACAACTACAACGTTGCTAATTATAACAATATAACCTCACTTTATAACTTTGCATGTATTTTCATATTTGTTTTAGGCTACTTTACATTTTCACCCGAATACAAACTATGAAGATGCATTTGATTGTAGGTTTTTATTAAGTAAGCTATCTGTTTATTTTGTGTTCTGTCAATATTATCTCTCCTGTTTAGTTTGTTGAAAAATGAGTGGTTTTAATTTCGATGCTGAAGATTTGGAGTTAGAGGATAAGCTTCAGGATGTTAACAGATTTCTGCAGGTTTTGGAGGTAAGTTAAGTGTTGCATTATGGCAAAACGTACGAAGAAAATTATTTTACACCTAAATTATATATTCATTATTTGGAGTGTTGCTTTTTTTTTGTGTCTTGTTGAATTACACAGAGTGAGGCTCAGAAGGAACTCGAGGCACAGAGGGAACAAACCCCAACCCCTGTTCGATGGAAGAAGCGTGACAGGCATGGGTTTGTTATTCCTAAAAGGCCTTCATCCAGTAAGAAATCCAGTGGAATGCCATCTGGTTAGTAGTCCTACTTATATTTCTCCTTTCTGTTTACTTAACAATTTCAATTACTAAATTGGTCTCAATGTCATTTTCAGCACCAACTACCAAGCAAGATCAACGCACAGGTAAAGCCAAAACACATTTTGTGATTATGGAAAACTAAAAAAGATGGATATTTACATGGTTTTAATCTCCATAACCTTATTAAAGTCTGTGAAAAGGAGTTTAAAAGTTCCAGATTGTCTTTCTTCTCTCCTTATGTCATGTTGAAGGGGTTGGAGTCTCAGCAGCAATACCATCAGTTAATAAAACAGACCAAATGTTATTGTCAGAATTGTACTGAAAACTGATAGTCTCTCTGATAAAGCCTGCCTGTCTTTGCCACCTGTATTTCCTTAAAAAAAAAAAAAAATTGTTAACACAGAACAGCCCAGATGTGCGGCACCTACTGATGTTGTTTCCAGTGTCAACCTAACAAAAGGTACATAAGTAAAGCATAGTGTATTGTAATTGCCTGGATAGATTATACTTTTATTATTAGTTTAGATGGTATTTCTTGACCGTTTTGGTTTAGGTAGAATTGTATGAGCTGTTGTCAATTTGAAACAATAGAGTTGGTTTATTGGCGAAGTTTATTTATTTCATTCTTTTTCTGTTAGGATCTGAAACTGAGGTGCTTCGTCAGGAGCTCCTTGAGCTGCTTGAGGATGTAGTAGACGATGAAGTATTGGAGGACACAGCAGTGATTTGTGAGGCGTCATCCGAGTCAGCTGCTACTGAGTGGGAGATCAGAAACAAAGTGTCCTCACAAAAGTGGAAAGAGGCCAGACCATTTCTTCTTAAAAATATGCTGGCTACCCAAGATCCACATCCACATTGTGGGTGCCAGTGTGGCAAACAAGCTGTAGTGAGGTGTCTGGACTGCCTGCCTTTCCCGTTCCTTTGTGAGGACTGTGATACTGCTGTCCATTCACGCTTTGTCCTGCACAACAGAGAGTCACTAACTGGAGGATTTCGGCAGCCTTTGTCAGAGTTGCGCCAGCAAATGGGTAAGACCATTTCCAAGTATTATGCCTTACTTTGGATGAAACGTGCTATTCTTCTAACTGGATTCACATTAAGAAACCAAATGTTGATGTTTTTCAAATTCTCTATGCAATGCATCTTTTTAGTTGAAGAAATAGTTAATTTTGCATAACAAGTTAGTGTGTGTGCTTTTTTTGGTATCTAAACAATACACATTTTCATTTTTTTGATAGCACGGCTGTTACCTATACAGAGACCAGATCGTGTGTGTGGCTGTTCAACAGGCAACATTCATGCGTCACCTGGCAGAAATGTGTCTGTCATTACCATAAATGGTAAGTGGACATTTTACACATGGTAGTTTCGCCTCTTGAGAAGTTGCAGTTTCTATTATTTAGTCAGTGTAACTTACCCTGTACACTTACAGATAAACTGAGGCATATTGTTGACATTTTTCTATCTGCTCCACTCGCTTGCCAGTCTTGTGCCGAGTTGTGCCCGCTGAGAATTTCATGCACATCACGGTTCCTCACGGGTATATTCTAAGTACTGTATAAAAACGATATAATATTCTTTGCCCAGTTCATCAATGTTGATAAATTATTCAACTAGGGGTGCACCGAAATTTCGGTCGCCGAAATTTTCGGCCGAAAATGCCATTATCGGTTTCGGGCCAAAATAAAAAAAACTGCCGAAAACGTAAACCGAAAGTGAATGCCACCCGCCCCTCCCATCCGTGCGCAAGCGCTTAGGTTTCACTCACTGTCGAGCTGTTATCACGCGTCTGCCTATCAAAGATGAAGCATGTCAGAGGGCTGTCACTTATTGCAAGCGATCGGGCCAACCAACACGTTTCGAAAACGAAAATAGGGAACGGCCTTCTCTCGGAGCGCGTCCAGCTCGTCACGATACGCCCGCAGCGAACGCACGTCACACAGCAACTGCAGGTTCTGACACACACACACACACACTCACAAAATAGCCTATTTATGTATAATATAGTGCATAATAAATGTAGCCTTCAGTAATGTTTTTCATTGATGTTATGGCAGTCCACATTGCTGACTTGTGTGCGTCTCAAGCGCTCTCTTTACGTTCGTCCTAATGCCTGTTTAGTTGTCCGTGGATTTGCCTATGTTGAAAACGGATCAACGCCAAATATAGGCAATTTACTAACGATTCAATGAACACTTGTCTCAAAAATCGAACAGGATTTTTTTCACAAAAGTGACAGCCCTATACGTGAGGACACCAAAGTTGCAATATATAACATTTGTTCTGGAAAAATCTCCAAAATTGTGGATTTTTTTTTTTGCTCAACTTTTAAAAAACTATTTTATTTAATTTAATGGAACATAAAACTTGAAGGATAATATTATTTGGTATTATTATTTATATTTATTGTTAAAATATTTTATGTTTTGTTATGTAACTGTTAATAAAAGTTTTATTATTATATTGTGATTTTTCATTTAAGATCCATTAATTTCAAGCAATTTAATATAAAATGTATAAGTTTTTTAAAAGAAGCCATTTTCGGCTTCAGTTTCGGTTTTCGGCCAGGCCAAGTGCATCCTAAATTTTCGGTTTCGGTTTCGGCCCAGAATTTTCATTTCGGTGCATCACTAGATTCAACCATCCCGTGAGGTGCGGAAACCTCTGCACAACACCGACACAGCTGGTGCTCCGTCTCTCTTTTACTTCTGTCACACACACTACACCCACACATACGCACTGATCTCCCTTCCTTCTTATTGTTCATGACTACTCATCATGCAAGGGGTTTTGCCCAATTTCACTGTGGGTGTATGTGTGTTATTATCAAAACGGTATTTTTTTGTAATGCACGAGTATGACAAGGTGGCAGTACCTACATTTACAGTGCATTATTATGTGTGTTTTCCGCAACATCTTCTTGCAATCTTTTCCTATAACCATTTAAAGATGGAATTTAAAAAAAACAACGGCCTGTTTTCCTTAACAATATTACTTAATTTATTCATTTAATTTAATGCTCCCTACAGGCCGCTACAACCTTGTATTGCCAGTTGTGAGTTGCACCAGCTGTTGCCTAACATGGTCCCCCACCATTGAGGACATCCAGCGTGATGGATACTGGCCTGGCACCATGAATTTCTGCACCCTGTATACCACTGATGTCTTTCAGTCTTTCTATGACCTTAAGATGGCTGCACCAGGTGTATCACTTAAGGCGTACGTCAAAATGCTTGATGAAAGAACAGAGCGCTTCGGAAGAGTGAGTTTTCAATTTTGCCAAGCTTAATGAAGATGCATGCAATGTTTATTAGTTAGTGTTTATGGTGAGTTACACAAATATTATTTTCCTTAGAGTTTTTTCCTATGTTTGTCCTAAATCTAAAAGGCGGGCAAAATATCAGCTGATACCTTCAGCAAAAGCTTTTCTGAGTGGGTTGCTGTGACATACGAGGTGGAGAAGATATTCCACGAGAAATCATTTGACTGCCCTGCCTGCACTCCAGAGATGCTTGCAGTGTCAGTTGACGGAAACCGCAAGCTTTATCGCTTCAAATCAAATGCAAGGTATTTCAAATTTAGGGTTTTAGACCAAAAAAGTATTCCTAACTATTGGTTCCTACACTTCGAATGTTTAGTAGCCAAATCAGGTTAAGGAGCCAAAACGTAGAATTTTCCATATGAAATGATATTTTTTACATTATGCATTAGATATGGGTTAAATTAACTTGTAGCCCATGTCAACAGTGTATGGAAAATGGACATTATTTGTTTGAACAGCTCTCACTGTATTGTTTCAGCACTTCAGAGCCAGGCAACTTTGAAGGTGTCTTTATTCAGAAAGATGAGGAGGTTGCTGAGTTTGTTGACAACATCCACAGACAAACAAATCATGCAAGTTTCAATATTTGTTTTTGTCTCATTGCTGTCTTGACATTATTTACTTTGAGTAAAATAACATAATCATAGAGACTTATTTTAAATGAAAGAGTCTTTAACCTAAGAAAGTGTAACCTGTGCAGGAAATTAATTATATTTTTTTAGATTTGCTTGGTTTAGGCTTCTCCAGGGTTTAATGTCTTATTAAGATTACTTTAAGGTAGGAAAGGCATATCTAGAAAATTTTATGAAGCTCAGATTTAATTTCTCTATCTATTTTAAAAGGACAGTAAAGGCTTTTTATATCCATACATTTGGAGGTTCCATACGTGTTAAACTAGTTTATCCTACAGTAGTTCTGCAAACAAACACATCCAGTTCAGTAACTTTTTTTTTTTTTTTTTTACAATAACACAACACAGTGGTACCGGTATCTCATTACAGCACGTACAGCCATATAAGCTATATCATCTTACAATCTTTGGATATATATGTTCATACATAAGCATATAAAATGCAAAAACAAAATAATTATAATAAAAAAATACAAAAGGGCATATCAAAGTAAATGCATAACAGGGACATTTTATAGACCAGTAATCAAAAAGATATATCAGTCGCTAAGCATCTTCCAGAAAGTTCCACAGAGAAGACCAAGTGCGCCAGAAAACATCAGATCTTTGATGCAGATCGTGAGTTAGTTTTTCCAGAAGTAAAAGAGTAGCAACCTGACTCATCCACATATTAACTGAGGGTATTTGAGGAGTTGACCATAGTAATAATATACATTTTTTTGCTAAATATATACAGAAGTTCAACACACTTTCTTTGTCACAGTCCAGGCATAGACCAGCTTTACAGTTCAGAAGGTAAACATTTGCAAAGGTCTTTCCAATAATCTTTTGAACAACCATGTGGATCTCTTTCCAGTAACCTTTGATTTTATCACAATCCCAAAACACATGCACCACTGTGCCAATGTTCGACCTACATTTGAAACATAATTGAAAAGAATTGAGGAACATTTTATGAAGTTGAACTGGAGTTAGGTCCTGTGAATGAATTTATAATTTTGTTCCTGGGCCGAAATTGAGACACCTTTGGAGAAAACACATGTACAAACAGATAACCACTCCTCATCACTAAAATTTGATCCTAAGTCATTTTCCCATATCATTCTCAAAGAATCAAAACTTGAAGGACCAACATTAGACAGCAAAGAATATAACTCAGAGATCTTCTTCTTAAGAGTAATTGAAGAGATAAGCTGTTTTTCCACGTCAGTAAGATCAAAACGTATATTACCTTCTTTTGAGTGTGACTCCAAAAAGTGCTGTAATTGAAGAAATTTATAAAAATCTTTACTGGGCAGGTTAAATTCCTGCTTTAATGGCTGGAATGACCTCATTTGACCATTATCAAATAGATGACCAAACTCTGACAGTCCACTCACCCTCCAGGTCAGAAGACCAATATTCTGTACGCTTGGGGAAAGATCAGGATTGAGTGCAATAGGAGACTTAAAAGATAACTTATTAGGAATAGCTAAATATTTCTTGACACCCTTCCACACCGAAAGAGTATTTGACACAGTGAAAATATTATTCAGAGACTCAATTTTTTGTATATTATGTACAAATGGCAGAGAGCCAGTCCAGTAACTTTGAGAACCAGTTGACAGTCAAAATTCTTAGAGGGTTTTAAAAATTCATTTAGTTCAGTTATAATCTTTGAATTTATAGATCTCAGGAAAAGGGTCGTGTGGATCTTCAAGTTGGAGAGCAGCTAAGGAGTCTTCCAGGAAAAACACCAGCAAATTGGATGAGGAAGGGCTTGAAATTGCTGTCTGTCGCCATGGAGTCCTCCTTGGAGCACTGAACATGTTTCGAGGGGAGATCTTTGCCTACCCTCTTTTCCTCCAAAGGATGTTGGCAGAAAAAGCCCCAGGAAACATCACATTCCTTTGCTCCGATGTGGCATGCAAATATTTCCCATATTTGTCCAAGGTGGCTCAGCAATGCCCTGAGATGAGGAAGCTCCTGTCCATGCGTCCTTTCCTGTCTGTAATGCACGCAAAGGCTCACACTGGGAAATGCGAGGTACATTGCAACTTTAATGACTAAGTTAGTAGTCATTTGAGTCATTGAGTAATTTAGAAATAACATTATTTTATGATTATTGTACGCACTTCTTATTAGATTAAATGGGGAGGAGCATTTCAGGAAGGTGCAGGCTCAACAATTGGAGAAGAGGTTGAGCAAGTGAACAGTTTCTTGTCCAGGGCAGCAATCACGACCAAGTACATGTCCAAAGCAGGTGTGTGTGTGTGTGTGTGTGTGTCTGTGTCTGTGTCTGTCTGTGTGTGTCTGTTTGTGTGTGGGTGGGTGTGTCTGTGTGTTTGTTTGTGTGTGTGTGTGTGTGTGTGTGTGTGTGTGTCTGTGTCTGTGTCTGTGTCTGTGTCTGTGTCTGTGTGTCTGCGTGTGTGTGTGTGTGTGTGTTTGTTTGTTTGTGTGTGTGTGTGTCTGTCTGTCTGTCTGTGTGTGTCTGTCTGTGTGGGTGGGTGTGTCTGTGTGTGTGTTTGTTTGTGTGTGTGTCTGTCTGTGTGTTTGTGTGTGTGTGTCTCTGTGTGTCTGCGTGTGTGTGTGCCTGTGTCTGTTTGTGTGTGGGTGGGTGTGTCTGTGTGTTTGTGTGTGTGTGTGTGTGTGTGTGTGTGTCTGTGTCTGTGTGTCTGCGTGTGTGTGTGGGTGTGTCTGTGTGTTTGTTTGTGTGTGTCTGTGTGTCTGTCTGTGTGTTTGTGTTTGTGTGTGTGTGCCTGTCTGTGTGTTTGTGTGTCTCTGTGTGTGTGTGCCTGTCTGTGTGTGTATCTGTGTGACTGACTGTGTGTGTGTGTGTGTGTGTGTGTGTGTGTGTGTGTGTGTGTGTGTGTGTGTGTGTGTGTGTGTCTGTGTCTGTGTGTGCCTGTGTCTCTGTGTGTGTGTGTGTGTGTGTGTGTGTGTGTGTGTGTGTGTGTGCCTGCCTGTGTGTCTGTGTGTGCCTGCCTGTGTGTGTGTGTGTGTGTGTGTCTCTGTGTGTCTCTGTGTCTCTGTGTGTCTCTGTGTGTCTGTGTCTAGGAGGTGATTATTAATTTGCACTGACATTGAATTCAGGAAGAACAAATATGCTGACCCTTCTGGCTTCCGGGTGGAATAAAAAGAAAGTCAAGAATATGGGCCGCACTTTAAGCCAGAGATACACCAAGGTACATTTTTTCTACAGTGATGTTGATATCATAATGAAAATAAACACAAATAATGTACATGCATACATGAAAGGACATTTGTTATTGTAGACTGTAAGGATGCTCAAAGAACAAGTGGACATCCTGAATGCTACCAAAGATGAGCTTGGTGTAGATGATGACACACTGCAGCTATGGGTGTCTGATGTGCAGCAATGGGCTGAGGGTAAGATGGCTTATTGATCATTGTTGATCAATCAACAATGATCTTGTCATTGAAATTCCTGGGATTACACAACAGAGTGAACGTGAACCATTGGTTAACCCTAATTATGCTTAAAGAAAAATGATTGCTGAATATAATAGAATGATTGTGGTTATGTGTATACTCAATAATATGACTCTGATTTAGAAACTGATCCAGGTGATGGCAGCCTTGGGGCATTGCAGGCACGAATTGAAGAGCTCGCAGTCATCATCAAAGTGCGGACCCAAAACCTTTACAAACAAACTGGTAGGTCACAGTTGAAGACATTTGACATTGCCTAGTTAAAAAATGCACATGGTAACCTATACAGGAGTTCAGAAAACCCAACAAAATCTTATCCAGGGTGGTTAAAGGAATAAAATGCACATTTTCCAAAACACTGCTAAAAGTGTCACAATCGGGATTTGATTTTAAAGGGGTGGTAAAACACCTTTTTTCAAAGGCTTGATTGTGTTTGTGGGGTTCACTGTAAGATGTTCATGCTTCGTTTTTAAAAATTCACATTATTTTTCACATGTTTACCCATTATTCTACACTGCTCTGTCCCTCCTTGTAAAAACGGCCGGATGATTCCTGGTTCTATGAAGCCCCGCCCTCAAAAATATGCAATGGGCTCAGATTGGTTAGCTCTTTTTCAAAGCAACATAAAATGGCCTCGCCCCCTTTATGTACTGTGCTCCCAGAGGAGGGGTTTATGTAAATATTGGACATAGTGATGTCAGCATGCCCACAGGAATGTCGTGTAGTCCCTATCAGCCGTTTCTGTAGTTCTTAGAAATTGATTTCTTTAAAAGCAAATATCTCCCTTTGCTTTAAACTTTGAACGTTGTAACTTTGCAGATGTTTATGCTCAAACAGCAACATTACACACTAACTAAAGTTAGAAAAGTGAAATCGTGTTTTACCACCCCTTTAAATACATACATACTCAGAATTTTATTTTTTATTTTTTTGTTGCAGATAGCAACAAGAGGCGTCACAAGATCAGAAAAGTCATTCTTAATGAGAAAAAACGCTTGGCAGTGACCATTTGCGAGTATAACAACTTGGCTGAACCAGCTAAGCAAATTGTGTCCACTGATGCCAGTGTTCTGACTGAATGGCCTTGGAACAACATAAATGAAAGTAAGTTCCCCATTAAAGGGATCATTTTATTTCAAAGGGAACTTTGGTATGTTTTAGCTTACCTCAAGAGCATCCAAGATGTAGGTGTCTTTTTTTCCGCAGTAGTTTCAATTTTAATATTTTTAGGTCAAACCGTTCTTGTCTGTCAGTCATTTCATGCAGGTCTATGGTCACTTTCTCAAAGAGCATGCACAAAGTCCAAATTAAAACAATGCCCCATCGTCCAAATTAAACAATTCCCCATCATAAGTACACATTAATGGCCTAAGACACGAAACGAGCGGTTTGTGTGAGAAAACGAACAGTATTTATATAGTTTTTACCTTTTGTACACAACCACGTCCAAGTGATCTGAGGACGTGCGTGCTTCCAAGTGTGAGGTAAACAAAAAATTTGACTTCTCTGTGCATGCTCTTTGAGGTGATGACCACAGACCTGCATTATATGACTGTCAGACAAGAACGGTTTGACCTAAAAATATCAAAATTGAAACTACTGCGGAAACAAAGACACCTACATCTTGGATGCCCTTGAGGTAAGCTACAGATCTGGCCTTTAAAAACGCGCGTTTTCTCCCGCGGCATTCGGCAATTCGTCTCGTAGAGTCTCGCAGAATTCTGCAAGTGCTTTCGGGGGGCGCTACTTACAAATTCCCTCAATGTGTTTCGCTTCACAGAATATCCACCAGGTGGCGCATAAAAAACAACTTTACATTAGATTTTTTCTTTTACTTCATTACGTCACGATTGTGAGAAAACATCCACAATAAAATATAAATTATAAATAGTAATAGACACAAATATTTACAGTAGGCTACTGTATTATACAGACATTTGAAAATATTTGTAAATGCAAAAGGTTCATTAAGACAAGAAGGGGTATTGGACAACGTTTACGAATTTTTATATGCTTTGTCATTGCTGTGGTTTCCAGGAGATGAGTGCATGCAGAATATTTAACATTGCTTTTATTAAAACAGCAAAGTGACGTTCTTGCCAGTAGCGCATAACTTTTTTGTACAACTATTAAGATGATTGTGCATGCAATGCGCATTTATATAAGTGCAACAGAGAATTTAGTGTGAGCATAATACACGTGACTCTGCCTGTAAAAACCCAGCAGTATTTTTTATATATATACATTAATTCGTGAAGATATTTCTTGTGTGATTGTTCTTGTGCAGATATTTCTTGTGAGGTAATGTTGCAGCTCAACGCGTAGCATTTATATTTTGGGCGCATCTGATTTGCCATTACATTATTGATAAATATTTTAATTGAACTGTCTTAATGCATTAAGCATAAAGATTTTTCCACGTTAGTCTCAGAATGTCCGGGGTTGGTTTGAGGTCTTGCCGACAGTTTGTAAATCTTCTAAATATTCATATTCACAAATTCCATACAAAGGGTGATCAACAGTTATGACTTCTAAAATAAAATAAAAATGACCAGATAAGAGGTATCTGATTGACAGTTTGACAGATGTTGTTTTAAAAAAATAATTACAACATTATGGAGAAGTGGTATTAAATATTCGGTAACACATAGCCTAATACAATTATTTTAAGTATGCATTTTGTTCAGTTTTGCTTTTACAAAATGTTCCCTGTTTTTTATATAATTAATTTAATCTGAGATGTGCGTTATATCGCTTTTTGATCATTATTTGTGTTGTCGAATTTTGACACAGTTTCATTACTTGTTCATAATAATTTGATTCATAATTATGTCGTTTTTTTCTAAAAGTAAAAGTAAAAAAACTAAAAGTTTTTCTAAAAGCAATATTCTAAAGAGATACAAAGACAGTGTACGTGTACCCACCAGATTTCGCCATGAGTCATTTTGTACCCACCACTTTTAACTTCCGTTGACCGTTTTCAGTGGTTATGAGGAGCAATATGAGAGAAAATTTTTGTAATCATTGTCTGACACAACAAAAAAAAATTATAATATTCATTTTATTTTAATTTTCGTGTTCGCATTTATGAGGGAAAAAACAACGTGTCAGTTTACGGTTATGGACGTGAGCGCTCTAAAAGCGGCACTAAAAGACTGCTTTAAAACTTTCACAGAGACCTTAAACAGAACAGCTGCCTTTCTTTAAATCGAATTTCGTTTTGTATTAATTATGTCTTAATTTTAATCAATGTTTCGTGAACCAATTGCCTGGATTTAAGAAGTAAATATAGCAGACAATCACGACACCGGCGCCGGCGATATCTCATAAATGAACCGAAACTCAGCGTGTAATGCACATTCACATTTACAGTGTATTTAGACACATTTAGACGCATTCATAATCATTACTTTTACCGGTTCTTTGTGGCAAGCTTTATGCGTGCGGTCGTGCGCTTGAGTGCGGCTATATTATAGTAAATGCTCATTACTTAAAACAAAGCATAAGCCTCTTCCTGGCATGCAATGGAATCTACAATGTCAGTTGGTTATATCAACATATGTCAAATTAAGTTACGCGATATCAGCAAATTAAGCTATAAACATTAATTTGAAATAACTTAAAGCGTATGTATAGTATATTTGCTTAAATAGCATTTAAACAAAGGAACTGCAAGGGATTAAAACCCCGCCCACACGCTGGTGAAAACTGGAAAAACCGGTTTTCTTTTGATTCCCTGAGAGGAGATCGATTAGCATTGGGGGTTGAATCGGCAGACCTGGGGGGTGGGTGGTTGTAATTTCTTGACTCTGTGCAATTGGTAGCAGCTAAAACAAGCAGCTAAAACAAAGACTGTGCAATTAATTACATTTTGGAAATAACTTTCTTCATGTCGTTTTATTTATACACTGTAAAACATTTTTTTTTTTTTTTTTTTTTGAATTTGTAAATATTAAATATGTTTTACAAACAATTGGTTTACAAACTCTTGGAGGTTTGTGGTTACCATCATTCAGAAGAGTGGTGCTTGTGTTTAGACTTGTGTTTTACGTGATTAAATCAGGAAGATTACATTGGTTTCTGTCCACACGGAGACGCATTTAAGACGATTTAATCAGGAAATGGAGGCACCGGCGCGATATAACTTGCATTGCTCGTGAACTGAGCTCGTCTCATAAATGAACCGAAACTCAGAAATGTATCTAGAAAGCTTGAAATGTCCACTTTTAAACAAAACAATTCAAAACGAAAAGAAACAGACAACTCTCTTTTGTAAGTGTGCATTTCTCTCTATAGGCACGTTCACAATATCTGCGAAGATGACGAGTCAGCATTGTCAACATCTTTGACTGACACATAAAACACTATTTGATTAGTAAACAATTAAAATGTCTCCTTGCTATATTTGACACATGATTACTTTTGCCAGTTCTTTGTGGCAAGCTTTATGCATCCGTTAACTATCGAATATCGTGACTCATATTTTGTACCAGACCATTTATGGTTGTTCATATTGTTCAACAAAGTTCTTGATAAAAAAAGAAAAGAAAAAAAAGAAGCTACTGTGCCTAATATTATTGTTGTATAGCGCGCAAGGTTTATGCGCATGCTTTAAGTCTTCTCCGTTTTTAGTGTATGTCTGTGGCAGAATTACAGTGCCTGGTCTGGTATGTATACTAGGCTACATCGTTTTGAGTCGGTTTCAGTGGTTTAGTGTGTACGCAGATATTTCTTGAGACGACGCCATGTTTTTATGTTTTTATGCACTTTTACTCTTTTAGTTTTGTTGCAATTTCACCAAAAGCTTATAATTAGGAAATACACACAACACGCTAAACTTGTATTCTCTATATGTTAAAAATGTTGTACAAAATACGTATTATTCTTATATAATAAGAATAACAATATGATACATTTATATTGCACTCGAAATGATTTAGATATGGAAAGAGGAATTCTTCTCAACTACCACCAATAAAGTTTTAAAATTCTTCTTTAGAAAATATTATATTTTGATGATTCTGCAAGTTCAGCAGACAGTGAGGTTCGGGTTTGTTCCGATCAGAGCTCGTGAGTGGAGAGCGCATTTCTGAATATTCCGCTCCGCTCGTTCATTCCGCTCAGGGTCCACAACACAGATGTCCTGTTGCCTGGTTCGAAAATATGTGGAATACGGGCTGCTTTCGACTAAAAGTTTTTTTTTTTGTAGTCGACTAGTATACTAGGCTAGTTGTTCATTTAAGTAATTCATGGACAAATCGCCCCTTTATATTAATTTAATTAGCCTACTTATGGATCATGAGCGTTTACGTAATATAGCCGCACTCAAATGTGTCTAAATGTGTCTAAATACACTGTAAATGTGAATGTGCATTACACGCTGAGTTTCGGTTCATTTATGAGATATCGCCCGGCGCCTCCAATGTCGTGATTGTCTGCTATATTTACTTCTTAAATCCAGGCAATTGGTTCACGAAACATTGATTAAAATTAAGATATAATTAATACAAAACGAAATTCAATTTAAAGAAAGGCAGCTGTTCTGTTTGAGGTCTCTGTGAAAGTTTTAAAGCAGACTTTTATTGGCGCTTTTAGAGCGCTCACGTCCATAACCGTAAACTGACACGTTGTTTTTTCCCTCATAAATGCGAACACGAAAATTAAAATAAAATGAATATTATATATTTTTTTGTTGTGTCAGACAATGATTACAAAATTTTTCTCTCATATTGCTCCTCATAACCACTGAAAACGGTCAACGGAAGTTAAAAGTGGTGGATACAAAATGACTCATGACGAAATCTGGTGGGTACACGTACAATGTCTTTGTATCTCTTTAGAATATTGCTTTTAGAAAAAAACTTTGTTTTTTTTTACTTTTAGAAAAAAATGACATAATTATGAATCAAATTATTATGAACAAATAATGAAACTGTGTCAAAATTCGACAACACAAAGAATGATCAAAAAGCGATATAACGCACATCTCAGGTTAAATTAATTAAGCTCCTCATAACCACTGAAAACGGTAAAAAAAAAAAAATCGAACCAAAAGTCAAATTAATATGGACTGAAGTTAAAAGTGGTGGGTACAAAATGACTCATGACGAAATCTGGTGGGTGCGTACCCACCGTCCCCACCGAAATCGACGTCTATAAGGGAAACATGATAGTATAAAAAGTACTGTGTGTAATGCAGAAAAGCGCATTACAACCATGTTAAAACTATTTAAAACGTTAAGATGCAAAAATGAACTAAATGTAAAATTAGATAATGATATTGCGCAAATGATCTCGGTCTCTTCAAAGGTCTTCGCAAATTATTGTGTTATAAGACTCAGTTATCATAGCCTACATCACGTCTCTTCTACTGTAAGTACACAGGAAAAAAAAATAAGACAAATGATGCGCGTTTGAGTCGGATTTTTATGAAGAATATGTGACTGTTTATGTAACTGGCAAAAGAAAACATTGTATTCGTCATACTTCGTCAACTCAGTATGGCCACATGAAACACGACTGCCATCTACAGGTTTTAGTATTTCCTGCGTCCAACACCTAATCCCCCTTCTGCACGATCCCGCAGAATTTCGGAAGTGCTTGTGGCATTCTTTTCTCTGAGACGCGCATTTTTAAAGGCCACATCTGTAAAACATACCAAAATTTAATTTCAAAGTGAACTATCCCTTTAATAAAATCTATATCTGAGCACTTGCATAATTTTATTTGTATTAATCCAAAGAACAAAACTTCTAACTCTAATGTCTTCTGTTTTGATGTTGATGAATTGAAGCTGCTGCTGCTGACCTTCACACCAAAAGAACCGTGTTTGAGAAGGTAATGGCTGTGCGACGCCTGAAGGAGGAGGAAACGATTATCTCTAAAGAAATGCAGCAACACTGGACAGCAATGAAGGCAAAATCTATGATGCTGGCAACTCTCTCCTCAAACTGTAAGCACTATTTTTGTCTATGTATGTCTCCTGAAATATCAGATCTGGACTATACTAATTTGTATCTGTGCAAAATTTGTCACTAGAGTTTTTCTTTTCCACATTCTTCTACTGAAAGGGAAATGACTGCTTACTATCCTGAAATCTGAAATTTAAACATAAACCAGGCAAACTAGATTAGATACGTAATAAACACAACAGGCTGTCACTGTCTAGCAAATGTCACCGCTCAAAGTACTCAACCTCCAGTATTGAGCGGAAAGAACAGAGAGCAATAGCTTGCAACAAGAAGTGTTGACTGTTGACAGTTTTTTATTTACTTATAAAAACTGCCTCCTGAAGCTTGTATCTAAATTTCATTTCACAACCCTGTTGTAATATGACTATTGAAACCTACTTTGTAAATACTTATTAAAGTGTCATTATTGACTTTAAAGGTCCCGTATTATGCCCCTTTTCACAAGATGTAAAATAAGTCTCTGATGTCCCCAGAGTGTGTATGTGAAGTTTCAGCCCAAAATACCCAACAGATCATTTTTTACAGCATGTTTAAATTGTCATTTTTTGGGGCTCAGAAAAACGAGTGAGTGGATTTTTATCACTATTGGCTGGCTGGTTGTGTACACACACACTGCCAACACACATTTATATCCAAACAGCATGCAAAAGTGAATTTTGCATAATAGGGGACCTTTGAGAATAGTGTGTTTATGATAATATGAAAATCTTTTGTTTTTACAGCCTCGTTTGCTGACCAGCCCGAGGATGTACAAAGAGGACTACAATGTCTGGTTCTTGAGAAACAATCTAAACTAAAAGCAGAAATGGTAAAAGTAAAAAGTTTTTATATGAGAATCCTCAGCCATCAACCATTTCTGGAAATGGACTCGTCGGAGGAGGAGATGTCAGAAGATGATGAGAGCACTTCTGATGAAGACTAAATGCACTATGTTTATGTTTGATGTTATTGAACAATAAACACTTTCTCTGGATGTTATCTCTGGCTTTTATCTAACTGTGGGAAACATTTTCTATGTAATTGTTTCTGTTACCATGTTTTTGAAAGGACACATTTGAAAACAATGTTTGGGTTCAAAATTTTTAAATGAGGGTTACTGCTACTATTTTCAATTAGTAAAAAATAATGGGGAAGTTACTGTACCCACAATGATATCTGACCATGTTTTTAGTTATTTTCACAGCACACTATCTATTGGAAATTAGTTACTAAATAGGTAAGGATAGTTCAAATATTTTACAATCAAAATAATAACTGAAATTAACATAATAAAGCAGGCGTACTGTCTACAGTCTATGACTGCCACATGGTTTATTTTGGGATGTCAGTGATTTGTGATTGTCAGTGATCCGGGGGCACGTTCAATCTCTGATAATACTTCTGAGTCGAGTATATGCCATGCTGTAGCCTGACGTGCACCTTCACAAAAAAATATAACCATGTTGCGGCGGCGGAGAAGGGTCTGACCTTTACTGTGTATGGGTCTGACTGCAGAGCCACAGTGAGTTTCACCCCACGCATGCGCGACGCACGGGTAGTTTTTCACTCTTCCCATTGGCTGATATTCACTTGCGTCATACGTACCCCATGGCGCGGGGAGTTTTTCACTCTTCCCATTGGCTGATATTCACTTGCGTCATGCGGAAGTTTGTGTTTTTGCTAAATAACTTAAATTAACCGCGATATTTACTTTAAGTTAACAGCAATCGTGCTATTTCGATAGATGCCGTGTAATCACTAGTTTGACTGTATTATTTTTTTTATATATATTAAGCTGATATATGTTTTTACAACCCTAATTGGTATAAACTAGGGTTTATAAACCAGAAAAACTACATATATGGCGCTTATTTTATCAAGCTGCATAGCGCGGCTGTAGGGAATTGTAGTTTTTAGTCTATATTACTGTTCTTCCTAGAATTGGAAGTTGTAAATACTGATTTGAGAGTTTATTGTGATATTTAAGGGCATGATACACTCATGTGTGAAATCAGATTTTAAATATATAATTGTAAAATGGGTGAAAATCTATTTTACCTATATTTTACCTATATGTAATTGCGCCCCCTGTTATTGACCACACTGACTATTAGATGAGGTCAAGAGCTTTCCATAACAGTTGGTCCCATGTCTGTATTATAATTTTTTTTTAAATTATAGAACTTAATATATGCACCGAGCTCAGGGTTCAAAGGCCAATATATCAAAGCAGGAGCCATGAATAATCTTTTTACTGACATATGTTACTCTCCGGGGCGAGACCTTTCCAACGATGTACTTGGTTTGGCTCTAATCCAAAGTTTTAATTTTGGCATTCTAGGTCCATATGATATCTAAGGACATGCTTCAAAGAGCACTTTGAAGATACAATGAAGGGGTTTGCTTGTTTTTTTGTTTTGTTTGTTTTTATCTTTTTTTATGTGAGCAAAATGAGTCAGCTTCATGTAACAATTATAATAATAATAAATAAGTATTTGGAATTACAACAGGTTTAAGGGGCAACCCATTTACCTTTGCAGTTTGTTGGCTTATAGGCTACTTTTTACAATACCCATGACATTTTATTTATTTCTAACTTTAATATTCCTTTTTGGCATGCTGCTGCTGCAGTCTTTCTATCTAATCTACAGTAATTATAGAGGCCCTATGCTTATAGCTGCCTATTCCCATCAACCTGCTGCACAAAGACCCTGCCCTGCATGGGGTCAGCCCTATGTTCCCACATTTCTAAGAAATTCTTTTTTACAAAAACTTTAGAAAATTAGGGCCTATGTTCCCACAGCCTTCTGTTCCCACTGTCCTGTTTATATTGGGTTTAGGTTTAGGGTTAAAGAAAAACAACCTTGGAAATGATGGAACATAGGGCTGTGGGAACATAGGCACGCTCTCCTCTGCATGTGATGCCTTGACATACTATGTGCCCGCTTGCTCTCAAAGATGAGGCTTATGATCCATTACCTCAATTTGGCCAAAAGAGGTTGATATAATGTTGTAAAGCAAATATACCTGACCTTCAATCATCCAATCTGTGAGTCAGTTTGAAGTAGGTTGACAATGGATCTCTCCAAAGAGCTGGAGGTACAAAATCGTTGATGCAGGATCATTGGCATTCCATTTCTTCTCAATTTTTTGTCCAACATTGTGTCCTTGAGTGAGACATCTAGTTGCTCCAGAGACGTGCATTCTCTGGTATATTGTAAGGCAATGTGTGCCAATTGTAAGCCCTAATGGATAAAAGCATCAGCTACAGGTACATGACTTATTATTATGTTCATTGTTATACCCAGCCAGTCACAAGCAGATGGGTACCTCATTTGAATCTGGTAAGTACTTAAGGTTTCTTTATGTCAAATAGGAAGTTTTTCCCTGGCCCTATTGCCTACCAAATTGTTATACAGGGTTAAGGCTCTGTAAAGTGTTTTGGGAAAACTTAATTGTATATAACACTATATAAGTAAAATTTAATTCAAAGTCTCACTCTATCCTAAAGAGACCCAATCAGATAGGGTAAACTGAAATGTCAGTTTTCTTCTTACAGTGCAGTGTAATCATTACCAAATACATTTACAGCCATTTACCTGCATGTACAAAATTAACAAAAATTAACACTTAAAGGAACCGTATGTAAGATTGTGGCCAAAACAGGTACTGCAATCACTTTCAAATTACTGTAGAGTGGTGTATCCCCTCCCCCTGACTCAAGCAGAGCTGGCAACCCCGATGCTGAAACACTACTGCCTTCGTGATTGGTAGATAGGTGGAGGGTGGGACTTCAGGCCAAAACACAACATGACAACATCAACATCAGTTGAGGGCTGCAACTTCACTTTTTAAATGACAATATACTGGCTGGACTACTGTTGTCAGTGATATAAGTATTTGAAATGAACATGATTTCTTAATGTCTAGTGACATATCAGGGCCATTTTATGATTAATGGAAATACATTTCTTACATACAGCTCCTTTAAACTCTGGAATGCGGTTTATGTAACATGTATTCTAAAAAAATATTATTATTATTGTAGACTGTTTTCAAACTGGCAGTTGCTTATAAAAGGGACAGGCAGTGTTTTATCATGATTGCCTTTCTTATCAAAATTGTTAATAGCACACGTCGACTCTAATGAAAAAAACAACAACTTTATTTCAAAAATGAACATTGAAATTATCAAGACATTTTTTATAAATGACAGCATGCTCTATTACAAGTAGAAACTTTGCCAAAACTGTCAGAGCCACCAGTTTCTGCATGTGCTGCTGGAGTCATGCATATTGTTGTGCTGGCTCCC
Source organism: Squalius cephalus (assembly GCA_022829025.1). Classification (NCBI taxonomy): domain Eukaryota; kingdom Metazoa; phylum Chordata; class Actinopteri; order Cypriniformes; family Leuciscidae; genus Squalius; species Squalius cephalus. The sequence continues at coordinate 3,950,607 of CM040806.1, read as the reverse complement.
AGGTGTCATTCCACACTTTGCCACTGTCCAGGAACAAAAGGAAGAATACACACAATAAAAGTTAAAAGAATAACCTCAGCTATGACATGTGAAACATGCCCTCTGTCTTCCTATGTCATACTACACATGCACATAATTATATCTTAAAAACAATGAAAATCTGTGTCTTAACATGATTGATCAAATAACCTCATTCAAAATATGGCGGTTACTACTGTATTGTCAATTTATAAACCTGGTTCCGGTCCATAACACCACTTTATTTCATCTAGGAGGGTTAGGACCTACCATTTTGAGCAAGGGGTCCACATTACTTTGACTTCTTCTTTTCCCTGAAACCCAAGACATAGACAGAAGTTGCAGTTAGTTAAAAAAGCAGCAAGAGTTGCATTTAGAGCTTTTGTAAGACGATTTATGAAAAAGCATTTGTCTACTATGTCACTCTGTTATAAAGTTAATCCTTTTCCAAAATACTATCAAAGTATGCATTACAATATACAGCCAGGTTTTAGAGTATATTGTGACACTTTATTACATGGCTTGGTTGAATTCCAATGTAGAATGCGGTCTGTTATTTCTTGATATCAGACCGCTGCGAAGTATAACACACCATTGCCATGAAAAACAGAGTCAAAAATCAATATATCAAAATCAATTTTTTGTGTTAAATTATTGATTTATTTGGTAGGTAGCCATGTAATAAGCAGGATAATGTAGAGCGAGGCGGTTGTTATAGCGAATTCAACCCCTTCAGGCTGATTCAAGACAGGGTTGTATTCACTATAACAACAGCCTCGCCATACATTATCCCTTATAAATCTGTGTCCATTTTGTGGAGAATCACCTTTCTCTCTATATCTCCATAGTCCATTAATCCCACACATTCCACACATTAATCCCACACATAGCTGCATTCACAAACTAAGATGTCCGGACATTAACAGGGTAAACACAACCCTGTGAATCATTCGGTTCAGACTTATCATCCTGCCGGCTCCCTGGTACAAATCATGTGTAATGTCTAATTAAGGCCATGTGCACATAAGATTCATAGTGAGCAGGGGCTAATGACATTGCACGTTTAGCCACTTTATAGTCTTTTCTACTCACATAAAAGATTTTAAACATTAATATACCAGCAAATATAGTGGAATAATGTTACGCAATAACTCCTCAATAACTGAGCAGAGGTTAATGTCACACTCCTTCTGTGTTTGTTGAAACCTGAGCTTCTCTAATGTGTGTTTTGTTGGCCAGTTTGGCCAAACATGCAAGTACAGACATTTTATATTTCTAAACATCAGTATTTAACATTCTATGAGACTCAAAAATCAATTATCTTTCACCAGCTTTCTACTTATTGCAGCTTTAAGGATGTGCCACTCCTTGCCTAAACAAAGCGGTAGTTCCAGCAGATGAGAATACATCTCACATAGACAATTTCCTGTTGTGTGCTACATTTATGAAAGCTGTGTCCAAAATCACCCCTCATTCACCACTCCCTATCTAGAGAGCTGTATGGACAGGGCTATATAGTGACCTCACCAGCAAAACGAAAGCACTTTCGGACATTACTCCGATCATTATCTTGGCGCCGGTAATGACCTCATTGCTGTTCGATAATCAGTTGGTGGAATGTTTTTTCTATCAGCACAATGCATGCTGGTATATACGGCATCGGTTGTACACTACTTTTCCAAATGCATTTTGGGATACTTTGAGTGGACTATATAGGGTATACCGTATTTTCCGCACTATAAGGCGCACCGGATTATAAGGCGCACCTTCAATGAATGGCCTATTTTAGAACTATTTTCATATATAGGGCGCACCGGATTATAAGGCGCATAGAATAGAAGATACTGCAGTCAAACGTTTGACTGGGTTTGCCTTATGCAGTGGTCAACAAACCTTTTCAAGCCTAAGATCACATCCAAAGTCCAAATGTAAACCAAGATCTACCACTTGCAAAAAAATATGAAAAAACAAGTGCAAAAAAAAACGTGCGGCAAAAATTACGTCATTGTAACAGCGCGCGCGCCTCCGCATCCGAAGATGCACGACTTTAAGCCGAATCTGCCCGAGCAGACGGATATTAGTACATCTCATCACACCAGCACCCAGTTTGCGCGTCTAAATCAGTTGTGTGGTCTGGTGTTCAGTCCAAAACAAAACAGTTGCGTCAAATATAAATGCCTCGTCTGTTTGGGGAGGTGCGCGCGCAGTCAGCTGAGGCTCGCGCTCCGGTGCCAGGCGAAAGTATAAACAAGGTTTAAGTCAGCGGTTGTTTTACAGACATTAATATAAGGCGCCAGATCCATATATAAGGCGCTCCGGATTATAAGGCGCACTGTCGTTTTTTGAAAAAATTAAAGGCTTTTAAGTGCGCCTTATAGTGCGGAAAATACGGTAATAATCCTTATACATTCGAACAGCCCTACAAAATGGCAAGCTGACTATATAGTCAACTATGTAGTGAGTAGTGGGTGATTTCGGACTCAGGTCCTGGACTGGATTCTCCGGACATTGAGATCGTAAAAATGGCTCATGTTAGCGAGTGGGACAAGGGCCAAAAAAAAAAAAAAACAGAGTACAATCCAGATACATTTCTCACAAAGATGGTTTCTGTCATTTTAGGTAGTTGTCATCACGCTTATGTTCAAATGTTCATTTCATCTGATAAGTTTGGTATAAATCAGTCAGCTATATAAAGAGCGAATTTTTTGGATAGGTATATTGGCATGATATTGATACTACGGCTGCACTCCTAATCTGCACAGACTCGGGTTCAAAATAATATCAGTGGCAGTATTCTGGATGTTTTGGCTTCATTCATGTACAGTGGCGTGGAAGTGGAGACATAATGTCTCCTGCCATGGCTTTTGCTGACACAAAGGCAAAAGACCAAGAGAAACAAAGGGAAAATTACTCACATTTATAACTCTTCTGTCCACAATGCCTTGGTATGGGAAGATTTTCTGGGCACGATGTTTTCTGCATTCTGAAAAATGACAAATGAAAAATTATATTTGGTTTGTAGTAGACTGCGTTAGATTTGGGCCAGTGTTCCTACAGAGATATCAAAAGTTTAGCAAGATATACATGGTACAAGGTAGATTTATTTGTAACATTACAACAGGTTGGCAGGCAGGCAGTTTGTAACTCCCTTCTGCAACATAGCAGTCAATATACAGTACAATAATACAAAAGCACTAATTAAAATGTTAAACAGAACTATAGTTAATTGTGCAGTGCTGAATATGAATTTAAGATTAATGTTTTTTTTTTTAAATCGATCAATCAGTGAATTTTGGTCAACACCAAAACTGGGCATTACGGGGAAACTTTTGTTAATTTCAACCTGGGCTCTATTTAAACTGTAATTAAAACATATTTAAGCATGATTGATGTTGTCATCAACGGAAACTTTTTCCCCCCAAACTAACTTAGCCTGGATGCCAACCGAACTTTGACGGTGGGGAAGTTCGGTCTGGACTTTATCCGTTGAGAAGCAGGTATGCCTGAACTGGTTGAATTCGTTTACAACAAAGAATTGCTGCCGCTGGAGAACTCAGATGTGTAGATTCTGCCATCGCGTCTGTTATAGAAGATGTAGACAGCGCATTCATTTTAAAAGAGGAACAGAGAACCACGCATTTGTCGATCGGAAAGATGTTTTTGCTGTCCTTCCTACAGGATTCAGCAAACGTTTAATTTATCAGCTGGTCCTGATGGTCGCTAAGAAGATGGTGTGCAATGAAAACCCTATGGTCATTGTTGTTTCTCCTTTGGTCGCACTCATGGAGGACCAAATGAAAGAAGCAACCAAAATGGGCATCAACTCGAGGTGGAAATAATCAGCGGGCGTTGCCAGTCATTTACTCCGTTGCTCTGATTGGTTGTAGGTCTATCCAATTGAGTGCAGAGCATTTCCTGGTTCGGTTAAAACACAACCCATAATCACAGCCCAATGGAGCAGTATCAGACTCACTTTCTGACTAGAATATGAGTATGACAACATCAGGCTACTAGATGTTAGGGTTCCTCCACCAAATCCCACTTTGACCACTCACAACATGTCACAACTCAGGGTACCCCGTTACATTTGCACAGTCTTTTGATTACTAACCTTTTATTTGACGTTTTGGGGGTTTTGTGGCACCTTCTCCTGGGAGGCCAGAAGTAGGCTGCAAGAAGGACGAAGAGGGAGCAGGAGGATGAGAGGAGGCAGGAAAGGGAGCAGGGGGATGAGAGGAGGCAGGAAAGGGAGCAGGAGGATGAGAGGAGGCAGGAAAGGGAGCAGGGGGATGAGAGGAGGCAGGAAAGGGAGCAGGGGGATGAGAGGAGGCAGGAAAGGGAGCAGGGGGATGAGAGGAGGCAGAAAGGGGAACAGGGGGATGAGAGGAGGCAGGAAAGGGAGCAGGGGGATGAGAGGAGGCAGGAAAGGGAGCAGGGGGATGAGAGGAGGCAGGAAAGGGAGCAGGGGGATGAGAGGAGGCAGGAAAGGGAGCAGGGGGATGAGAGGAGGCAGAAAGGGGAACAGGGGGATGAGAGGAGGCAGGAAAGGGAGCAGGGGGATGAGAGGAGGCAGGAAAGGGAGCAGGGGGATGAGAGGAGGCAGGAAAGGGAGCAGGGGGATGAGAGGAGGCAGGAAAGGGAGCAGGAGGATGAGAGGAGGCAGAAAGGGGAGCAGGGGGATGAGAGGAGGCAGAAAGGGGAGCAGGAGGATGAGAGGAGGCAGAAAGGGGAGCAAGAGGATGAGAGGAGGCAGGAAAGGGAGCAGGGGGATGAGAGGAGGCAGAAAGGGGAGCAGGGGGATGAGAGGAGGCAGAAAGGGGAACAGGGGGATGAGAGGAGGCAGGAAAGGGAGCAGGGGGATGAGAGGAGGCAGGAAAGGGAGCAGGGGGATGAGAGGAGGCAGGAAAGGGAGCAGGGGGATGAGAGGAGGCAGGAAAGGGAGCAGGGGGATGAGAGGAGGCAGAAAGGGGAGCAGGAGGATGAGAGGAGGCAGGAAAGGGAGCAGGAGGATGAGAGGAGGCAGGAAAGGGAGCAGGAGGATGAGAGGAGGCAGAAAGGGGAGCAGGAGGATGAGAGGAGGCAGAAAGGGGAGCAGGAGGATGAGAGGAGGCAGGAAAGGGAGCAGGGGGATGAGAGGAGGCAGGAAAGGGAGCAGGAGGATGAGAGGAGGCAGAAAGGGGAGCAGGAGGATGAGAGGAGGCAGAAAGGGGAGCAAGAGGATGAGAGGAGGCAGGAAAGGGAGCAGGGGGATGAGAGGAGGCAGAAAGGGGAGCAGGGGGATGAGAGGAGGCAGAAAGGGGAACAGGGGGATGAGAGGAGGCAGGAAAGGGAGCAGGGGGATGAGAGGAGGCAGGAAAGGGAGCAGGGGGATGAGAGGAGGCAGAAAGGGAGCAGGGGGATGAGAGGAGGCAGGAAAGGGAGCAGGGGGATGAGAGGAGGCAGAAAGGGGAGCAGGAGGATGAGAGGAGGCAGGAAAGGGAGCAGGAGGATGAGAGGAGGCAGAAAGGGGAACAGGGGGATGAGAGGAGGCAGGAAAGGGAGCAGGGGGATGAGAGGAGGCAGAAAGGGGAGCAGGAGGATGAGAGGAGGCAGGAAAGGGAGCAGGAGGATGAGAGGAGGCAGAAAGGGGAGCAGGAGGATGAGAGGAGGCAGGAAAGGGAGCAGGAGGATGAGAGGAGGCAGAAAGGGGAACAGGGGGATGAGAGGAGGCAGGAAAGGGAGCAGGAGGATGAGAGGAGGCAGGAAAGGGAGCAGGGGGATGAGAGGAGGCAGGAAAGGGAGCAGGGGGATGAGAGGAGGCAGGAAAGGGAGCAGGAGGATGAGAGGAGGCAGAAAGGGGAGCAGGAGGATGAGAGGAGGCAGAAAGGGGAGCAGGAGGATGAGAGGAGGCAGAAAGGGGAGCAGGAGGATGAGAGGAGGCAGAAAGGGGAGCAGGAGGATGAGAGGAGGCAGAAAGGGGAGCAGGAGGATGAGAGGAGGCAGAAAGGGGAGCAGGAGGAGAAGGTGACACAGGCACAAGATGAAGCACATATTCTTCAGTCACTGGAGCTACTCCAGCTGCTGAGTCCTCCTGCACTGGTGGAACTGGTTCCACTGGGCTGCTGCTGGGCTGCTGTCCCCCTGAAGCTGGTTGATGAGCACATAAATCTGCAAATTTTGAATATTAAATGCAAGTAAAACTGGGTGAAATATAAATATACACATTATACATATTAAATAAGATGTTTTTTTGCAGCTTACATAGCAGCACATTTTATGTTAAATAGGTTGTCGAACAATGACTAGTTGTAAATATTGTAATACACAGTTTTGTCATTATTTAGGTTTTTCCCCACTGTGAACGTAATTAGACAAACATAACACAGAGTGTTTTAAGTGTCTTTGTGTCCTGGCCCCCTTTACCCTAATTGCATTTTCCAGACATAACACTGTGATTTAGATTTCTTAATATTATTCCCATTTTTAAAACACCATGTAAATGTAGTTGCTGGCACTTAAAACAGTTTGAGCTAGATAATCCACTATGAAGATTATGTCAGCTTATTGTTTTTTATTGCACAGTCAATGCAAAGCCCCTCTTTATAATCAAATCAGACAATTTCCCCCCGGCGATCAATATACCTCAATTAATATTTCAGTTGCTGGACAATACAAAAGGTGAAGCAGGGATAAATTATATTTATGCTAGTCAATATTAGTTTTCACATTTGACACGTATAAGGGTTTGAGCATACACCTTTATGACGTACATCCTCTAATGACATTAGTAAACTTTGTTTATTTTACAAAGACTGATACATCTACCAAGTAGTCTGGTTATGAATTTTGTTCATTGGTGTTTTGCAAACCACCACAGCGTTGATGTTAAACATAAAGGAAACTGAAGACAGTGTTTGACCAAGATTATCCCCAAAACATAAACCGGTATGCCCTTATAAGTTTCTTGGCTCCTCCTCTATTGAGCGACTTTGTAAACACAGCACCACAAACCTAAACCTTCTGGCACATTACACATTTATGTATTATAAGTGTGCATTGCTCAATAAACCTGAAATGAAATGAAAGTGGAGACTCAATTGTTTTAAAACTCATTTAGGCTTTCTTCTATTGAGATCTAAAAGGGTAAAATACATGAGCCTGTTGAGGCCATAGCCCCTAAAGCAGTGGTTGGTAATAAGCGGCAGGATTACTTCGATACATTTTTTATTAATTTTTTTTATTATAAAGGCGGGTGCTGAAACAGTCATGAAAGCAAAAGTTACTTAAAGGGATACTTCACTTTAAAATGAAAATTCTGTCATCATTTACTCACCCTCAAGTTGTTTCAAACCTGTATGAATTTCTTTCTTCTGCTGAACAGAAAGGAAGATATTTTGAAAAATGTCAGTAACCAAACGGTTAACTGGAGCCATTGACTTCCATAGTAAGAAAAAATATATACTATGGAAGTCAATGGCTCCAGTTAACTATTTGGCTGCCAACATTCTTCAAAATATCTTCCTTTGTGTTCAGCAAAGAAATTCATACAGGTTTGAAACAACTTGAGGGTGAGTGTTAGCCTGACTACGTCAGACTTCATACTTCCGCTCAATTTCAGTTCGCTTCTGTAAAACGATCGCGGATATGGAGACACGGGATGCAATTCGGTCTGTTGTGGAGAAAATTCACGCCATTTGCAAACTGAAGCCCGAACAAGAAGAGTGTTTGAACCTATTTCAAACTTAGCATTGTAGTGTTTAACCCACCTCGGTGACACTGCTCTGTTATGGCAAGTCCATGGACTTCCTTGGCTTTTTTATGGTCCTTGGAGTTTTATCTGTCAAGCTCAAACTGGCACCCTTTTGACAGGTCAGTGTCTCCTTTCTTTTCCAGTCCTTAAATATTTCCATGTCATGCTGTAATCTTGCAATTAAGTTGCTGCATTTCCGACAGACTCGAGAAGAACTAAGAGCTGTGTTTAACAGTACTAATCCTAACTTTGACAGTTGGCTACAAATATTTTCTCAATTCTCTCTACTGTCAAATATTAGTTTAGAGGCCCTGATTCTACCATGGATGCATATATTTACTTCACATAATCTTCACAAAAGTCATTCTCAGCCATGTTCACTGGTATTTAGCGCAATAGTTTTGTTTTCGCATCATACAGTGGAAATTTGATGCGGCTGAGACGGCGCATAACATACGTCATAACCAAACGTTATGTGATTGGCTTACGGGTAACCTATGAGTTTCAACTTTAGACAAGCCGCCCCCGTGAGAAAGAAAACGTTTTTCTATTACGCCATTCCAGACTCTCTCTATGAAGCAAAGCGAAGTAGCAGAGTCTGGTATTACCAGGCTAGGTGAGTGTATGATGACATAATTTTCATTTTAAAGTAAACTATCCCTTTAAATAATCACTTCCGCTTAAGTGATTGATTAAGTGGCCATAGGGTGCACAGACGGCAAATGTCAGAATATAAATTATCTATTGGCTTGAAAAAAAGTTGGCCTGATGCCAGACTTATTTGCCGACCCCTGCCCTAAAGGGATTTTTTTAGAATGGACAGGTTGTCTAATATGTGGTTTTGAAGGAGTGCAAGCGATTTCTTTTTACTTTTATGAATAAAGGCATAGGGACAATCAAAGAATGACAGAATCAGGGAGAAGAGGGGATGACAAGCTGCAAAGGGTATTGGCTCAAATCAAACCTGGGCAACTGCGGTAACCTTAGTACATGATGCTCGTGCTCTATCAGGTGAGCTACAGGGGCACTGTTTTTACTAAGGCACTTGAATGATATGAATAGTATATGTCTAAATGTGGCATACGTATAAATACCACTAAATACAGTCTAAATATTCTGTATGGGGAAAATGAAAGTATATAAATTCTTTTATTACATGTGTGTCATGTATTTGTGTCAAATTATTTAATTATTTTGTAGGTAGCCATGTAATAAGCGGGATAATGTATAGTGAGCTGGTTGTTATAGTGAATAACAACCCCTTCAGGCTGATTCAAGATCCCTCCGCTTCGCGTCGGGATCCCGTTCAGCCTGTCGGGGTTGTTATTCACTATAACAACCGGCTCACTATACATTATCCCTTACTTATTACATGGCTTGGCTGAATTCCAATGTAGAATGCGGTCTGTTATTTCTTGATAACAGACCGCTGCGAAGTATAACAGACCGTTGCCATGAAAAACAGAGCGTTGCTATGGACGCGGAACGGACTATTTTCTTTAGCGGAAACAATACAATCGTTTTTAAATCAATAAACTCCTTTTTGAATAAATCATTTGTGTCAAATTATTTATTTATTTTGTAGGTAGCCATGTAATAAGCGGGATAATGTATAGTGAGCCGGTTGTTATAGTGAATAACAACCCCTTCAGGCTGATTCAAGATCCCTCCGCTTCGCGTCGGGATCCCGTTCAGCCTGTCGGGGTTGTTATTCACTATAACAACCGGCTCACTATACATTATCCCTTACTTATTACATGGCTTGGCTGAATTCCAATGTAGAATGCGGTCTGTTATTTCTTGATAACAGACCGCTGCGAAGTATAACAGACCGTTGCCATGAAAAACAGAGCGTTGCTATGGACGCGGAACGGACTATTTTCTTTAGCGGAAACAATACAATCGTTTTTAAATCAATAAACTCCTTTTTGAATAAATCATTTGTGTCAAATTATTTATTTATTTTGTAGGTAGCCATGTAATAAGCGGGATAATGTATAGTGAGCCGGTTGTTATAGTGAATAACAACCCCTTCAGGCTGATTCAAGATCCCTCCGCTTCGCGTCGGGATCCCGTTCAGCCTGTCGGGGTTGTTATTCACTATAACAACCGGCTCACTATACATTATCCCTTACTTATTACATGGCTTGGCTGAATTCCAATGTAGAATGCGGTCTGTTATTTCTTGATAACAGACCGCTGCGAAGTATAACAGACCGTTGCCATGAAAAACAGAGCGTTGCTATGGACGCGGAACGGACTATTTTCTTTAGCGGAAACAATACAATCGTTTTTAAATCAATAAACTCCTTTTTGAATAAATCATTTGTGTCAAATTATTTATTTATTTTGTAGGTAGCCATGTAATAAGCGGGATAATGTATAGTGAGCCGGTTGTTATAGTGAATAACAACCCCTTCAGGCTGATTCAAGATCCCTCCGCTTCGCGTCGGGATCCCGTTCAGCCTGTCGGGGTTGTTATTCACTATAACAACCGGCTCACTATACATTATCCCTTACTTATTACATGGCTTGGCTGAATTCCAATGTAGAATGCGGTCTGTTATTTCTTGATAACAGACCGCTGCGAAGTATAACAGACCGTTGCCATGAAAAACAGAGCGTTGCTATGGACGCGGAACGGACTATTTTCTTTAGCGGAAACAATACAATCGTTTTTAAATCAATAAACTCCTTTTTGAATAAATCATTTGTGTCAAATTATTTATTTATTTTGTAGGTAGCCATGTAATAAGCGGGATAATGTATAGTGAGCCGGTTGTTATAGTGAATAACAACCCCTTCAGGCTGATTCAAGATCCCTCCGCTTCGCGTCGGGATCCCGTTCAGCCTGTCGGGGTTGTTATTCACTATAACAACCGGCTCACTATACATTATCCCTTACTTAATAAATACAGTATATATTTTCATGTTAAACTAAGGACAACTTACTTCTCAGCAGATGCTCATACAACTGGCTCATCTTGATGATGATATCTTGAGCAGTCCCAGAAGGCTCAAGAAAGTGTATCATGTCACCGATCATCTGGCCATTGCGGTCTTGATGGCCCAGAAAAAGAATAGCCTTGTAGCCAAGTTCATTGAGTTTCAAAACCTGAAAGAACAACAATGAAGACAAATATTTGTATCCTCTGGTTTGACAAATTAGGATGACAGAAGATTATGGACGGTACAGTGTAGACATTGTTAAAGAATCGTGGTTCATTGCAGCCCTGATGGTGGCAAAGAAGTGGGCAGATTCACTTATGTGAAAGCAAAAATGTTTGGATAGATCACAGTTTGCAAATCCTCTGACAGGTCAATGTAGCCTGTATAAGTGTGGATGCTTTCAGCTTTAGAAGTCTGTTCTAAAATAGTCTTAAACCCCACCTATATTTGTCTCGCCCTTCTGGCAACCAAAACACAAACCTTCTAACTCTTAAAGGGATGGTTCACCCAAAAATTAAAATTCTGTCAGTAATTACTCACCCTCATGTTGTTCCAACCCCGTAAGACCTTCGTTCATCTTCGGAACAAAAATTAAGATATTTTTGATTAAATCTGAGAGCTGTCTTACTCCTCCATAGGCTGCTATGGTGGCCCAAACTTGCTGGCCCAGAAAAGTTATTAAACAGATCGTTAATATAGTCCAAGTGACTACAGTGGCTCAATCTTAAGTATATCAAGCGACGAGAATACTTTTTGTGTGCAAAAACAAACAAAAATAACGACTTTATTCCACTATTCATTTCCTTCTCTCTGGGCCTCGTAGTGTTTTTGCGCAGCGCGTCTGTGTTCACGTCACCACGCATCACACACATGACCGGCGTCGGCCAATAGTGAGCCTACGTGGTGACGTGAACACAGACGCGCTGCGCAAAAACACTACGAGGCCCAGAGAGAAGGAAATGAATAGTGGAATAAAGTCGTTATTTTTGTTTGTTTTTGCACACAAAAAGTATTCTCGTCGCTTGATATACTTAAGATTGAGCCACTGGAGTCACTTGGACTATATTAACGATCTCTTTAATAACTTTTCTGGGCCAGCAAGTTTCGGCCACCTAGAAGCCTATGGAGCAGTGATCCAGCACTCAGATTTCATCAAAAATATCTTAATTTGTGTTCCGAAAATGAACGAAAGTCTCACGCGGTTGGAACAACATGAGGGTGAGTAATTACTGACAGAGTTTTCATTTTTGGGTGAACTAACCCTTTAATGATATTAAAAATATTCACAACTGTGATGATTATATAATTATCTGGTAGGCCTACCTTTTGTTAAATCAGGATTATGAAAACTTACCGACAGCTGGGCAGAATTTAAAATTTTACTGAAATTGCGGTTCTTTTTGACTGAAGCAGCCCAGTTGCTGTTCTTGACCTTTTCTTGTTTTTTTCTCAGATTGATTTGGAGACAGCACAGGCAGGCAACGCAGGTCTTTCTGTTAAGCCTGTTAAGAGTCTGGCATGAAGGGCATGGTTTTTTTTTGGGATTTGTCATTTCTGCAAATGAAAATTAACCATGTCAGGATTATCAATATCATATTAAAATGATGCATTACTTGTTAACAACAGCAAGCAAGCAACACTAAGTGACTGCATCTGCATCTGCAGCTGATGTTTGTCAGTAAGAGTAGACTTAAATGCAAAGAAGATAAAGTTTGAACAGTCAATAATAACCTTATATAAACACGTTTAAATAGACTGAGAAGCCTGATCATCATTCATTTGTAATTCATCTGTGGCAGGAATTGGAAATATCATACTTAAGCCACCCTGCTCCCTAGAGAAAATATAGTATCTGAGCTAATGTTAAGTCTTTTAACAACCGCATTTGTGTTATTACACTCATGCAATATTTTGAAATTTTCTACTTAGTGCAACAAATATCAAACACCTCCCACTTTTTTGTCAGTAAACCATTTACTCTCTTGCTCTTCCAGCACTTAACCAACTGCTAAAATCTCAACATATTAGGAAATCTACTTTTAATGCTAATTACACATCACAGTGCTGGAATGGACTGCAATAGACAAAGGCAGAAGGAAATCTTCAGAGGCTAATATCAAATTCAATTCACTGTAGAAAATTAAGGTATAGCACCACATGATAGTGGGACAGGAGAAAGTAAATAACCAACAGGCTAACAGGCATGTAAGTTAGCAGCTACGCCATCAATGCAAGGTGTAAATGTACCCTACATGAAATATTAGCCCTGGTATCCTCTATTACATCCAATTAGTCCTGGCTTTTGAAAGTTATGTATTTAGTGTAAATCTTAATATACCTTTAAGGGAACATGATCTTTTGAAAATAGTTAGCTATAGTTTTAATTGGCTTAAACTACTTTGAAAACGAGTCAAAGTATTTTTTTTACTATTTGAAAAAGGTTTGCGAGATTTTAACAAATCAAACCAGACACGTTGTCTTTCTAAAACAGCTGTATAATATCACCTTCAGAACTTAAATAATAGCCAAAGTGTGACTTACCTGCGTCACAAAATGCTCACGAACTAGAAAAAACTCCCATCAAACTCCGACCCCGTCAGTGTCTCCATGGCAACGGATTATGGGTAGTTCTCTTCTGACAAATATTTTATCGAGATTAATTGATCATTAATGGTGAAATGGTAAGGTTTGAGGCTAATAGTAGGTTGAATATAAATATTAATAATAAATTAGCCTAATCTTTAAACCAATCAATATTCATGACACGGTTGTAAAGTAAAATAATAATAATGACCATAACATTTTCATATTGTAGAATTATCAATCACATTTTTGTGTTTAAATATATCAAAATAAAATGATATGTGTATATAATATATAATATATAATATGTGTATATATAAAAATTTGAATTGATTGGGTGAATCCACTGACTCCGTCAGTGTCTCCATGATAATGGATTATGGGTATTCTCTCTGCCATATATTTTATCGAGATTAATTGATTATTAATGGTGAAATTGTCAAAACAATGAATATATGTATATATTAAAATAAAATAAAAAACATTTGAATTGACAGTGAGGACACTTCCGGGGTGTTATCAACACTCAGTTCGCCGTGCCCTGGGCGTTCAATAGTACCGCGGATGGGTTTACATTGGAGTTAGTAGAAAGCTCTGTGCGTCTCTTTTGACGCTCATGGGTGCCATGTGCGTTGAAATTGTACGCTGACGGACGTGTCAAAAGCGTAAGTATATTACGCCCCGGGAATGAGAACGGGTTGGATATCTATGGTTGTGAGCACATGGCTTGTCATGTATTTCCTTGTGCCATGTGCTCTCCTGTCAATTGTCTAGCCCCTCCCATCTTGTTACCTGATTATTGATTTATTTGCCCAACCTGCTTTCCCTGTTACCCTCTTTTGTTTGCTTCCCTATTTAGTCTCCCTGTGTTTGCAGTCTTGTGCTGGTTCGTTATCTGTTTTCTGTTCCTGCCGATGACTGTCCTGTTTTCCCCCCACGGGGAGTTTTTGTTTGTAGTTTTGTTTGTTTATGTTATTTATAGTGATGGGCAGATCGAGGCTTAGTGAAACACTGAAACAGTTGAAGCAAATGTGCCATATTGTGTCGAGGTTTCGAAACAATCCGACACCCGTCTCAACGGTGACACCTAGTGGTCACTTGCAGGTGTTGATCTGAAACAACCTTGACAACGAGCCATTAAAAAATGTGTTGTTTTTTCTTATTGTATTTTTTTAATATGTGAAGCTTGTAACCTGTAGGCTCCTCACTGTGCAGGTTATTTTGGTCATGAAAATGAATATTAATAAAAGAAATCAAGCCACAATGTCTTCACAATGTCACATTTTTTTTTTTTTTTTACAGATAATTTCTCCAGCCTTTGAAAAAATCCTCTCCCAAGGGACACTTGTTGCTGGCATGCAAAGATATTTTTTAGCAAGGACATTCAAATAATTATATTTGGTACTGGTGATGATACAGCGCTCAATGGGATTCGTCTTCACTGTGTCGATCGGTGCAAAGGAGCATCAAGCAGAAATGACTACTACTATATTCAGTCTGACGTAGGAAAGTAATGGGCTCAGATTATTGCCAATTCTTGCTTTAAGTGTTTAAGCTAGATAAGTAAATTGAGGATTTTCTTGAAAATAATAATCGATTTGATCAGGCAACCTCTTTGTGTGTTTTCTTCAGCTGGGGTGAGTGGACAGATATCAAATGGTGTTTTTTTGGATACTTGACATCTTTCCAGCTGAGAGTTGAATCTTCCCAAGGAAAAGGAGATGATACGGCCGCAAACAACATCAAGTGAGTGTGTGTGGTGCTATAAGTTATAACATCTCTTACCCATCCTGGTTTTATTTTTCCATTTAAGGACTCAGTTTAGTAATTAACAATAGATTAGTTAATATCACACTCGCAGTCGTGCTGCTGTTCAAGATTGCAGTGATTAGGCCGTCGGCTGAAGGGGATCATGAGACTGACATTCAATCCAACAGCACAATTACATATTTTATCATAATATTGTCATATCTGAATTTTTTTCAGGTTCAAATGCAGTGAGGGTTATAATCTGGAGGGTGACGGCACAAACTTGGGCAACTGGGGCGACTGGAGCCCAACCTGTATGGGAAAAGGAATCTGCGGCATCAAGACCCAGGTAGAACCGCCACAGGGAAGAGGAGACGACACCGCTCTCAATGACGTGCGCATGTTCTGCTGTGATTAAGGTGATGTGATCACAATCAAAAACTCAGACTGACACACTGCAGATCAACTAAATCTGTTTATTCTTTCAGGTGTAAGAGGATGAAAACAAGAACAGCAAGAAGATCAAATGTATTGTTATTATTGATCATCATACTATGATAAACTAACATAAATGTCATACAACAGTTTTGTATTGTAAATCTGTAAAGTCAGCCGGTCATTATCACAAAATAAAGCCTAACCAGAAGATCATGACATTTACATCCCGCCTATTATTGGAGTTGAAATTATTTTATTCTTTCTTGTAGGTTAGTGATTCTTCTGAAGACTCCTGAACTTCTGCTGAAACGGTTGTCAAATATCAGCAATAAAGACTTTCTAAACAGAACCTTGTAGTTTCACATTCTTTTGCACAACACTTTACATCAGATCGTTCATTACATTAGTGCATGTGGAAGATGTTTACATCTAAAGTGACTTATATTGCATTTAAAGTAATTGTCTTATCCGTTCATGCTTTCCCAGAGAATGACTAACATTGTCTACAGGAACATAAGTGTAATATTGTTTATCCTGTTACCCTAAACTTTTTTAGGAGGGTAGTCGAAAGCCGGGCGATAAAGGTTGGTAACCGGAATCAGTCCAGGAAACATCAACAAATCCAGAGGCACTAAATGAATGACACAACAAACGAATGACACTAAATAGCAGACAAATCAAAAGGAAAAACTAAACAGGTGTGAGAGCGGTTAACAATTTTTTAAAAACAGTTTTAAATCAGCTAAAATAATCATTAATTTGATGCACATGAGACCCCTTGAGTAGGATATTCAGTATCATATACTTCATATGCTGACATGACTGTTGACATTTAACTGACAGATTGATCTTGAGTTGTTGGTACTCAATCTACAGAAAGTTAGTTGACAATTGAAAGTTAGTCGCCAATTGGTTAATAACCTGTTGCAAAATAATATTGACAGTCAACAGGCACTTTTTTGTAAAATCTGTAGATTAACACTTGAATTGTACCTTATAGTCTATAGGCAGTCAGTTGAACGTATGTTACTTGTCTGTTGAAACAGTGTTGTTGAATGTCAACTGATGCACTGTTGACAAGCTACTGAATGGCTACTAATAACTAGTAAAGTCTCAACAAACGGACTATCAAAATAAAGTGTTACCTACTACTTTAGTAAAATAACGTTATGCATCTTTATTTAAGAAATGTTTGATATTTGGACTGGAAACAAGACAAAAATACTAAGTAAGAAAAGCATTTTTGCAGTGTAATAACTGAACTTGCAACAGTTTTGTTGCAAAGAACAATATTATGGTGAAATTAGATCTCGTGTTTGAGTTAAAAACGAATTATTGTTAAGCATCATCATCAGAATCATAGCAAAAAAGGCTAACAAATAAGAGTTATACCCACCAATTAATATTGCCCCTTCATTCATGACATGGATACCGTAATCATATAGAGAAAACATAGTTGCATTCCTTTATCTTTCGCTCGTTTCTAAATTGGGCACCTGATGGCTTTGACCGTTGTCAATCTCTTATTTGGCACTCGACATCCACAATCAACAGATCCCCTGATCCCCCCATAACTGTCACTCACGACGAGTCACGACCAGAAGTCAAGACTAAACCAATTCACCTTGGTGGTGGTGACCAAGTAATCGTTTTGTATTACCTATTTTTATTAGCCATTCAGACCATTCAGAAAAACAAAAATGTGCAGGAAATATAGAGGCCCGTATTTATAATATTCTGAATGAAATGTGCGTTATTTGGAAGAAAATCGAGGTGTGACTGACTTCGATAACTATATGGATCCCCCGCCCCCCCTTGTCCGTTCCATTTGGGAGAGACCCAGAGGTGAACTGTCATCCTCGCCCGCGCGAGGATGGCCTCTTGGAATGCACATATGTAGATCCAACAAATCTAAATATTCTTGGGACGATGCCGCTGAACCCCCATATGTTACGTGATATATGGCATAATGACATAACAAGGAGGGTGGGATCGAAACATCAGACAGGAACACAAACATCACATGTGCTACACTAGACAGGACAGGAAGGTGACACCCTAACTACCTTAAATTTGGAACCTCTGTGTTTATAAAACCCAGCCTGCATATAACATATGAAATAAATAAAGCAAACTGTTTTGTAATAATTAAATATGGTTATACTTTTTTAGGAGTTTTTTAATCATCCTCTGGTGAGATATTAATTTTATTTGCAGTTGATTTCCTCTAATGCTGTGTTGCTGCAAGTCAGTTGTAGTTGCTGTGTTTCTGCTCATCTCTTCTCTTTTTCTGTTCTTGCTGTTCCTCTTATCTTCAGTGAATCTGCTTGTTAATGTTAGTGATCTGGTGTCATCACTAATGCTCAGTCATCACAGTAGAATGAATAATACATAATTTCACTAACTGCAACATGGCTTCACTGTTACTTTTACTCAGATTGGGACTATATGAAAACTGAGCAGTGTTTAACACTGAGGATTTTACTGTGTACCAGTAAACATAAATGTGATATGTAACACAGAAGCAAGTTTTGTTGTGGTCTTGTTGGGATCATACTAGCATCCAAAAGACAACATATGCCGGTCCACCAGCACGCCAGCATCTGACCATTTCTAGTGCTTTGATTTGGTGATTACTTTTGCTTTGGAGTGAAATTTTGTTTGATTTATTTGCAAAGCAATTGCCATTGGATATGATTGCCAGTTTCCGTGTCCAGAGATCGGGTCATTGGGGCCCTCGCCTTCGGCTGTTGCCCGATCCACTGCTCCGGCCCCTTACGGTCACTCCTGCAGGTGCTGAGCCCACGATAGGGCGGCCCCGCATCACTTCTTCGGGCTGAGCCCGGCCGGGCCTGGCTCCAGGGCGACATCTCGGTCCTTGTGTCTATTTGCTTCATAATGGGCTTATGAACCGCTCTAGTCTGACCCGTCACCTCCTGAGAGACCCTACCAGGGGCATATATCCCCGGATAACATAGCTCCTAGGATCATTCGGGTACTCAAACCCCTCCACCACGATAAGTTTGCAGTTCAAGATGGGGATTACTACTTTTAAATGTTGTCTAATACACTTTGTTATATTTACAAAGAAACATTAATATATTATAGATATTTTATAGATATTTTTCCAAGAAAAAACGTTTTCAAGGACACTGACAGTAGTACAAAAAGAATTTTTCTGTAATACTAAAGAGCATGAAGATAAATGTTATTATGGGTTGGGTTAGAGTTAACTTTTTCAAATGGAAGATTGTCTTGATGTTGTTGTTGTTTTAAGGTGGAAAGACTAATTGATGGTGATGATACAGCGCTCAATGGGATTCGTCTTCACTGTGTCGATCGGCCAGGCTCACGTGACTACAGCTCAATTGAGTCTGACGTAGGAAGGTAATGGACTCAGATTATTAACAATTCTTGCATTAAAGGGTTACTTCAGGATTTAGCATTAAGCTTTGTATTAGTAGAAAACCTGTAGTATTTTCGAATTACCATGCTTTCCACCCTCATATCCCCCTGAGACAAGAGATTTATGTATTTTTTGTCTGGAAAAAATCCTCCGATGACGCAAAAATCGTCATTTTGCGTCATCGGAGGATTTTCTGGCCAGAGGCTAAAGACTACAGCCAGTAGATGGCGTTGTTCCGCATGTTTTCAGCCCGCCCATAGGGGGTGGGATCTCACTCACAGAATGTACACAGTCAGCCGTCTTTCTTTGGAAGCTAAGCTAGCAGGCTCTTGTTCTGTGGAGAAAGCTGAATAGTAGGAGAAAGCTGAGTAAGTAACCATCCTCTTTTTCCCGGACTTGTCCGGCGGGCGAGATCGTTCAAAATGTCCGGGATTCAGCATTTGCGTTCTGCGGTCGCCATTCATTGTTTAACGTTACATGCAGCTCACCTTTTGTTTCAATCTAACTGAATTCATTCCGATTGGTGAATCTGAATGCAGTGTTTACATGAACGCTAAACAAGTGATCGGTTGATGTGCGTTTTACCCTTGCTAAGAAAATTCCCGCTCCTCCGTGAGAGATGCGAGACCCGGCGCGTCTCAGTAACACCGGCCTCGCGCCGTTCTCCCGCGGCCGTCAGCCTCGTCCTGCTCGCCACAGTAAACATAATGAATGGCAACTGTAGAACGCAAAAGCCGAATCCCGGACATTTTGGGCGATCTCTAGAGATCCCTGGCAAACTCATCACGTAAGCCTTGTTGTTTTCAACTAGTGCGCACTCTTACCGGTAGGCGTGGCCTCCTAAGGCAGCGAAGCAAGTGCATTCTGGGAGTTGTTGTCTTTCATCCACATGAGCCAAAAATACATTTTCTGGCTTTTCTCAATCTAGAAAGCTCCAAATTCAAAAATTTCTTCACATTTCTTCTACTTAAATGACCTATTTTAAATACACATTCATCTTCCCAGAGGTGAAGTATCCCTTTAAGTGTTTAAGCTAGATAAGTAATTTCAGGATTTTCTTGAAAATAATATTGATTTGATCAGGCAACCTCTTTGTGTGTTTTCTTCAGCTGGGGTGACTGGACAGATGTCAAATGGTGTTATTCTGGATTCTTGACATCTTTCCAGTTGAGAGTTGAATCTCGCCAAGGATCTGGAGATGATACGGCTGCAAACAACATCAAGTGAGTGTGTGATGCTATAAGTTATAACATCTCTTACCCAGTGTAAACCTCTTACACCATCTCAGACTCTTACACAAGCTGGTTTTATTTAGCTATTTAAGGACTCAGTTTTACCCCATCAATAGTTTAATCTCACACTCGCAGTCGTGCTGCTGTTCAAGATTGCAGTGATTAGGCCGTCGGCTGCAGGGGATCATGTGACTAACATTCAATCCAACAGCACAATTACATATTTTATCATAATATTGTCACATCTGAATTTTTTCCAGGTTCACCTGCACTGGAGGTTTTGTGCTGGAGGGTGACGGCACAAACTGGGGCAACTGGGGCGACTGGAGCCCAACCTGTATGGGAAAAGGAATCTGCGGCATCAAGACCCAGGTAGAACCGCCACAGGGAAAAGGAGACGACACCGCTCTCAATGACGTGCGCATGTTCTGCTGTGATTAAGGTGATGTGATCACAATCAAAAACTCAGATCTTACTAATACTGACTGCAGATCAACTAAATTGGATTTCTTTCAGGTGTTCGAGGATGACAACAAGAACAGCAAGAAGATCAAATGTATTGAAATTATTGATCCTCATATTATGATAAACTAACAAACCATAAACCAAACTGACCAATCAAAGGAGCTGGATGATTTAGCTTAATCTTGTGTGTAATAATGAGCCTTTTTCCTTAATAAACTTGAAAATGTTATGGTACTATACAGTCTCTGTGTCTGCTTGATCATTCTCAGATCACAACACTGTAAACCCTAACGCTCAAAATAATTGGTTTGAGTAGGACAAATTTTAAATTAGTTTAGTCGAATTAACTTTTATGAGTATTTAGCGCTCTTTTTCTTTCAAGTTCACAGAACTGATATATTTTAAGTAAACTGAACTGTTTCATTGTTTTGTGTTTTATGAATTTATGAAACTTAATTTTAACTAAAATGGATGGGATGTCTATTTCCCAGCATGCTTTGCCAATGGCACTCGAAAGGGAGAGTAAATGCTACAATTAAGTGTAATAAGTTTTTTTGTGCAAGATTAATGTTAAGTGGGAGATTTAGTAGTGATGTTTTGTTATGCTAATTTAGAAGAATTTCTGTTAATGTTGGTTTTAGATAGTTACCATCATGGTGACAAGTGGTGCATGAGCTTGATTTGAGAGCAAATAAAATCTTTATATTGCTGCACTCATACAGAAAGTGCTACTGTATAACATACTGTTGTTAATATGTTAACAAGCTAGCTTGTTGAAGCTATTAAGTTTATACTAATGAAAATGTTCACATTGATATTACACAAAAGTATTAAGTTAAATGTATGAATTAGTGTATTCAAACATTTCAAGTTAAACCATGCTAATGTAATTCCAATAATGCCAACTTAATTGAGTCTATTTAAAAATGTTATGGTCAGTAGTATCAAATTCAGCACTAAAATTGAGTAACACTAATAGCGAGATACAACCACGATCGGATGATAAGAGCAAATCACTTGTGACTCTAATGAGAGCTGTCTCAGTACTTTGGTACGGTCTAAATCCTGACTAAAAAGACATCTCTTTGACCTAGCATACACATAACACATTATAGACTTCTATTACTCAATGTTAGGCTGCATAGATTAGATCAGCCGGAACCGGAAACACTCCCTGATGTACTTGTTACATCATAAGAAGGATGGTGTCTACGTATCCGGATCTGATGAAGGACCAGCACCTGTACATGACGACAACGCAGTCCTGAAGTGTCCACTAGTCTCTCCCCTGTGATGGCCTCCTTCCCTTTACCGCAGTACAGATAAGACGTTGTCGGGATAATTCTGGTTCACGTGGCTACGCCGAAGCGGTAAAAACTCTGTATTATAAATTTTAATAATCCTGATCGGATCAGGAAAGGTCCAAGAGCTGGGGCTCGAACACGGGTCTCCCGTAGCACATGTTGGCGCACTTGCCCATGATGCTATCGTGTGATATATTTGACTAAAAACTATAGGCTGATTAATACCTTTGGCTTATTCCAAATACTACAAAGTGCATACTTTGTCTTCAATAACAAATGTACATTATTAGATAAATAAAACTTAGCTATACTTTGTTCAAAATACTATTGTATACTATAATGTATTTTGAAAGTATACTTTCAATGCATTGTTACAATGATCATTTCCAGCACCCAGGTAAATTATACCTCAAATATATTTTTAATAAAGTGCAGATAAATACACTTTTAAAAAATAAACTGAATTTTCACTTCAAGTATATATTTTTTAAATATATCTTTAGAAAATATACTAGAGTACAATTATTTATTTTAATTATTATACATTTAAAGTGTGTTAAAAGTTTAATTGTTAAAATAGGTAAAAGCAAGATGCTAATATACTTTTAATATATTTAAAGATAGTACAATTTTTGTTAGCATATTTGCAATTTACTATTGAAAAAGGGAATATATTTCAAATACAATAAAGTATACTTTTTTCACTAGGGTTTTTCCTTAATTAACTTGAAAATGTTATGGTACTATACACATTCTCTGTGTGTGCTTGATCATTCTCACATCACATGGGTTGAGGCGTGTGTTTCCACTTGATCACTGATAGCTGAGGCTTGTAATATTACAGATTTAAGATTACGTTTAAGATCTGCTGATCCTATATCCTTACATTACATCACATGAAAAACTAAGGTGAACTACACTGTATTGGGCATTCAAGGTGAACATGATGGCATCAATTTACTGATTAGATTCAATATAGTTTCCATTGAAGGGGTTTGGTTTTTGATCTTTGATCTTCTGTGAATGATTACATAATCTTAGTTCTTGTGACCATCATGTGATGTTTATCCAATATGGGGGGGGGGGGGGGGGGCATTATCTTCAGTCGGGGGTTATAGTCTCTATTGTCTTTAGATGATTCGATTAAGTGGTCATCTCTAAGGCTGTGTGTAAGGTCAACACCTTTAAGGACTGCCCACTGAATGCCTATAAGATGCCATGTAAAGTTCCTTTAGTCAGACTTTATTACTGCAGCTTCCGACAGCTTGTGTTCTCAGTAAAGAATCCTGCTGAAGATACAACCAAGTCTCCTGGTCTTCGCTTCTGAGTTTCCTACAGGCTGCAGATAGTCTACCTGAAAATCTAACAATCAGTATTTTTTATCAGTCAGGCCAGTGCTGTAGAAATGCATCGCTTCTTTTCCATGATGTTTTCACTGCTGGCCATTATTGGGCATGTGAGCGGTCGGCCCGCAGAACATCGTTATGAGCGGAGCGTCGACCGACCTTACAGATCTGAGCTGACGGTGTCGAACGGAATGAATTGGGGATCATGGGGATATAAGAGCATGTGTCCAAGTGGAAGGTACGCCGCAGGGTTTAGTCTGAGGGTAAGTTGACTCTATTTTGCTAATATGGGGGTGAATGAGTGTTTCAAAGGATCAAAACTGTGGAGTTGCTGTTTGTCATTTAATTCCAGGTTACTCCAGGGAACTGCACCTGTTAAGATCTAAGTGTCTGTGTAATACTAAAGAGCATGAAGATAAATGTTACTATGGGTTGGGTTAGAGTTAACTCTTTCAAATGGAAGATTGTCTCAATGTTGTTGTTTTAAGGTGGAAAGACCAATTGATGGTGATGATACAGCGCTCAATGGGATTCGTCTTCACTGTGTCGATCGGCCAGGCTCACATGACTACAGCTCAATTGAGTCTGACGTAGGAAGGTAATGGACTCAGATTATTAACAATTCTTGCATTAAGTGGTTAAGCTAGATAAGTAATTTCAGGATTTTCTTGAAAATAATAACTGATTTGATCAGGCAACCTCTTTGTGTGTTTTCTTCAGCTGGGGTGACTGGACAGATGTCAAATGGTGTCATTCTGGATTCTTGACATCTTTCCAGTTGAGAGTTGAATCTTCCCAAGGAAAAGGAGATGATACGGCCGCAAACAACATCAAGTGAGTGTGTGGTGCTATAAGTTATAACATCTCTTACCCAATGTAAACCTCTTACACCATCTCAGACTCTTACACATCCTGGTTTTATTTTGATATTTAAGGACTCAATTTTCCCCCATCAATAGTTTAGTTAATATCACACTCGCAGTCGTGCTGCTGTTCAAGATTGCAGTGATTAGGCCGTCGGCTGCAGGAGATCATGTGACTGACATTCAATCCGACAGCACAATTACATATTTTATCATAATATTGTCACATCTGAATTTTTTCCAGGTTCACCTGCACTGGAGGTTTTGTGCTGGAGGGTGACGGCACAAACTGGGGCAACTGGGGCGACTGGAGCCCAACCTGTATGGGAAAAGGAATCTGCGGCATCAAGACCCAGGTAGAACCGCCACAGGGAAAAGGAGACGACACCGCTCTCAATAACGTGCGCATGTTCTGCTGTGATTAAGGTGATGTGATCGCAATCAAAAACTCAGATCTTACTAATACTGACTGCAGATCTACTAAATCGGATTTTTCTTTCAGGTGTTCGAGGATGACAAGAAGAACAGCAAGAAGATCAAATGTATTGAAATGATTGATCCTCATATTATGATAAACTAACATAAACCATAAACCAAACTGACCAATCAAAGAAGGAGCTGGATGATTTAGCTTATATTAATCTTGTGTGTAATAATGAGCCTTTTTCCTTAATAAACTTGAAAATGTTATGGTACTATACAGTCTCTGTGTCTGCTTGATCATTCTCACATCACAACACTGTAAACCCTAACGCTCAAAATAATGAATTGGTTTGAGTAGGACAAACTTAAATTTTTATGAGTATTTAGCACTTTCTTTTTCTTTCAAGTTCACAGAACTGATATATTTTAAGTAAACTGAACTGTTTCATTGTTTTGTGTTTTATGAAATTATTTCTTTTAATTTAGACGAACTTAATTTTAACTAAAACGGATGGGATGTCTATTTCCCAGCATGCTTTGCCAATGGCACTCGAAAGGGAGAGTAAATGCAACAATTAAGTGTAATTTAAGTTGTTTTTTTGTGCAAGATTAATGTTAAGTGGGAGATTTAGTAGCGATTAATGTTTTGTTATGCTAATTTAGAAGAATTTCTGTTAATGTTGGTTTTAGATAGTTACCATCATGGTGACAAGTGGTGCATGAGCTTGATTTGAGAGCAAATAAAATCTTTATATTGCTGCACTCATACAGAAAGTGCTACTGTACAACATACTGTTGTTAATATGTTAACAAATTAATATGTTAACAAGCTAGCTTGTTGAAGCTAGTGAAGTTTATACTAAAGAAAATGTTCACATTGATATTACACAAAAGTAATATCTTAAGTAATAAAAGCCTGTATCTTTCTCTATTGCTGTTCTATTACAAGATAGAAAGTCTAAGGTCTTCAATAGCCGTACAGCAAACCCAACTAATCTGGTGCCTATTACATGTCAAACTAAGATTGCTGTGGGGACAAAAAGTAAGACTGTTAAGTTAGCACTTTTAAACATTCGTTCACTTAAAAATAAATCACTTCTAGTCAACGATTTAATAACCACAAACAACCTGGATTTTATGCTTCTAAATGAAATCTGGCTAGAAGACAGCTGCAGTGCAACAGTCCTGAAGCAGCCCCTCCTAACTTTACTTTTATGAGTGTCTGCAGAGCTGTTAAGAGAGGTGGGGGTCTAGCTGCTCTTTTTAAAGATATCTATCAATGTAAGCAAATATCATTTGGGAATTACTTGTCTTTCGAATATCTGGGTATTGTGTTAAAAGGTTCTCCACGCATTTTACTTATCATTATTTACAGGCCTCCAAAATACTCTCCAGCCTTTGCTGAGGACTTTACAGAACTGTTATCAGCAATTACCTCAGAGTTTGACTGTTTTGCCATTGCTGGAGATTTTAACATCCACATAGATAGTGCAGAAAACAATATGGCAAAAGAAATCAAAACTGTTTTAAAAACTTTTGATCTGACTCAGCATGTACATGGACCCACACACAATCGTGGACACACTCTAGATTTACTTATCAGTAAGGGTCTAAACATTTCACTGATTGTTATTAAGGATGTAGCACTGTCTGATCATTTCTGTATTTTCTTTGATATATTGATCTCTCCTGCTACTGAAACTAGATCTGTGTCTGTCAAGAAGAGATGCTTAAATGAGAACACTAGTGTACTATTTATGAAGGCTATATCCTTGACCCTAACCCTAACCCTACTTATGAAAAATATTAACACAGGGGTGCAATCTTAACATTAGTGCATTGATAACACTGCAAAATATGACACATCAGGACATGCATACAAAATACTTCAGAAATCATATTTCTGGATACTCAAATTTGGTTAAAACCTTTGTAGACATAGCATGACAGCACTACAAAAACACATAAAAGTGAAAACCCATTGCCTCATCCACTGCTTTTCTTATTGTTGTGGGCTTTATAGGGCAAGTGATAATTCGTGTAATACACAAGTGAAATAGACTAGTGCAAATATTATAAATAGGTAATTAAAACTAATACTAGCACAAGTTTTACCTCAAACCACCTGACAAATAAAGCCACGAAATGGTGACGAAGGAGTTACGATAAAGTTTATAAGAAAGAAACTCTTTTAACTCTGGTTTCACTAGCTATTTGAGTAAATGAAAACGTAATACATTTAAATGACACAACCGGCCTTCAAATGCGACCTTCGGAGGATGCAGCCTTCACATTGGGACACAGCTTGTGGTTCTACTTCTAGAACCGTCAAAGGAAATCAGCCATCTTGGTTGAGTTTACTGGAGTTCAAGGACATGAAAAGGTGAAGATTAGAGCCTAACTTCAGTGGGAAACAACAGGAGTATAAAAAACTGATGAGTTGATTGCCTCTTTGGATACTGATATGTCATTAAACCCCAATGCCTATAGTGCTGAGGAAAAGAAACCTCAAGTGAAGAACAACAACAACAACAACAACAACAACAACAACAACAACAACAAGCCCAGAGTTGACAACTCCTTTGACCCAAAGCATGATTATCTGCTGAATATATACCTCTTAACTCATTGATTGGGTTGATTAACTGAATGTGCTCCACACGTGTTTAATTAGGTTTGATTATCTTAATTATATTAACGTGCTCCTCCCGAACTTTGTTAATAAAACATAATTTCTTAATATGCCAAATATGGTAGGGGTTGATCTTTGAGTATTATGATTGGATGGAATGGACGTCATGGTTAATGATTCTTAAGTATAAATATGAGGCTTCTTCGTTATGGTATTATACTGTCTCTGCTTTATCATTTTCTGTATTCAGGCCAGTGCTGTAGCAATACATCACTTCTTTTCCATGATGTTTTCACTGCTAGCCATTATTGGGCATGTGAGCGGTCAGTCCACAGAAGGTCGTTCTGAGCGGAGCGTCGACAGATCTTACAGATCTGAGCTGACGGTGTCGAACGGGATGAGTTGGGGATCGTGGGGGCCTGTGGACATGTGTCCAAGTGGAATGTACGCCGCAGGGTTTAGTCTGAAGGTAAGTTGGGCGTTGACTCTATTTTGCTGATATGGGGGTGGAAGAGCGCTTCAAAGGTTCAAAACTGTGGAGTTGCTGTTTGTCGTTTAATTCCAGGTTTCTAAAGTGTGTGTGTAATACTAAAGAACATGAAGATAAATGTTACTATGGGTTGGGTTAGAGTTAATTCTTTCAAATGGAAGATTGTCTTGTTCTTTTAAGCTGGAATCTCCTCTTATTTTTGGTGGTGATGATACATCGGTCAATGGGATTCGTCTTTACTGCGTCGCTAAGTCCGAAGTACGTGACTACAGCTCAATTGAGTCCACCGTAGGAGGGTAATGGACTCAGATTATTAACAATTCTTGCATTAAGTGTTTAAGCTATTTAAGTAAATTGAGGATTTTCTTGAATGATAATTGATTTGATCAGGCAACCTCTTTGTGTTTTCTTTAGCTGGGGTGAGTGGAGACATGATAAAGTGTGTCCTTCTGGATACTTGACAGCTTTCCAGCTGAGAGTTGAATCTTCCCAAGGATCTGGAGATGATACGGCCGCAAACAACATCAAGTGAGTGTGTGGTGCTATAAATTATAACATCTTTTACCTAGTGTATACCTCTGACCCATCCTGGTTTTATTTTGACTTTTTAAGGACTCAGTTTTCCCCCATCAATAGTTTAGTTAATTTCACACTCGCAGTCGTGCTGCTGTTCGTGATCGCAGTGATCGCTGCTCTGTGCTTCACTGAAACCTGGCTGAGTGAAGCCATACCGGACAACGCACTACATCTGCCGGGCTTCCAGCTGTTCCGAGCGGATCGCATCGCGGAACTAACGGGGAAAACGAGAGGTGGTGGATTGTGTTTCTACATTAACGAAAGTTGGTGTTCAGATGTAACAACACTGAAGAAGATGTGCTCTCCTAATTTAGAGGTGCATTTCATAAACTGTAAACCTTTCTACTCGCCGCGGGAGTTTTCCTCATTCATTCTCGCGAATGTTTACATTCCTCCAGACGCGTGTGTGAGCGCGGCGCTACAACAGCTGGCTGAACATATAGCTGAAATGGAACAAAGGTACCCAGACTCTCTTTTAATCATTCTTGGGGATTTTAACAAAGCAAATCTCTCCCGTGAACTGCCAAAATACAGACAGCATGTTACATGTCCTACCAGAGACAGTAATATATTGGACCACTGTTACACCACGGTAAAGAATGCGTATCACTCCGTCCCACGGGCAGCTTTGGGGCTCTCTGATCACTGTTTGGTTCATCTTATACCGACCTACAGGCAGAAACTGAAATCAGCTAAACCTGTAATAAGGACTGTAAAAAGATGGACCAACGAAGCAGAGCAGGGCCTACAGGCCTGCTTCGATTGCACTGATTGGACTGTTTTTGAAGCTGCAGCCACCGATCTGGATGAGCTCACAGATACTGTAACATCATATATCAGTTTCTGTGAGGATACATGCATTCCTACCAGGACATTCTTATCATTCACTAATGATAAACCATGGTTTACTGGGAAACTCAAACAGCTTCGTCATGCCAAAGAAGATGCTTACAGAAGTGGGGATAAAATCTTGTATAACCAGGCCAGAAACAGACTGACAAAGGAGATCAGAGTTGCTAAAAAAAGCTACTCTGAAAAGCTGAAAAACCAGTTTTCAGCCAACGACCCGGCATCAGTCTGGAGAGGCCTGAGGAACATCACCAACTACAAATCACCATCCCCCCCATCTGTGGAGAATCAACAACTGGCTGACACTCTCAATGCATTCTATTGCAGGTTTGAGAAGCCCAGACTCACACCTCACACCCGCTCTGATGTGCACTTCACACATCCACCATCACCTCCTGCAACCCCTCTCCTCCCCCCTTCTGCCATCCAACCTGAGCTTAAGGTCTGCGTGGAGGACGTGAGCAGAGTCTTCAAAAAACAGAAGACTAGGAAAGCTTCAGGCCCAGACGGCATCTCATCTGCTTGTCTAAAAGCCTGCGCTGACCAACTGGCCCCAGTCTTCACACAGATCTTCAACAGATCATTGGAGCAGTGTGAAGTTCCTTGCTGCTTCAAACGCTCCACTATCATTCCGGTTCCCAAAAAAACTAAAATCACTGGACTTAATGACTACAGACCTGTCGCTCTCACGTCTGTGGTCATGAAGTCGTTTGAAAGACTGGTGTTGGCCTATCTGAAGGACATCACTGGACCCCTGCTGGATCCCTTTCAGTTTGCTTACAGAGCAAACAGGTCTGTGGATGATGCAGTCAACATGGGACTGCACTATATCCTGCAACATCTTGACAGACCTGGGACTTATGCACGGATCTTATTCGTGGACTTCAGTTCGGCCTTCAATACCATCATCCCTGATCTTCTCACAGCCAAACTGACTCAGCTCTCCATGCCATCCTCAATCTGTCAGTGGATCTCCAGCTTCCTGACGGACCGGCAGCAGCTAGTGAGACTGGGGAAACTCACATCCAGGACCCTCACCATCAGCACTGGCGCCCCCCAAGGGTGCGTTCTCTCCCCTCTGCTCTTCTCCCTGTACACTAATGACTGCACTTCTAAAGACCCCTCTGTCAAGCTCCTGAAATTTGCAGACGACACCACTGTCATCGGTCTCATCCAAAATGGTGACGAGTCTGCTTACAGACTGGGGGTTGAACAGTTGGCTGTCTGGTGCAGTTATAACAACCTTGAGCTGAACACGCTCAAAACAGTGGAGATGATCGTGGACTTTAGGAGAAACACCCCAGGACTCCCCCCACTCACCATCATGAACAGCACTGTGGAAGCAGTGGAGTCATTCAGGTTCCTGGGCTCTACCATCTCTCAGGACCTGAAGTGGGCAAATCACATTGACTCCATTGTGAAAAAGGCCCAGCAGAGACTGTACTTCCTTCGCCAGCTGAAGAAGTTCAATCTGCCACAGGAGCTGCTGATCCAGTTCTACTCAGCCATCATTGAGTCTGTTTTAAGCACTTCCATCACTGTCTGGTTTGGTTCAGCTTCCAAATCGGACATCAGGAGACTACAACGGACAGTCCGGACTGCAGAGAGGATTATTGGTGCCCCCCTGCCAACCCTCCAGGACCTGTACTCTTCCAGAGTGAGGAAGAGAGCAGGTAAAATCATCACAGACTCCACTCACCCTGGACACCACCTGTTTGAACTGTTACCGTCAGGACGGCGACACAGATCACTGGCCACAAGAACATCCAGGCACAGGAACAGTTTCTTTCCACAGGCCATTTCCCTTCTGAACACTTAACATGCCCCCAAGGAATATGCCTGTAAGTGCAATACTCCCACTGTCTAGTGCAATATTCTCTAACTCAGGTGATATTTATATTTATATTATTCATACTACTCAAAATACTGTAAATATGTTCATAATCTGTAAATGTTTATTCGGACTAAACCCAACTGTGACCCTACTTTTTTACTTTTATACTATTTTTATTTATTTTTTATATATTTTTATTCTTAGAATTTGTATTACTATGTGTCTTGTTGTATTTGTATTTGTATATGTGCACTGGAAGCTTCAGTACCAAGAAAAATTCCTTGTGGGTGCAAGCACACTTGGCAATAAAGCTCTTTCTGATTCTGATTCTGATTCTGATTCTGATTCTGATTAGGCCGTCGGCTGCAGGTGATCATGTGACTGACATTCAATCCAAAAGCACAGTTACATATTTTATCATATTGTCACATCTGAATTTTTTTCCAGGTTCAAATGCAATGGAGGTCAGGTGCTGGAGGGTGACGGCACAGACTGGGGCGACTGGGGACACTGGAGTCCAACGTGTGAAGGAACCGGAATCTGTGGCATACAGACCCTGATAGAACCATCACAGGGAAGCGAAGGAGACGACACCGCTCTCAATGACGTGCGCATGTTCTGCTGTGATTAAGGTGATGTGATTGCAATCAAAAACTCAGACTGACACACTGCAGATCAACTAAATCTGTTTTTTTCTTTCAGTTTTAAGAGGATGACAACAAGAACAGCAAGATCAAATGTATTGTTATTATTCATCATACTATGATCAACTAACAAACCATGTCATACAACAGTTTTGTAGTGTAAATCTGTAAATTCAGCCGGTCATTATCACAAAAAAGCCTAACCGGATGATCGGGACATTTGCACCCTGCTTTTGAAGTTGAAGTTATTTTATTCATTCTTGTAGGTTAGTGATTCTTCTGAAGACTCCTGAACTTCTGCTGAAACTTGTCAAATATCAGCAATAAAGACTTTCTAAACCGAACCTTGTAGTTTCACATTGTTTTGCACAACACTTTACATCAGATCGTTCACTACATTAGTGCAAGTGGCAGATGGTCTAAAGTGACTTATTGCATTAAAAGTAATTGTCTTATCCATTCATGCATTCCCTGAGAATGACTAATCTACAGGAACACTACATTAAAGTGTAATATTGTCAAGTTACTGTAAACTTTTTGCCTTTCTAAAGACCTAAATGTTTATTTAGCTAAAATGGCACAGTGGACATTCAGAAAATGATTTGACGTAAAACAAATTCAAACCTCATTTTAATACTTATGGGTCTCACGCTAAACTCTTGTTTGTTGGATTTTTTCGTCCGCTTTTAATACAATTCAACCACATATTTTAATCAGTCGGCTAGCAGAACAGTTTGATTTGAGTAATAATCTTGTGGGTTGGATTCTAGATTTAACTGATAGGACACAGCGAGTTAAGGTAAATGGAACGCTGTCAGACCCAGTCTCCTCAACTGGCTCCCCTCAAGGATGTGTACTTTCGCCCCTCTTGTTTATCCTCTACACAAACATGTGTCAGAGTAGATATGAAAATAGGACCATCATAAAATATGCAGATGATTCTGTAATTGTCAGTAGGCTTCAGGACAACGAGACCTGTCACGGCCCGATAATTGATGACTTTGTCACGTGGTGTGAGGAGTCCTACCTTCAATTAAACATAATAAAGACAAAAGAAACGATCATTGATTTTAGAAAACATACTCACACTCACACACACAAAGTCACATTCATCAAAGGTCAAACAGTTGAATGTACTCAATCCTACAAATATCTTGGGACAATTATCGACTCAAATTTGAATTTTGAGGCAAATTGTGAAGCTGTGTGCAAAAAGGGGCACCAGCGTCTGTTTTGTCTGAGGAAACTATCTTACTTTAACAAAACCATCGTGGTCCTATTTTATCGAGCTTTTATTGAATCAGTTTTATCTTTTTGTATAGTGTCACGGTTTGGGAATCTATCTTTAAAAAACAGAAATTCCCTAAATCAAATTGTTAAATGGTCTAGTAAGTTGATTGGAGTGTCTCAGTTAAGCCCAGTGTCCCTGTACACCAGACAGTTACAGCAGATAACTGGCTCAATTTTAAATGACGATGCCCATCCTTTGCATAGTGAATTTCAACTTCTTCCATCCAGACGAAGGTATAGAGTTCCAAAGAAGTTGGAAGTTTCCAAGCAGCACAGCAGTAATGACTTCATGAATTTCTTCACTTATAAGATTGATAATATCAGGGACAAAATGATAACTATGCAACCGTCTACTACAGTATCGCATCAGGCAGTGCATTGTAGTCTCCCTGAGGAAAAATTTGATTCATTCGTTGCTATAGGAGAGGAAGAATTTACTAAACTCGTTAAATTATCTAAATCGACAACATGTATGTTAGACCCTATACCGACTAAGCTACTGAAAGAGATGCTTCCTGAGGTCATAGATCCTCTTCTTAATATCGTTAATTCGTCTTTGTCTCTAGGATACGTACCAAAAAACTTTAAGCTGGCTATGATTAAACCGCTTGTTAAAAAAAACGCAACTTGATCCTACAGAATTAGTCAATTACAGGCCGATCTCGAATCTACCTTTTCTGTCAAAGATACTAGAAAAGGCGGTATCTTCACAACTGTGTTCCTTTCTAGAAAGAAATGATATCTGTGAGGATTTTCAGTCCGGATTTAGACCGTACCATAGTACCGAGATGGCTCTCGTTAGAGTCACAAATGATTTGCTCTTATCATCCAATCGTGGTTGTATCTCTCTATTAGTGTTACTCGATCTTAGTGCTGCATTTGACACCATTGACCACAACATTCTTTTAAATAGACTAGAAAACTATGTTGGCATTAGTGGAATCGCACTAGCATGGTTTAAATCATACTTATCTGACCGTTATCAGTTTGTAGCAGTAAATGATGAGATGTCTCATCGATCACAAGTTCAGTATGGCGTACCACAAGGCTCAGTACTAGGACCGTTGCTGTTCACTCTGTACATGTTACCATTAGGAGATATCATTAGGAAACATGGCATTAGCTTTCACTGTTATGCCGATGATACTCAGCTCTATATTTCTTCAAAACCTAACGAAACTTACCAATTCACTAAATTAACAGAATGCATAGTTGATGTAAAAAATTGGATGACTCGTAATTTCCTACTTCTAAATTCTGAAAAAACAGAGATTCTAATTATTGGACAAAAAACTTCCTCACGTAATAACCTAGAATACTGTTCTAACACTTGATGGGTGCTCTGTGAAGTCTTCGTCATCGGTTAGGAACCTGGGTGTGCTCTTTGATACCAATCTTTCATTTGAAAGTCACGTGTCTAGTATCTGTAAAACTGCATTTTTCCATCTTAAAAATATATCTAAATTACGTCATATGCTCTCATTGACAAATGCGGAACAATTAGTTCATGCGTTCATGACCTCAAGGCTAGATTATTGTAATGCTCTACTGGGTGGTTGCCCTGCACGCTTAATAAACAAACTACAGCTGGTCCAAAACGCAGCAGCTCGAGTTCTTACCAGAACCAGGAAGTATGACCATATTAGCCCAGTTCTGTCAACACTGCATTGGCTCCCTATTAAACATCGCATCAATTTTAAAATATTGCTGATTACTTACAAAGCACTAAATGGTTTAGCTCCGCAGTACTTGAGCGAGCTCTTAACGCATTATAGTCCTTCATGTCTACTGCGATCTCAAAATTCCGGCCAGTTGATAATACCTAGAATCTCTAAATCGACTGCTGGCGGTAGATCCTTTTCCTATTTAGCACCAAAACTCTGGAACAGCCTTCCTAACATTGTCCGGGAAGCAGACACACTCTGTCAATTCAAAGCTAGATTAAAGACACATCTCTTTGACATACAGTAGCATTCACATAATACATTATAGACTTCTATAATTCAATGTTAGGCTGCATAGATTAGGTCAGCTGGAACCGGGAACACTTCCCATAAATCCTGATGTACTTGTTACATCATGAGAAGAATGGCATCTACGCTAATTTTAGTGTCTTTGTTTATCCCGAGGTCTTCCCGCAGCCTGCCGGATCCAGGCCGTATCCAGATCTGACGAAGGACCTCCGCCTGGACCCGATGACAACGCAGTGCTGAAGTGACAACTAGTCTCTCCCTATGGAGGATCCCTTTCCCACTCTACAGATAAAGCGTCGTCGGGAAAACTCAATTTGCGTATCTACCCCGAATTGATCAAATAAAATAAAATTAAATAAAATTCTTAATCAAAACTATAAGGAAACACCAGTAATTTGTTTAGGCTTGCTTTGTAGGGAATTACAAACCTGCACACATATATTCAAACGCACATAACAGTAGAACCAATTGTTAATGCGCGTGAACGCCATCAGCGTTTCTCACAGGTTCGCGTTTAAAGTCTGTGTAGAGAGAATGGTGTCGTCTTAGCGGCCCCTAATTTAATAACAAATGATCGTTGCGACGGAAGCGAATCAGTCAAAACTAACTTTAGCTGGAAAATAACTTTATTAAAGAACCGCTATAAAGCCAAAACAATCTTACCTTAAAGGAACACTCCACCCATTTGCATTAAGCTTTGCAATATTAGAAACCCAGTCATACTATTGAATGGTCGTGCAACATTTTCTCATTTTCCCCTGAGACGAGAGAAATCTGTATTTACCTCTTTACACTTCCTCCTACAATGACACAAAAATCGTCATTTTGCGTCATTGTAGGAGGAAGTGTAAGAGGGGGGATTTCTGTTAAGACTACAAGCACTAGTTCCCACCCTTTCAAACCCGCCCATAGGGGGTTGGACCTAATGCGCTAACAGACCTATCACAGATCAGTGCGAGTGCGTTTGATTTCAACGGCAGAAACCTGCAGAAAACATGGACGAAGAAAGCTGAGTAGTAGGGGTTACCATACTCTATTTCCCGGACATGTCCGGCCGTCGAGATCGTCCAAAATGTCCGGGATTCAGCTTTTGCTTTCTGCGGTCGCCATTCATTGTTTACATGCTCACCTTTTGTTTCAATCTAACTGAATTCATTCCGATCGGTGAATCTGAATGTAGTGTTTACATGAACGCTAAACAAGTGATCGGTTGATGTGCGTTTTAACATTGCTAAGAAAATTCCCGCTCCTCCGTGAGATGCAAGACCGGTGCGTCTCGCAGGTCTCGCTCATCAGTAATCCCGCCACCGGCCTCGTGTCGTTCTCCCGCGGCCCTCGGCCTTGTCCTGCTCGCCACAGTAAACATGATGAATGGCGACTGTAGAACCCAAAAGCCGAATCCTGGACATTTTGGGCGATCTCGAAATCACGGGCAAACTCGTCACGGAGACTCACTCGTAGCCTTGTGGTTTTCAACTGCGCTCTCTTACCGGTAGGCGTGGCTTGGGAGTGGCCTCGTAGGGCAGCGAAGCAAGTGCATTCTGGGAGTTGTTGTCTTTCATCCACATAAGCCAAAAATACATTTTCTGGCTTTTCTCAAGTCTAGAAAGCTGCAAATTCAAAAATAATTTCACATTTCTTCTACATAAATGACCTATTTTAAATACACATTCATCTTTCCAGAGGTGGAGTGTTCCTTTAAATTATACGTTTATCTCTGTAAAGCTGCTTTGAAACAATCTTCATT
Organism: Squalius cephalus; assembly: GCA_022829025.1. Classification (NCBI taxonomy): domain Eukaryota; kingdom Metazoa; phylum Chordata; class Actinopteri; order Cypriniformes; family Leuciscidae; genus Squalius; species Squalius cephalus. The sequence continues at coordinate 3,914,067 of CM040806.1, read as the reverse complement.
GTTAAAAGCGCTATATAAATGAGGATGACTTGACTTGACTTGACAAAGAAGAGAACTAAGCGGTATAAAAATACCTTCGTTCCAGCAGCCATTAATCAGAGGAACAAAATACATAGATGACACAGAAGTTTTTTTATATTTTATTTTATTTTTTATATATTTTTCGTTTTATTTAAAAAAATTTGTATCGTCAAATGTTTATTGTTTGTGTTTGTGTTTGTCTAAATGTATGGATGACACTCTGACACTGCAAACCAAATCTACCTACGGGTATAAATAAAGAAACCTGAACCTGAACCTGAAGAGATGAGAACTCAAAGAGTGCAACCAACAGTGTGTTTCTCTGCAAATATAACAAAGTTTATTAAACATTCAAAAGTAGTATCAGAAATGACTAGCAGCAACTCCACAGTTCTCTCTCTGCATGGGGTTTGAACCTTTGAAGCACTAAGCCAACCCCATATAACCGATGTCCAGGCCAAACTTACCCAAACTTATAATCATGTTTGGCTTGGTCCACTCAAAGTTGCGTTGGATTTTCTCTTCAGCATAAAGGTTTAGAGACCCATCTATCACTGTTTTCCATGTTTGTATAGTTAGTTTCTGGAGTAAATATATAGGCTATAATTTGTGTGTTTACATTATAGCTGTTTTTAAAAATGGCGGGTGCTGGTGTTTTGCGTGCGTTCGGTCATCAGCGTACACTAACGTCACGGGTAGTTCCTATAGTGCTGGTTTAGACCCGACTCTGAAGTAGGACCTAAATCAGTTCCTCCAAATGGAGTTCCTAGAACTAAAATCGTTAGTTCCTGCGGTGCGAACACGCCGACATCCGGGTACTTTAGCCGATAGTTCTAGGAACTGTGAAAAGGTTTTGATTTGGATTTTGAGATAGCGGATTTTTGATGATATAGTGACATAGTGCGATTTGATTAGTTATAGGCTATTTAGGCTTACATTTAAATTTACACAACACATTGACTGATAGGCTAGAGACAGACAGAGTATACATATGACACATTAATAGATACATAGATATAAATATATATAGACAGCTAGATTAATAGATAGATACATAGATAGATTATTGATACATATATAAATACATAGATTGATTATATCTAGATACATATCTAGGTACATATCTAGATAAATATCTAGGTACTACATAGATAGATTCATATAGATAAATAACTAGATACATAGATAGATTCATATAGATACATATCTAGATACATAGATAGATTCATATAGATACATATCTAGATACATAGATAGATTCATATAGATAGATACATAGATAGATAGATTTGGATAGATAGATAAAATGGAGGCTCCCCAGAAGAGATGCCGTAGATCTGTGGTGTGGGAGCATTTCCATTTAGAAACCCCAAATAAAGTGAGATGTGTGTATTGTGATCGGCAGCTAGCCTAATGCAACAATACATCATGATGTGCCATTTGAGGAGCACTCATCCTGCCATTTTGCAGAGTGCAGAGGATGGCATTCCCCCTGTACCTGCTACTGACACTGCTGTGCCATCTCAGCAAGGTATGCATTGTTTGAAATATGATTATAATTCATTGAAATATAATTACAAACTTTTGGGACAACCTAATGTCCCAATCACAACTGCCAATCATGTTAAAAATAGCTTCAATGTGAATATAATATAATATTGTGTGAATATACATTTTATAAGTCTACATATGAGACACACAATGCTACAGCTGATGCCACAGTGGAAGTGAAAAAATACATCAACGATGCGTATTTGCCCAGAACTCATGATCCACTAACTTACTGGAAAGAGAGAGCAGTAATCTTTCCTCATTTGTATGTCCTAGCTAAAAAATATATTTGCATGCCAGGCAGCAACAAGTGTCCCTTGTGAGAGGATTTTTTCAAAGGCTGGAGAAATTATATGTAAAAAAACAAGTAGGCTAAGTCTTTCCACAGCAGAGAAATTAAAATTTTTGAATAAAAATCTCAAAACAAGTGAGACACTGTGGCTTGATTTCTTTTATTAATATTCATTTTGCAGGACCAAAATAACATTATGCACAGTGAGGAGCCTATAGGTTACAAGCATCACATATTAGACAAATACAATCATTAAAATATAGCTGCAAGCAGCAATTACCGGGGCCAAGCAGAATAAGACGACAAGACATGCCAACATTGCTGAAAGTGTCAGACCAACTGCAACAATGAGCAATTAAAGACATTTAAAGAAGATTTTAGGTGAAATGGCTGAAAAATCATATAAACAGTCATTAAAAATATGATTTAATGGATTATCACTATTGACCAATAGGTGGCACAGTTACAAAACTGATGTGATGTGGTCAGAGTGAAGTGACAATGAGACATACAAAGTTTTGTGTCAATATGTCAAGGCATTGCAGAGATAAAGCCTGAAAAGTCCATTTGGCATCATGCCTCAAATTTGCTGCTGCGCTTTACGAAAACAGTTTCGTCTATCGACACAAAATCCATAACTTTTAGTCGGTACAGTCTGGAGATGATACAATTCGATTTTGGTGAAAATCGGACAAACGGTCTAGGAGGAGTTCGAAAAAGTAGGTTTTGAATGAAAATCAAGATGGCGGACAAGAAGTTTGACCAAATAAGGAAAATTTGTTATCTATGTTCTTGGCTTTACCCAAGTAATCTATTATGACCAGTGGCATTTACATAGGCCGATGTATTCAAAAGTTATTAGCAGTTTTGGACATTTTGTTATAACTTTTGACCACTAGGTGGCGCTGTCTCTAAATATTTTGGGTACCTTCAGGGGATGGTGCTGATGGCACATTCTGAGTTTCGTAATATTACACCAATGCATTTGTTAAGTATAGCATTTTATATCACAAAACTGCATTGAAGTCAATGGGAATTTCATGTTTTGTTCTATTATAGCGCCACCAAGAGGCTCAGTCCCACCATTTTTTTAATGTGTCCTCAGAGTGAGCCCATACATATGTGTGTCGATTTTGGTGAAAATATCTCAATTTGCTTCGGAGTTATAGACATTTATATGAAAAAACACGTAAAAAATGACTGACAAATGACTTTGATTGGAATTTACTACCCCTAAACATCAATATTTTCGCATTTGGGCTTTGATATATAGCTATCGACCTATGTTTACAAACTTCTGACGGTGGTTTCGTCTCAATTGGACTAGCGGTTTCGAAGATATAGCCAAATGTTTTTTAAGCGCTAAATCACAACGCTACACAAACCGTAAGGCGAAACCTAGCATGTTTGGTATCGTAGGACTCAGCAAGGATTCAGGAGTCTAATTAGATGAGTCTCGTTAAAATAAGTCGACCACACCCAAAGTTATAAGATTTTGAAAAAAAAATTTCGCCACTAGGTGGCGCTGTTTCAAAACTTCTCAGGTTCTTTCAGGACATTGTGATGATTACCCATACCAAGTTTCGTAACAATCCGTTCATGCGTTCATAAAATACAGCATTTTAGCACATAATTCAAAATGGCCGACAGTCAAAATGGCCGATATGGTAAAATTGGATATCAGTCGACTCGGCATGTTGCCCTGAATCTAACAAGACCAATTTTATGATTTTTGGACAAACTGTTCAGAAGTTATAAGCAAAAATAACCATTTTTCATATCTCCGGACCAGTAGGTGGCGCTGCACCGAAACACAGCATGTTGCCTCAGGTCATGCTTGTGATGACACGTACCAAGTTTGGTCTGAATATGATAAAGCGTTGCGGAGATACAGCCTTACGACTGTTTTTGCTAGCGCTACGCAAAATTTATTTGTGCGTTTTATCGAAAACGGTTTGACGAATCCATTTGAATTCCATAACTTTTTGTCAGCCCTATCTGAAGATGATCTGGTTAAATTTTCGTGCAAATCGGACAAACCGTCTAGGACGAGTTCGAAAAAGTGGCTTTTTCGGAAAATTCAAAATGGCGGCCATATTTATATGCAGGAAAATGACGTCATAGGGTGCAATCGAATCGGCATGAGCTCTGGAATCGGAGGAAAAAATAATTTTGTTGATTGGCCTTACGGTTCAAAAGTTATTAGCAAAATAATAGTGAAACTTTGGACAGGTGGTGGCGCTAGAGGGAAAGACTTAGAAACACCAAAATTGGTGTATTTAATGTTGGGACTGTCCTCTATCAGAATTTCAAACCAAAACAACTTTCCCACAATTGGTTCTATGGGCTGCCATAGACTCCCATGGCGGAAGAATAATAATAAGAAGAAATGGAACAGATACAATAGGTGCCTCCGCACCTTCGGTGCTTGGCCCCTAAAAACACATTTTTTTTTAATGGCTCGTCAAGGTTGTTTCAGATCAACACCTGCAAGTGACCACTAGGTGTCACCGTTGAGACGGGTGTCGGATTGATTCGAAGCCTCGACACAATATGACACATTTGGTTCAACTGTTTCATTGCTTCACGAAGCCTCGATCTACCCACCACTACATTAAACCCAGATGCCCAGAGCTGAGGAAAAGAAACCTCAAGTGAAAGACAACAAGCCCAGAGTTGACGATTCCTTTGACCCAAAGTGTGATTATGTGCTGTATTCACCTTATTCCGCCCCGCCCACTTTTACTTCTGTCCAGTACTTCCGTTGTAAACCAACTTCCGGTTTAGCGGACCCTCATTCAATTTCGAGGAGAACTGCAGAGAAGTCTCACTGATAAAATGTCACATAAGATAAGCTAATTTGTGCCAAATGTGCTATGTACGTGTGTACCAACAGCACAGCAATGCACTGTTTCTCGGGGTAATTTTTAAACGACTTTTAGGTGTTTATATGACCCGTCTGCCTGTCTGATCGCAGCCCGGCCGATGTGTAGTGTTTAGCCTACATTAGCCACAAACATCTAATGTTGTAATGGTCTCACTACAGGACACATACACATGCTATACCTTGTTTGAAAGCTATGGTCCTCTAGAATTCAGTCGCTGGATTTATTTTACAGCCATTACTTGTGTTAGAGATCAAACCATAAGAAATTGCAGCTAGCAGTTAGCTAAGCTAACGTTACCCTCTTGTTCATCTAGTTGAGGCTCTACTTTCTTTCTACACCAGTTCGTGGCTATTTTTAGCGCAATTTTCCACCGGACAAAATTGCGATTGTTAACTCATGATTTCTGTTCTGTCTGTGCGCACCAATCTTGCACTTCTATCTAAGTTACTCCTCAACCAGACCACCTAGAGACTTCGGGTTTTCGGCATTATGTTATGTCCTGGAAATTCCAGAAAAAAATCAGTTTTTTGCAAATTTCTCGGCAACCATAATAGCTATCGAGTTGAAACAAATTGCAATCAATAGCTTCTAAAATTTAAAATAATATTAGAAAAAAAGAATTGATCAAAAATCTTTCCTTTATGCTACAAAAATTAATTAAAACTTTATATGAAGAGAAATAAGAAAAATATTGCCTTTTTACCTATAAAACTATTGTTGTATATTTGGAGAAATATATAATTATCATGAGTAATTATCATATGTTACTAAAATATTTCGCCAATACAGAATACAATTCCTATTCATTTTCCACTGAAAATGGAAAAGTGGCATTTCTTCACCGAAACTAGTTCTAATAAATGCACGATTTAATTATGTGTGTTTTGGGTGTTATTTTCGTGCGATTTGGGGTATTTTTATATTTTCTCTTTCATTTACTATCTCTTAGTGTTGTGATCCCATGACGTGAGAAAATTGCGCTAAAACACTCACAGAGTTTTTATTACTTGTTTTCTCATCTGTTGGCTATACACTGCAAATGTATCTGGTGATTAAGCAAACAAACTGTGGTGTAATAATGTTTCAAACTTTACATGTAGTAGTGTTTGTGCACATCTTCATAACTAAGTAATAGCTATTAGAAAGACACAGCTATTAAATAATTTGATTGTGGCATTGTTTCAAAAGCTTCAAGTGAAATGTACTTTAGTAGGCTACGTTGCAGCAGTTGTTAATAACCATAGGCCAACGCATTTGGCTATAATATAGTCTATCTACATATATCAAGACAGATAATAACAGATTGGACCAGGGCAAACAAAGCGCTAAGTAGCTAAACCAGGAAGTGAGATTACGCGCATGGCGCCACCCAGTGCTACTTCCGGAATAAGGTGAATAGAGACTAGATGCCCTATACGCTGATTTCACGCAGCCGCCATTTTTAAATCGAAAGTGAGGCTCCGGTGGGAAAAACCCCGGAAGTAAAGATGAACAACAATGCCTTTGGACTACCAACCTGAAGCTGCTGCCGCGATTTACACTTTTGGATGTTAATATCCAATATAGGATATGTATATAGTTCATTCCTGCTTCTTTCTTTACTTTCTGAATTATATAAAAAAATTATTTTATTTATAAATGAATTTCACTGTATATAGTCTAAAGTATTAAAGAAATGTATGTACAGTTTTAGAATTGACACAACATCATTAAACACAACAATACGCCATCGCATTCAAGACTCTCCTATGATTAAAGGCGACACTTCCGGTTTTCTTCCCACCGGAGCCTCGCTTTCGATTTCAAAATAACGGCTGCGTGAAATCAGCGTATTGGCCGCTGGGCACTGAGAAATGCGGCCGCCATCTTAAACCGGTCGTACTCCTCATAGATATCATATAAAGCCTTTATATGATATCTATGGTACTCCTAGTTTCGTTGCGTGGCAGCAGTTAAGATGCTAGAGCACTGTGGAGCATTTTCCAGTTCTAAATCGGCGGACCATCGCAGATAGGGCCCGGGGGATTACTTTTAATATTACCGTTCTATTGGTTGTATTTTGTGAATAGAATATTACCAGATAATTGAGAGGAGCAAGGATCTTTGATATTAATGTACTGAAATCGTAGCCAGCTAACGTTAGCTAGGCTTTGTTTACTGCACCTGCCGGTGTTCTCCCGACATGGAGAGGTGTGGAAAAAAATAATAATTACAAGAGTTTCTCGGTTATTTTAGTCCCGTCCGAATGTGCCATCTCAATCATGACGGACAATGTCAGTAAAGATTACGGCGACTTTTACCTTCTGTAAAAAGGTCCGGGAAAATTACCTCAGGTAACGTTTATATTACCCTCTGTAAATCAAGTATTTTTGTGTTTAAAAGTAGTTTCCTGTGGTTGAAAATACATTCAGTTGCGTTCTAGACACTATGAGAAGTCTCCCCCAAATTTTCTCTCCCTCCCTCAACTCAAGTGTTTTCCACACACCATTCAGATCAAAAAGTTCGAAAGCACTTGTTAGAGGCACGAAACATACTTTTAGCGTTAGGTAAGTTTACCAACACAATCCAATCTGAAGTTAATTCATTGTTCGACCGGACATAACTGCTATATTGTTATGTCCGGTCGAACAATGTATGAATTCACTTTAGATTTCATATATATATATATATATATATATATATATATATATATATATATATATATATATATATATAATTATACTTCAGATTATATAGATAAAATAGGTTATTTGTGTTTGCGCACGTGATATCAGGAAGCAATGTAATACACACGTTTCTTCAACTTATTAAAATATCTTACTTTACTGCAACTATTTGTTTCTGCTTCTTTGTCATATTTATAGTGTGTGATTTATAAAATACCTTATACCTACATCACATATTTTGATTTTGGACGTCTGGTCACTTAATCTCTTATATCAGAATATTATATTACTGTCAGCCTACTATTAATATTAAAATACGCCGAACTATGTGTCCTATATCATAGCTACATGAATGACCTTTGCAGCAAAAAACCCCGCGTGAAAATCAGTTCGGTATTCAGTGAGGTATGATTAATTAAATGCGCTGACAGCTCATTGCACCTGCTATACAGATTACACTGAGTGGAGCGGGTGACCGGTCTAAGATGGCGGCCCCACGGCTCGTCAGCGCCAATAGGCAGTAGCGGTCGATAGGGCGTCTATCTATATGATGTCTATGGTTAGAGTGAGTAGGGTCTGCCTGCAGAGCCGGGTGCGCACTGGGGTACCGAACCCAAGACTACCTGGAGGAGGTGATCTGAGTTCGCTTGCCCTCGTCTGTGCTGCGGTTCGTGTGAATGTGAAACCCGGACTCGGATGTGCACTTGTTCAGGAAGTAAAGTAACCTGCACATGCGTTTTAGCTGATTATGATGTATTGCTGGACCACAGTGCTAGTTTGGCACCAAAACAATATTTAACAGTTTCCTGTTCATTAAAATGTTGTTTTGAAAATATATACATATATTTTTTTAAGCTATAATGTAGCATTTATGTAGGCCTAGATTTAAGAAAATCACATCGTAATTATTTTCACCTTTTTGATGTGTTGTAAAAGTGTACAGTTAGATAATAAAAAGTGGGCACTTGTAATTCACATGGTTGTGATAAAAAATAAAGTTGAAAAGAATAATGTTTCCGCATCATTCTAATATTCTAACCTTAAAATAACATTATAACATCTTAGAAAGTGGACATTTTAATGTTCTTGGAATGTTCCAAATAAATGTTCTTTGAATGTTGTATTGTTAATAAAATTTTGGGGGAAAGAACGTTCCATGAACATTATGCTAACCTTAATTTAACGTTCCAGCAACGTTATGCAAACTGGAGCATGGGAATGCACATATGTAGATCCAAGAAATCTAAATATTCTTGGGACGATGCCCCCGAACCCCTCTAACTACCTTAAATTTGGAACCTCTGTGTTTATAATACCCAGCCTGCATATAACATATGAAATAAATAAAGCAAACTGTTTTGTAATAATTAAATATGGTTATACTTTTTGGGGGGGGGGAGTTTTTTAATCATCCTCTGGTGAGATATTGATTTTATCTGCAGTTGATTTCCTCTAAGGCTGTGTTGCTGTAAGTCAGTTGTAGTTGCTGTGTTTCTGCTCATCTCTTCTCTTTTTCTGTTCTTGCTGTTCCTCTTATCTTTATCTGAATCTGCTTGTTAACCGCTGGTGTCATCACTAATGCTCAGTCATCACAGTAGAGTGAACTAGATGTACCGCATGGCGGTACAAAATATGACCGCCGCTCAGGCCTGCACTGGCTTTCCACAAAAATAAATGACGTGGAGCAATTTGGCTGTATTGCGTGTTTATGTATATACCTAAAAACAGTAGTAGTATGTGCATGTCTGTCTGTCTGTGTGTGTGTGTGTGTGTGTATGTGTGTGTGTATGTGTGTGTGTTTGTGTATGTCTGTGTGTGTGTGTGTCTGTGCGTGTGTGTATGCGTGCGTACATGTGTGTGCGCGTGTGTGTTTGTGTGTGTGTCTGTGCATGTGGATTTGTATGTGTGTCTGTATGGGTGTGTGTCTGTGCGTGTGGATGTCAGTGTGTGTGCATGCTTGCGTTTGTTTGTATTCCTGCATGTGTGTGTGTGACAGTTAGGGTTGCCAACTTCAGAAAAGGAAAATGCGGGACAATCGTGGTTATTTATAGGAAAACGAGGGACACTCAAAATATTTGTACTGTATCACACAGTGTACGTCATTTCAGTGTCTGCAGTTAAGTTTGTGTTTAAAAGGTTATCAGACATAAACACATTTGTATTGCTTAACCTATTTATGTAGGCTATTTAATTTTAAAAATAATTTTAATGTCATACATGAAAAAAGTCACATTACAAACAAACCATAGTTCAAAATAACAGCATTTATCTAAAATAGAAAGCTTTTTTAACATTATACACTAGGCTTACAGTTCAAAAGTTTGGGGTTAGTAAGATTATTTTTTGGGGAAAAAAATAAAGAAAGTAATTGCCTACTTTTATTCAGCAAGGATGCATTACATTAATCAAAAGTGACAGTTAAGATAATGTTACAAAAGCTTTCTATGTACTTTCTAAAAGCTTTAAAACATTAATAATAATCAGAAATGTTTTTTGAGCATATTATTCCCTCAGGTAGATTACATGTTTTCTTGCGTGGCTGGATGTTAGACTCATGAACAATAATCACGTTGTTTGTATTCGCCAAAATTGATTAGCCGAAATCAAAACGTGGACAGTGAAAGGAAATTACCGTTAGCGTGAGACGAGATGTGGCCCCCGGGGACCAAACGAAATTTTTCCGTAAAAGTCTAGTGGGGCTACATGCCCACCAAATTTCATGTTCCCCGGTGTTTCGGTGTCCCTGGTATCGTTGATGAAAAATTCAGTAGATGACAAAAAAAAAAAAAAAAAACTTTGACAATCCCTATATGACCGCTTTCGCTAGCGGCGGTCATAATAATACATAATTTCACTAACTGCAACTTTTCTTCACTGTTACTTTTACTCAGATTGGGACTATATGAAAACTGAGCAGTGTTTAACACTGAGGATTTTACTGTGTACCAGTAAACATAAATGTGATATGTAACACAGAAGCAAGTTTTGTTGTGGTCTTGTTGGGATCATACTAGCATCCAAAAGACAACATCCACCAGCACACCAGCATCTGACAGTTTCTAGTGGTTGGATTCGGTGATTACTTTTGCTTTGGAGTGAAATTTTATTTAATTTTATTTGCAAAGCAATTGCCATTGGGTTTGATTGCCAGTTTCCGTGTCCAGAGATCGGGTCGTCTGGGCCCCCGCCTTCTGCTGTCGCCCTTGTTTTTATTTGCTTCATAATGGGCTTATGAACCACTCTTAGCCTGACCCGTCACCTAGGACCTGATTGCCTTGGGAGACCCTACAAGGGGCATATATCCCCGGACAACATAGCTCATAGGATCATTCGGGTACTCAAACCCCTCCACCACGATAAGGTTGCAGTTCAAGGAGGGCATTACTACTTTTAAATGTTGTCTAATACACTTTGTTATATTTGCAAAGAAACACACTGTTGGTTGCACTCTTGAGTTCTCCTCATCTCTTGCAAGATGATGGGGTCACAAAATATTTTATAGATGTTTTACCAAGAAAAACGTTTTCAAGGACACTGACAGTTAAACGCATATTTTAATTGGTGTTTGTATTTTTGTGTGTTCACGTACAGGTCATTGGTGTGCGCTCGGTGCTCCTAGCTGCTCATTGGGTTGAACCAGGACATCACAAAATTGATTAACCAGTTTGAAGAAGCTCTGATCAGCTCAAAAACTAATCCTGAGAGCAGTTTTACTGACCCCGGGCTCAGTTTTAGTTTAGAAACCAGACAGAATTCATTTAAAGGGGCCATTGTTATTATTTTCTTATTTCTTAGGCTCCACTTTTGACTATTCTTGTGTAAGACTGCCCTTGTGCAACGTCTTTTCATTGTTATCTGCACATCATGGACACAACTAGACAAAACAAGAACTAGGGTTGAACACACTTATACACTCGTACCAATACGTGAACTCAAGACACGCACATACATTTAAACATCTGACCTCTCTTCCTTGTTATTGTATTTCTTAACCCTCTACTGCATAGCGTTGCCCCCAGGCAACGGAAAGTTTTCTTAAGCCCTATGTACAGTACATTTTCTTTAAATGATTGCAACCAATTAGAATGTTTGAAAAAGTATCAAAGAACAGTCCAATAAGGTTTGGGAGACACTATCAAGCACCATTTGAAGGCGGGACGTCCTTTTCTGACATATGGTCACTGGAGCGCATGGTGTGAGATGAAAGCAAGATTATTTGCTTTAGTAATCTTATTTAAAATGACATGAACTGTACATAAAAATATGTGTGTTTGTATGAAGGTGTAGAGAAGCCTTTTGGCAGGTTTTGTAAAGTTGTTTTTATTTTGCATGTTCACAAATTCAGTTTTTCTTTTTGTTGCTTCAGGACAACATTGTGCGATAAGGGGTACTTTTCAAGGATGTCTTGGACAATACTTCACAATGGCAAATAATGTGTTACAAGTAGGGAAGATGTAGGGTTCCTGAGTGCACAGGAACACCCAAAGTCACCAAAGTGACACCAATGTGCAGCATCCACCTGGATGATGCGAAGGCAGCCATATTGCGCCAGAACGCCCACAACACACCAGCTTATTGGTGGAGAGGAGACAGAGTGAGATGGCTCGCAGTCTCTGCTCTAATTCATCCCAAAGGTGTTCTATCAGGTTGAGGTCAGGACTGGTGTGCAGTCATGTTAGAACAGAAAGGGGTCATCTACAAACTGTTCCCACAAAGTTGGGAGCATGAAATTGTCCAAATTGTCTTTGTATGCTAAAGCATTAGGAGTTCCTTTCACTGGACCTAAGGGGCAAAGCCCAACCCCTGAAAAACAACCCCACACCCTAATCTCCCCTCCACCAAACAACCCCACACCATAACCCCCCCTCTACAAAACGTTCACTTGGCACAATGCAGTCAGGCAAGTAGCGTTTTCCTGCCAAACCCAGACTCGTCCATTGGATTGCCAGTCAGAGAAGCGTGATTGGTCACTCCAGAGTCCAGTGGCGGCGTGCTTTACACCACTGCATCCCACGCTTTGCATTGCACTTGGTGATGTAAGGCTTGGAAGCAGCTGCTCAGCCATGGAAACCCATTCCATGAAGCTCTCTACAAAGTTTGGAGGTCTGTAGCTATTGACTCTGCAGAAAGTTGGCGACTTCTGTGCGCCTCAGCATGTACTGACTCCACTCTGTGGCCTAGTTGCTGTTGTTCCCAATTGCTTCCACTTTGTTATAATACCACTAACAGTTGACCGTGGAATATTTTGTAGTGAGGAAATTTCACGAATGGACTTATTGTACAGGTGGCAACCTATCACTGTGCTTGAATTCACTGAGTGTTTGTTGAAGCGTCTGTATGCCTAAGCTGTACCCAGGTACGTGATGTATGGTTGAAGTGTATGTTTGTTTTAAGTAATGTGCGTTTTTTTTGAGGAATGTTGTTTTTTTAAATGTGTTGTTTGTGAATGTTATAGCACAAATAATAAGGGTGTTTTTCTGGCTCTGTTCTAGGAGCTAGTCTTTGTCACTGTTTTGAATTACTGAAATCAAGTCAAATTATTGATTGTCTGCACTCATTTACTTATGTGTATGAACCCTTTTTAACTTATCAACTTGCTACCATTTAAGCCATGTGATTGTTGTCAATAAAATGAATTGAAATGACAACTGGGTTGGACATCTTAAAGTGCATAATTGATAGGCTTTACATATAAACATTTAAATATATATATATACTGTATATGTAAAATGGCACAATGCATATTCAGAAAATGTTTTGATGAAAAAAAAAAAAAAAAAAATCGAACCTTATTTTAATATTTAAGAATATTGTAAACCCGCTCCTGCAGCGACTATAACAAACGGTGACATAATCAAGAAGCAGTTATGAATCAGAAATCAAAGATTGATATTACAGATTATGTGCTGTCTTTGACAGACACCTGGGTAAAACCAGACGATTACATTATTTTACTGAGTCCACCCCGCAAGATTACTGTTATAAACATGAACCTTGTCTGAAAGGCAAACGGGGAGGTGTTGCTGTAATTTATAGTAATATCTTCATAATTATTGTGTCAGATTTCTGTCACTTCTGCTTGGGTTGGTGACTCTGGCATTCCCGGGGCCTGTACCATGAAGCCGGATTAGGTGGCTAGCCAGCTATGTTTCAGTTTAGTTTCCGCCAACCCTGGGTTTTAGGTACTATGAAAGTAGCTCGGCTTTAATCGGTGTTCGTTGCCATGGTATCTTACGCTGCACGGCTAACCTGCTCCGGGGGAGGTTATGTTCTGGATTCAAGATCTTAGACTGAAGTCTGACCAATCAGCTGTGAGCAAAGAATCATATAGGTGACGTAACTAATTCCCAGCGTATGTTCTCTGTTGCAATGGCTTCACCTTTTCTCCCAAATCCAGTGGACATCTCCGTGCAAATTGTTAGACGAGCACTTTGTAGAGAAAGTACGGTGACCGGGAGGGGACATGTTCGGTTCACTTATTTTTGTCGTGGCCACAACATACAAACTCGTGGGAACGTGATATTAAGTCGTGGGAACGTCATAATATCTTGTGGGAACGTCATATTAAGTTGTGGCCACGAGATAATTTGTTGAGGTAACGACATCATTATGTAGTGGCCACGCGATGCAAAGTCGTGGCCTCGAGATCATATGTTGAGGGAACGATATATTTTTCTCGTGGCCAAGATCATTTTGTTGAGGTAACGACAACATTATGTCGTGGCCACGCGTTGAGGGAGCAGCGGACAATACTGTAACCGTACCATAGACTGGGCTACAGCAGAGATGGAGATGACAGAAGAAATAACATTTTACTTTAAATTAGGAATGTCATATACAGATATAGTGCGGTCTTTGGCATTAAGACAGACAAATGAAATTGTAATTGTATTAAAAAAAAATAAAAATAATAATAATCCTGTTTATCAATATTGTGTGTGTGTGTGTCGAAAGAATTTGTCCGCAGCTGCTCAAAAAAAAAAAAAAAAAAAAAAAAAAAAACAGTCAAAAACCCCACTGTCAGTGTTTTGTAAGGAACAGGCAAATATGTTAAATACAGCAGGAGACATTTTAATTGTTAACTAATAAAACAGTTATTTTTTATGTCAGTGTCGGCTAGACAGATGAAGTTGACGACTCGCGATCTTCGCAGCACCAGAGAGAAATGCACATTTCATTTCATACGAATTACATAAGCAGCGCAGTCTGTTTTCTTTCATTTTGAATTGTTCTGCTTAAAAGTAGACATTTCAAGCTATCTATATGTCTCAGGTCTGTGATGCAATAGGCTACCTTACAGGCCTACGCCAAGTTTCGGTTCATTCTGAGACGAACTCCAGGTTCGCCAGCGCCTCCGTGTCCTGATTAGCAAATTTCTAATAGCCTATATTTACTTCTTATTTATTAAATCCAGATAATTTGTTGATGCAACATCGATTAAAATTAAGATACAATTAATACAAAACGAAATTAAATTTAAAGACAGGATTTGTGCTTTCAGTTTGAGGTCTCTGTGAAAGTTTAAAAAAATTATTTTAGTGCCGCTTTAGAGGACTCACGTTCGTAGCAGAGAACTGTCTGTAACTTTTTTTTTTTTTTTGTGGGAAATACATTTAAAAAAAAATGCGACTTAGTTCAGTGCGACTTAGGCATAGCCTATGTTTTTTTTTCTTCCTCGTGACGCATTTTTTGACTGATATGCGACTCCGGAGCGACTTATAAAATAGGCTACGGTAAGTTATTTATTCTTTTTGTGCAAATGTCCCATAAAGTCCCATCCTTTAAGGATTAATTTATGTCCCGTTGACCGGTCCATTGCATTACGAATAAAAGCAGAATCAATAAAGTAAAAAATGTGATGTGCAGTCAGGTGGTTTGAGTGTGTGCGCGTTTTTTGACGAGTTTCATAGTCTTGATATTGTTTCTTATTCAAAAGTGGTGACGTCCATTTATAGTGATGTCCATTTATAGTCTTTACACATCAGCTTGTAGTATACTTGTATGGTTAAAAAGCTGCAAATTTGAAGACGCTGACGTCACGTCAGGTCGTCATGTGGGTCACCCGTTTGAAAGTTCAAGACGTTCGGATAGACGTTCGGATAGACGTTCGATCGGTCGGTCGGTCGGTCGTTCAGATGTTTAATTTCGGCACAGAGTACGCGCCATATCGGATCAGTGTTTCGAAACATCTGCGCTTCGGGATCTCTCAAAGCTTCTAAACGTCAGTTTCGCCTCAGCCATCCCTAGTTGTTAGTTTATAGTCTAGTTTGTCAAGTGTTAGGCCCTGTCCCATTTCTCCCCCCTTAAAACTTCCACTTGGTTTTGAGTGCCCTCGAAAGTAAAGTGAAGTGGAGTTGAAGATCTTTCCCTATGAAATGGGACACCACTATATGCAAATTATATAACTATCCCAGTTATGATCAGGATATAAGTATCCATATATGCTAGAAATCTAATAAAGTAATAAAGTAAAAGCTAAAGTTATTCATTCAAGAGCTGGGAGTAATTTTCTCTTTGCCTTTAGTTGTTTTATTCACATTAAGGTGTAATCATTAGCAGGTTTATTAGACGCTGCCACTTTAAGACCGAATGCAGATCTAATACACATTTTCTCCCAACTATTCCACAACTAACTCCCATTTAAGACATAAACTGTGTTAAAGTGAATCTCCAAACCGGTCATTTAGCCATATTTTTGTCTGTATTTGATCGTTTAGACGCGCACATGAAACCCAAAGTATAGTTTGCTTGTCTAACGTTAGTTGCAGTCGTTTCCGAACGCGCGCCATCATGGAAACAGGATCAACGTCTCTGCGCGGATTATTGTGCTTATTATAGCTCTTTTTACAATCAAACACGTCCCGCAATTGAGAATCAGCTGACACTGCATTTTACAACAATCACTGATTGTGTTTAGTGCTGTTTGGGTTTAACGTTAGGGAGAAGTGACAGCGCGCTGTGAAGAAAAAGATGAAGCACTAGACGAACGCGGCTAGTTTTTTAATAGTTTTACCTCACATCTTCTTTTTATAATCCTTGGAAGCCAAAATCTAAAATAAAATTAGATTAACTACCCAGATAAGATGTAGGCTATATTTGATGGGCAGACTCTCTCGAAGCACTCGGCAGATATCATGAACATCGTCAGATAGATAGCTTCGTGAAATATTTTCTAACATTAGTGTTCAAAACTTAACAGTCCATTGGATGTGCATTAAACTAACATATTCCAACATATTTAGAAATTTTAACATGCTTAGTTGCGAAGATATAATTACAATTTAATTGTTCCTTTCCAGCGGTGTCCGCCATCTTGTTTAAAAAAATTACTGGCTTGCTGAGTCCGCAAAGTATCCTGGGTAATTTCATCTTCCACTTCATTTTAAGTCTGCATCGGACCGCACTATGTTTTGAGGGTTGATTTTAAGGGGAGAATAGCACTCCCCCTTGCTCTTTAGAGCAGGGTTCACCAATCTCGGTCCTGGAGGGCCGCTGTCCTGAAGAGTTTAGCTCCAACCAGCTCTAACACACCTGTTTGAAAGTTTCTAGTATGCCTAGTGAGACCTTGATTAGCTGGTTCAGGTGTGTTTAATTGGGGTTGGAGCTAAACTCTGCAGGACACCGGCCCTCCAGGACCGAGATTGGTGAACCCTGCTTTAGAGTATTGGGACACCCTACCCCTACACGAGAACGCGCAAAAACAAGGGTTAGGGCAGAAATCTAGGGTAAGGGGAGGTATTGGGACAGGCCCTTAGTCTAGTTTAGTCTTCCCTCGTCAGACTTGCCCTTGTTTTACCCGCTCGTGGGTTTTGTTATCCTTGTTTTCTGTGTATTGGGTTCATCCTTCATCCACATGACAGACGGAGCATGAAGAGACTGCACCACAGTGCTAGTTTGGCACCAAAACAATATTTAACAGTTTCCTGTTCATTAAAATGTTGTTTTGAAAATATATACATATATTTTTTTAAGCTATAATGTAGCATTTATGTAGGCCTAGATTTAAGAAAATCATATCGTAATTATTTTCACCTTTTTGATGTGTTGTAAAAATGTACAGTTAGATAATAAAAAGTGGGCACTTGTAATTCACATGGTTGTGATAAAAAATAAAGTTGAAAAGAATAATGTTTCCGCATCATTCTAATATTCTAACCTTAAAATAACATTATAACATCTTAGAAAGTGGACATTTTAATGTTCTTGGAATGTTCCAAATAAATGTTCTTTGAATGTTGTATTGTTAATAAAATTTTGGGGGAAAGAACGTTCCATGAACATTATGCTAACCTTAATTTAACGTTCCAGCAACGTTATGCAAACTGGAGCATGGGAATGCACATATGTAGATCCAAGAAATCTAAATATTCTTGGGACGATGCCCCCGAACCCCTCTAACTACCTTAAATTTGGAACCTCTGTGTTTATAATACCCAGCCTGCATATAACATATGAAATAAATAAAGCAAACTGTTTTGTAATAATTAAATATGGTTATACTTTTTGGGGGGAGTTTTTTTAATCATCCTCTGGTGAGATATTGATTTTATCTGCAGTTGATTTCCTCTAAGGCTGTGTTGCTGTAAGTCAGTTGTAGTTGCTGTGTTTCTGCTCATCTCTTCTCTTTTTCTGTTCTTGCTGTTCCTCTTATCTTTATCTGAATCTGCTTGTTAACCGCTGGTGTCATCACTAATGCTCAGTCATCACAGTAGAGTGAACTAGATGTACCGCATGGCGGTACAAAATATGACCGCCGCTCAGGCCTGCACTGGCTTTCCACAAAAATAAATGACGTGGAGTAATTTGGCTGTATTGCGTGTTTATGTATATACCTAAAAACAGTAGTAGTATGTGCATGTCTGTCTGTGTGTGTGTGTGTGTGTGTGTATGTGTGTGTGTTTGTGTATGTGTGTGTCTGTGTGTGTGTGTGTGTGTGTCTGTGCGTGTATGTATGCGTGCGTACACGTGTGTGCGCGTGTGTGTTTGTGTGTGTGTCTGTGCATGTGGATTTGTATGTGTGTGTGTATGGGTGTGTGTCTGTGCGTGTGGATGTCAGTGTGTGTGCATGCTTGCGTTTGTTTGTATTCCTGCATGTGTGTGTGTGACAGTTAGGGTTGCCAACTTCAGAAAAGGAAAATGCGGGACAATCGTGGTTATTTATAGGAAAATGAGGGAAACTCAAAATATTTGTACTGTATCACACAGTGTACGTCATTTCAGTGTCTGCAGTTAAGTTTGTGTTTAAAAGGTTATCAGACATAAATACATTTGTATTGCTTAACCTATTTATGTATTTAATTCTAAAAATAATTTTAATGTCATACATGAAAAAAGTCACATTACAAACAAACCATAGTTCAAAATAACAGCATTTATCTAAAATAGAAAGCTTTTTTAACATTATACACTAGGCTTACAGTTCAAAAGTTTGGGGTTAGTAAGATTATTTTTTGGGGAAAAAAATAAAGAAAGTAATTGCCTACTTTTATTCAGCAAGGATGCATTACATTAATCAAAAGTGACAGTTAAGATAATGTTACAAAAGCTTTCTATGTACTTTCTAAAAGCTTTAAAACATTAATAATAATCAGAAATGTTTTTTGAGCATATTATTCCCTCAGGTAGATTACATGTTTTCTTGCGTGGCTGGATGTTAGACTCATGAACAATAATCACGTTGTTTGCATTCGCCAAAATTGATTAGCCGAAATCAAAACGTGGACAGTGAAAGGAAATTACCGTTAGCGCGAGACGAGTCCGGCTTGAAGCGGAAGCGACCAGACGCCAGAGGATGTTCGCAAATCAAACAATGATTTGTCTCAAAACAGTGATTAAAAAAAGCTGTGATTGGATGATGACAGGTGTCGGTGATCATTCTCAAGTGTCGTGGTCAGCACTGCTGCTGTTGCTGTTGTATCAGTCAGTGGTTTATCAGCTTGTCAAAAAACGGGACACGGGAGGTCACTCACGGGACAAATAAATTAGGCCCAAAATACGGGACGTCCCGCCTAATTCGGGACAGTTGGCAACCTTAGTGACAGTATCATCCTAAACCAGCAACCCTTCGCTCAACACCACCATCTACAGGCCGATGAGTGTACAGTCACTAAATGTGCACATAAATGAATTTATTTTATACCCCCCATAGATGAAATTCTACGAAACTTAGCATACCCCCAGAGGATGTCAAGTTAATCATACACATGAAATATGGTGCAGTTCTGAACATCTCCACTGAAGATAGGGGCGATTAAAGCAGAATAATATTGCATTTTCATTTTTTATGGGAGGGGCGCAAATCACAAATGAGTGATTATGGGCTAGGTTGATGTGGGCCCTTAAGACCAACATACCATAAAAATTTCTTCATCCTCGGTGCCACGGTTCAGGTAGTTATTTAGGAAAAACTGTATTTTTTGGGTTTGGGGGGGCCCAACGCGGGGGGGGGGGGGGGGGGGGACGGGGGGAGTGGCCCCCGGGGACCAAACGAAATTTTTCCGTAAAAGTCTAGTGGGGCTACATGCCCACCAAATTTCATGTTCCCCGGTGTTTCGGTGTCCCTGGTATCGTTGATGAAAAATTCAGTAGATGACAAAAAAAAAAAAAAAAAAACTTTGACAATCCCTATATGACCGCTTTAGCTAGCGGCGGTCATAATAATACATAATTTCACTAACTGCAACTTTTCTTCACCGTTACTTTTACTCAGATTGGGGCTATATGAAAACTGAGCAGTGTTTAACACTGACGATTTTACTGTGTACCAGTAAACATAAATGTGATATGTAACACAGAAGCAAGTTTTGTTGTGGTCTTGCTGGGATCATACTAGCATCCAAAAGACAACATATGCCGGTCCACCAGCACACCAGCATCTGACAGTTTCTAGTGGTTGGATTCGGTGATTACTTTTGCTTTGGAGTGAAATTTTGTTTGATTTTATTTGCAAAGCAATTGCCATTGGGTTTGATTGCCAGTTTCCGTGTCCAGAGATCGGGTCATTGGGGCCCCACCTTCTGCTGTCGCCCTTGTTTTTATTTGCTTCATAATGGGCTTATGAACCGCTCTTAGCCTGACCCGTCACCTAGGACCTGATTGCCTTGGGAGACCCTACAAGGGGCATATATCCCCGGACAACATAGCTCATAGGATCATTCGGGTACTCAAACCCCTCCACCACGATAAGGTTGCAGTTCAAGGAGGGCATTACTACTTTTAAATGTTGTCTAATACACTTTGTTATATTTGCAAAGAAACACACTGTTGGTTGCACTCTTGAGTTCTCCTCATCTCTTGCAAGATGATGGGGTCACAAAATATTTGATAGAAATTTTACCAAGAAAAAACGTTTTCAAGGACACAGGTCATTCACGTGACGTACAGGTCATTGGTGTGCGCTCGGTGCTCCTAGCTGCTCATTGGGTAGAACCAGGACATCACAAAATTGATTAACCCGTCTGAAGAAGCTCTGATCAGCTCAAAACCTAATCCTGAGAGCAGTTTTACTGACCCCGGGCTCAGTTTTAGTTTAGAAACCAGACAGAATTCATTTAAAGTGGCCACTGTTATTATTTTCTTATTTCTTAGGCTCCACATTTGACTATTCTTGTGTAAGACTGCCCTTGTGCAACATCTTTTCATTGTTATCTGCACATCATGGACACATCTAGACAAAGAACCAGGGTTGAACACACTTATACACTCGCACCCAAACATGAACACAAGACACGCACACACATTTAAACATCTGACCTCTCTTCCTTGTTATTGTATTTCTTAATGTGCCAAATATGGTAGGGGTTGATCTTTGAGTACTATGATTGGATGGAATGGACATCATGGATGATTTTGCTTAATCTTGTGTATAAAAATGAGCCTTTTTCCTTAATAAACTTGAGAATGTTATGGTACTATACACATTCTCTGTGTCTGCTTCATCATTCTCACATCACAAGGGTTGAGGCGTCTGTTTCCACCTGATCACTGATAGCTGAGGCTGCAGATAGTCTACCTGAAAATTAATCTAACAATCAGTATTTATCAATCAGGCCAGTGCTGTAGAAATGCATCACTTCCTTTCCATGATGTTTTCACTGCTAGCCATTATTGGGCATGTGAGCGGTCGGCCTGCAGAACGCCGTTATGAGCGGAGCATCGACCGACCTTACAGATCTGAGCTGACGGTGTCCAATGGAATGAATTGGGGAATGTGGGGGGATAAGAGCATGTGTCCAAGTTGAAGTTACGCCGCAGGGTTTAGTCTGTTGGTAAGTTTGACATTGACTCTATTTTGTTAATATGGGGGTGAATGAGTGCTTCAAAGGTTCAAAACTGTGGATTTGCTGTTTGTCATTTAATTCCAGGTTTCTCCAGGGAACTGCACCTGCTTAAGATTTTTACAGTGTCTGTGTAATACTAAACAGCATGAAGATAACTGTTGCTATGGGTTGGGTTAGAGTTAACTCTTTAAAATGGAAGATTGCCTTGATGTTGTTGTTGTTTTAAGGTGGAAAGACTAAAGGGTTCTGGTGATAATACAGCGCTCAATGGGATTCGTCTTCACTGTGTCAATCGGTGCACCAATTATTGTACACCATACACATCTGCAATTTATTCCAAATTCGGAAGGTAATGGACTCAGATTATTACCAATTCTTGCTTTAATTGTTTAAGCTAGATAAGTAAATTGAGGATTTTCTTGAAAATAATAATTGATTTGATAAGGCAACCTCTTTGTGTGTTTTCTTCAGCTGGGGTGAGTGGACAGATGTCAAATGGTGTCATTTTGGATACTTGACATCTTTCCAGCTGAGAGTTGAAAATTTCCAAGGATCTGGAGATGATACGGCCGCAAACAACATCAAGCAAACATGTCACATACAGCAAACATCTCCTCACCATCCGCTAGCTGCCTGTCCCCTGAACATACTGGAAAAAAAACGCGGTCTCTCTAGACACCACAGGCTCCACAAACAGCAACAAAAACAAACTGGGCTCACCCGCACCACGAAAACATAACAAACTGTTCCAGCCAATAACTGACAAGAATGATTTGGGGGTGGGGTTTGGGGGGTTAGTGGGCGGATGAGGAGGAGGGAGGGTCGAGCTAGCCTCCGTTTTGTTTGACAATACTTCGAACGTCAACAAGAAGTGACGTCACCCAACATCACTTAGAGCACCTTTAATAAACCTTGAGTGTTGTATCCCGTCTGCATTTGGGTTCATCCATGAAGAGACTGGACCACAGCATGAAGAGACTGGACCACAGCATGAAGAGACTGGACCACAGCATGAAGAGACTGGACCACAGCATGAAGAGACTGGACCACAGACTGGACCACCGCATGAAGAGACTGGACCACAGCATGAAGAGACTGGATCACCGCATGAAGAGACTGGACCACAGCATGAAGAGACTGGACCACCGCATGAAGAGACTGGACCACAGCATGAAGAGACTGGATCACAGTGCTAGTTTGGCACCAAAACAATAGTTTCCTGTTCATTAAAATGTTGTTTTTAAAATATATACATATATTTTTTAAGCTATAATGTAGCATTTATGTAGGCCTAGATTTAAGAAAATCATATCGTAATCATTTTCACCTTTTTGATGTGTTAAAAGTGTACAGTTAGATAATAAAAAGTGGGCACTTGTAATTCACATGGTTGTGATAAAAAATAAAGTTGAAAGGAATAATGTTTCCGCATCATTCTAATATTCTAACCTTAAAATAACATTATAACATCTTAGAAAGTGTACATTTTAATGTTCTTGGAATGTTCCAAATAAATGTTCTTTGAATGTTGTATTGTTAATAAAATTTTGGGGGAAAAAACGTTCCATGAACATTATGCTAACCTTAATTTAACGTTCCAGCAACGTTATGCTAGCCTTAAGATAACATTATGTTAACTTTAAGATAACATTCCAGCAACGTTATGCAAACTGGAGCATGGGAATGCACATATGTAGATCCAAGAAATCTAAATATTATTGGGACGATGCTCCCGAACTCCTCTAACTACCTTAAATTTGGGACCTCTGTGTTTATAAAACCCAGCCTGCATATAACATATGAAAGAAATAAAGCAAACTGTTTTGTAATAATTAAATATGATTATACTTTTTTTTTGAGTTTTTTAATCATCCTCTGGTGAGATATTGATTTTATCTGCAGTTGATTTCCTCTAAGGCTGTGTGGCTGTAAGTCAGTTGTAGTTGTTGTGTTTCTGCTCATCTCTTCTCTTTTTCTGTTCTTGCTGTTCCTCTTATCTTTATCTGAATCTGCTTGTTAACCGCTGGTGTCATCACTAATGCTCAGTCATCACAGTAGAGTGAATAATACTTTATTTCACTTTTACTCAGATTGGGACTATATGAAAACTGAGCAGTGTTTAACACTGAGGATTTTACTGTGTACCAGTAAACATAAATGTGATATGTAACACAGAAGCAAGTTTTGTTGTGGTCTTGTTGGGATCATACTAGCATCCAAAAGACAACATCCACCAGCACGCCAGCATCTGACAGTTTCTAGTGGTTGGATTCGGTGATTACTTTTGCTTTGGAGTGAAATTTTGCTTGATTTATTTGCAAAGCAATTGCCATTGGATATGATTTCCAGTTTCCGTGTCCAGAGATCGGGTCATTGGGGCCCCACCTTCGGCTGTCGCCCGATCCACTGCTCCGGCCCCTTACGGTCCCTCCTGCAGGTGCTGAGCCCACGATAGGGCGGCCCCACGTCACTTCTTCGAGCAGAGCCCAGCCGGGCCTGGCTCCAGAGCGACATCTCGGTCCTTGTGTCTATTTGCTTCATAATGGACTTATGAACCGCTCTAGTCTGACCCGTCACCTCCTGTTTGCCTTGGGAGACCCTACCAGGGGCATATAGCCCCAGACAACATAGCTCCTAGGATCATTCGGGTACTCAAACCCCTCCACCACGATAAGGTTGCAGTTCAAGGAGGGCATTACTACTTTTAAATGTTGTTTAATACACTTTGTTATATTTGCAAATAAACACACTGTTGGGTGCACTCTTGAGTTCTCCTCATCTCTTGCAAGATGATGGGGTCACAAAATATTTGATAGAAATTTTACCAAGAAAAAACGTTTTCAAGGACACAGGTCATTCACGTGACGTACAGGTCATTGGTGTGCGCTCGGTGCTCCTGGCTGCTCATTGGGTAGAACCAGGACATCACAAAATTGATTAACCAGTCTGAAGAAGTTCTGATCAGCTCAAAAACTAATCCTGAGAGCAATTTTACTGACTTCAGGGTCAGTTTTAGTTTAGAAACCAGACAGAATTCAAATTTAAAGGGGTGATGAACTG
Organism: Squalius cephalus; assembly: GCA_022829025.1. Classification (NCBI taxonomy): domain Eukaryota; kingdom Metazoa; phylum Chordata; class Actinopteri; order Cypriniformes; family Leuciscidae; genus Squalius; species Squalius cephalus. The sequence continues at coordinate 3,889,310 of CM040806.1, read as the reverse complement.
AGAAATCAAAGTTTCCTTGAGCTTTTGACATATAAGAGATCATCATACTATAATAATATCCTGTAAGTTTCAGAACTGAAAACTACCTTGTTAGTCCAATAAAAGCTTTTATAGACATCAGGCTCAGCAAACGACTCGTTTTTCAAAGTGGGGAACTATGACGTCAAAGAGGATAAAACACCGCCTCCACAAAAGATGATCAACGCCTACTTCAACACGGCCTGTTTAGCCCCGCCCACCGATTGGCCCAAACATGCTAAATAACATAGGACGAGATGATAATTGCTAAACCTGGGGGCTGTTCCATAAAAGACGCTTAGAAAAGCGGGGATTAAACTCCAAAACCGGAGTTGCTGGACTTGAATGAGCCTAACAAATGAGTTGGGGCTAAAGTGGTTCCATAAAAGGTAATTGAAGCTCACGCAATCTCACTAATTTGATCCAGGTTTATCTAGTCTAGATAATTGCGTGTGCACGCGTTTCTTAAGCAGCCCTAGAGATCGATCGTGGATCAAATCGATCCACCATCAAACAGCGTATATTTTGTGCTGTTTTATGCGTTTGTGACATGACAGATTTTTTTTTAAGATTTCTTGGATCTACATATGTGCATTCCCATGCTCCAGTTGCCCCCCCCCCCCAGTTCAAAACTGACATTTTACAGTTATATTCTCCGTCTGTAAATGTTCGAAAGTCGTGCAAATGTATCCATTTTGCTGCTGATTTTCATATTGAATATTGAATTTATCTTTAGGATGTTGGATAAGTTGCACTGAACTTCTAGCAAACAGAAGTACTTCAGTGAAGTAGCCTATAATTCAGGGAATATTTTTTTTAAGAAACTAAATATAGGCTATAGAGATACAAAATATAGTTTTGGGTATAGGACCTATGCTACTTAATAAAGATGATGTATACTTAATTAGAATGCTGAGAATTACAGCTTTTAATGCAATATTTTTTTGGAGAAAGCAAGAATCCCCAGTTTTAAATGAGTAGATTTAGTTTCTAAAGTACACTATGGAGAGGATAATATGAAATTAAGAGCAAATGTATACATTTTGAAAAGATATGTGCAACTCTAAAATGAAAGAATATTCCATAAAATAAAGGAATATATATTAGCCTACATTAACTACATTTTTATATAACCCTCCCTCCCTTTTATTTCTAGTTATTTGTTAATTTATTTATTTACTTATTTAATATTGAATATTTGATATTCAAATAATATTACTTGAATAACTATTAGGAATTATGTGTCATTATAAGAGTTTGATATAAATATGTTAATGTTAAATTTTTATTACTATTTATTTATTGTTTTTTGTCTTTTCCCCCTTAAATCATATGTAAAAGTGTCTAACTATGTACTTTTTGGTTATTGTTCTAATCATGTGTGTTTTTAGGCTATGTGTTGGTGGGTATTATCACAAAAGAAAAAAAGTAGAAGGAAAAATAAGGAATATTTATTGGAGGAAAATATGATGTCTTTAAAGGAACTGTCCATTTGTATAATTGTGTTAAATGTGTTTGAATTGAAAGACATAATAAAGTACATTATATATATATACTAAAATATTTGTTATTTGGACATTAGATGTGCCTTATTTAGAATTTTAAACCTGTGTGTATAACAATAACTGTAAAGGGACTATTGTAATGGGGTAAATCAAATGTAGGCTAATATACTGTCAATTACTAAGCTCAGATTCATCTTACCAGTTAAAAGTTATACTCTGCTTTTGTAATTATTTATTTTTAATTTTGTGATTTTAACTTCTGCTTTAAAAAGCTTATTTTTTCAGATTGTGTTCTAATGTTCTTCTAATAATCATAAACATGTACTACAGCTGCCAAACAAAACCAGAGATAAATGTATTCATAAATCTTTAAAACAATCTAATTAAATCTTGGGCACAAAACATTCAGCCAGTAAAAAAAGAAAACCTGTAGTATATATATATTGTATTTATGCCTATCTATCTATCTATATATAGGTCTATATTGTCTAATTTATCATATAGCCTTATTTAAGTTGATTTTTTTGTATACTGTGTATTTATTTTTGGACTAATAGTGGTTAATAAAGTGCAATAATGGTATGAGAGAGTGTCAGTGGTAATACCTATTGGTCAGTGTTAGAGGATCTGTGTAACAGCTGAGGCTTAGCCTGACAGTTAGCCTGCCCTGGACCAGGCTAGTTTCCCAGCATAAGTTGCCAGGGTAACTGAGTTTGAACTATTTTAAGTTTGCTTTATGAAACAGAATCCACCGACAATAAGTCTCACTAACCGAAATAAGCCTGGCTTATACTCAAATCTTGTTTTATGGAACAACCCCCGGATCGAGCTACTTCCAAGCAATAAACATGCTGTTTACTAAATATAGTGCAGCGCCTGTTTGTGGAAGAAGAAGGCAGTCTGCATAAGCTTCCTTCGGATTCCAGCATGGTTAAACTTTATTAAATCAGTCAATCACAATTTCCCGACACGGATCTGCCAGCAACATGTAAGTAACCATGTGTATTCTAATGCCTGATCTGCGATCAGTGATTTCTGTGTAATTATTCAAATTCAGATATCTTTCTCTTAAAATCGTTCAGTATGCATAAGTGACTAAACGATCAACTTCACATAATGTCTCGTAGTATTATGAAAATAATCTTTTTTAAACTGTTATTAAATGATATACAGAAAGCGATCAAACGATCCCTTTCAATCGCCCAAGCTGTCAATCAAACAGCACAGCGCGAGCTGCGAGAGCTTATCTGGACACTTACCAAACTAGTGATGAAATAATGACACTGTTACACTACACAACGAAGCTCTTACTGTGTACTCACATTGTGTTTGCATTGTGATTTGGTGTAAGCATTTGTGAGAGTGAGTGTGAGTTTTTTTGTGAGAAGATCTTTATTCACGCGATCAACAGACTGTCTGTCATCTGCTCAGTCAGTGCTCATCATGTGATGGAATAGATTTAAATATAATGCTTTAAACGATACTTTTCACGATTTGTTAATCTCGATAGCTGTAATAGTAAAAACTTAGTAAAAGTTTTCGAGAGAGTTCCTGTAATACTAGCTATTTCATTGCAAGCATGTCAGCCAATCACAGCAGTGGGCGTTTGCACTGCAGTCTCACAGCAGACACGCCCCTTAAAACAGAGCGTTCAAATCTGAGACAGAAATCAGGCTTGGAAAAATGGCTTTTATTTATAAATTATGAAAAAGTTTGATGTAAAAATCATACTAACATTATAAGGGCACCCCAGGCAACATTATAAAATAATAAAACAATCCAGTTCATGACCCCTTTAAAGTGGCCATTGTTATTATTTTCTCATTTCTTAGGCTCCACATTTGACTATTCTTGTGTAAGACTGCCCTTGTGCAACGTCTTTTCGTTGTTATCTGCACATCATGGACACATCTAGACAAAACAAGAACTAGGGTTGAACACACTTATACACTCGTACCAATACGTGAACTCAAGACATGCACATACATTTCAACATCTGACCTCTCTTCCTTGTTATTGTATTTCTTAATGTGCCAAATATGGTAGGGGTTGATCTTTGAGTACTATGATTGGATGGAATAGACATCGTGGATGATTTTGCTTAATCTTGTGTATAAATATGAGCTTTTTTCCTTAATAAACTTGAGAATGTTATGGTACTACACAGTCTCTGTGTCTGCTTGATCATTCTCACATCACAAGGGTTGAGGCGTCTGTTTCCACCTGATCACTGATAGCTGAGGCTGCAGATAGTCTACCTGAAAATTAATCTAACAATCAGTATTTATCAATCAGGCCTGTGCTGTAGAAATGCATCACTTCTTTTCCATGATGTTTTTACTGCTAGCCATTATTGGGCATGTGAGCAGTCAGTCCACAGAAGGTCGTTCTGAGCGGAGCGTCGACCGACCTTACAAATCTGATCTGACGGTGTCGAACGGAATGAACTGGGGAACGTGGGGGGATAAGAGGATGTGTCCAAGTGGAACGTACGCCGCAGGGTTTAGTCTGTTGGTAAGTTTGACATTGACTCTATTTTGCTAATATGGGGTGAATGAGCGCTTCAAAGGTTCAAAACTGTGGAGTTGCTGTTTGTCATTTAATTCCAGGTTTCTCCAGGGAACTGCACCTGCTTAAGATTTTTACAGTGTCTGTGTAATACTAAACAGCATGAAGATCAATGTTACTATGGGTTGGGTTAGAGTTAACACTTTAAAATGGAAGATTGCCTTGATGTTGTTGTTTTAAGGTGGAAAAACTAAAGGGTTCTGGTGATAATACAGCGCTCAATGGGATTCGTCTTCTCTGTGTCGATCGGTGCACCAATCAGTGTGGAGGACCCTACATAACTTCAATTTATTCCAAATATGGAAGGTAATGGACTCAGATTATTACCAATTCTTGCTTTAAGTGTTTAAGCTATTTAAGTAAATTGATTATTTTCTTGAAAATGATAATTGATTTGATCAGGCAACCTCTTTGTGTGTTTTCTTCAGCTTGGGTTACTGGACAGATGCCAAATTGTGTTTATTTGGATACTTGAAATCTTTCTATCTGAGAGTTGAATCTTTCCAAGGATCTGGAGATGATACGGCCGCAAACAACATCAGGTGAGTGTGTGCTGCTATAAGTTATAACATCTCTTACCCAGTGTAAACCTCTTACACCATCTCTTTACCCATCTTGGGTTTATTTAGCTATTTAAGGACTCAGTTTTCCCCCATCAATAGTTTAGTTAATATCACACTCGCAGTCGTGCTGCTGTTCGTGATTGTGATTGCTGCAGGTGATCATGTGATCCGACAGCACAATTACATATTTTATCATAATATTGTCACATCTGATTTTTCTCCAGGTTCTACTGCAGTGACGGTGAGATGCTGCATGGTGACGGCACAGACAGGGGCTCCTGGGGCTACTCGAGCCAATACTGTATGGGAAAAGGAATCTGTGGCTTACAGACCCGAATACAAGAGTACAAGTCAAATGAAGACAACACCGGTCTCAATGATGTGCACATGTACTGCTGTGATTAAGGTGATGTGATTGCAATCAAAAACTCAGATCTTACTAATAGTGACTGCAGATTTAGAACTAAATCTGATTTTTCTTTCAGGTGTAAGAGGATGACAACAAGAACAGCAAGAAGATCAAATGTATTGAAATTATTGATCATCATACTATGATAAACTAACATAAACCATGCCATACAACAGTTTTGTAATGTAAATCTGTAAAGTCAGCCGATCATTATCACAAAATAAAGCCTAACCGGATGATCATGACATTTACATCCCGCTACAGTTGAAATTATTTTATTCTTTCTTGTATTTTAGTGATTCTTCTGAAGACTCCTGAACTTCTGCTGAAACGGTTGCCAAATATCAGCAATAAATATCCGTTCTGTCTTATCCGTTCAATTTACAGCAAAGGATGCAAACAGCAATTAGTCAGGTTGGAAAATGGTCATTTGACTGGGGGTTCCACCTTTCAGTGGAAAAAACGCAATTCATCTGTTTTTCTAAGAAAAGGGTAAAACCCACAATAGATCTTAAGATATATGGACAATCTCTCAAACAGGTTAGTGTCTTAAGATATCTTGGTGTGTGGTTTGATAGTAAACTTACTTTTAAAAATCATGTTCAGAAAATGGTAGACAAATGTAAGAAAGCAATCAATCTTTTGAAGTGTCTTTCAGGGTATAACTGGGAGGCGTCAGGCTCTTCTTTGAAAAGAATTTATATTGCATTAATCCGATCAGTGTTTGATTATGGATGTACAGTATATAAAACAGCAGCAAAAACTACATTAGCTGAACTGGACAGGGTGCAGGCCAAAGCTCTCCGGCTGTGTAGTGGAGCCTTCCGAACATCACCTATCCCAGCACTGCAAGTAGAAGTAGGGGAGATGCCTTTAAATCTTAGGAGGTTAAAACTTTCTCTAGCATATTGGGTAAACTTACAAGGGCATGAAATTACACATCCTACAAAACTGGTGTTAGAAGAATGCTGGAAATATGGTCGCATTGTGAACAGTAGTTTTGGATGGAACAGCAATAAAGAGGCAGATGACATGGGAATCAGTACTATACCTTGCAGCAAAAATGTCAACTTGAGCACAATTCCACCTTGGTTTTTCTGCTATCCTGTAGTTAATCTAGAAGCTAAAAATATAATCAAGACAGGGGTGATGGTGCAGTGGATAAGACACATGCCTTTGGTGTGAGAGACCCGGGTTCGAATCCACTGTGAGACACCAATGTGTCCCTGAGCAAGACACTTAACCCCTAGTTGCTCCAGACCTGCGACCTCTGACATGTATAGCAATTGTAAGTCGCTTTGGATAAAAGCGTCAGCTAAATATGTAAATGTAAATGTGACAGGATTGTATCAAAGTGTACAGCAGTACCTAGAAGTAATGTATGATGATACAGTAAAAATATTAACAGATGCATCCAAAGAACCAGCAGGTAAAACGGGGGTGGCTGTATACATTCCTAAATATAAAGTTATAATACAAAAAAGAACCTCAAACCACCTCTGAATCTTCTCTGCAGAGATGATGGCCATCATAATGGCGCTACAGTGGGTAGAAGAAGTGAAGCCATATAAATCTGTTATTTGTTCAGACTCTATGTCCTCCCTAACTAGCATCCAGACTGGGAAATCTGCAAGCAGACAGGATCTTTTAGATGAAGTTCATCAGATGATTTTCAGGATAACTCAACAGAAGCTAATAGTACAGTTCACTTGGGTTCCAGCGCACACGGGTATTGAGGGCAATGAGAAGGCAGACGAGTTGGCAAAAGAAGCACTTAAAGCAGAACAAGTATAAGTACAGGTTCCACTCAGCAAATCAGAATTGAAAACAATAATTAAATATGGTATTCATAAACTCTGGCAAGATAAATGGGATAAGGGGGAAAAAGGTAGGCACTTATATTAGGGGTGGGCAAAAAAATCAAACTTTACCGATTCAAAATCGATTCATAGAATTCCAAAAATCGATTCTTGTTTTTTTAATTTTTTTTATTGAAATATATATTTTTTGGTATTGTCCTGAAATGAGTCTAGCTTGCCATTCCCATAGATGGCGCAGCATCGAATTCACACTTACGCCTGCACACTCTTGTCATAGCCAAAAGAAGAAGTGCAGCAGAAGCGGAGCAGAAGGAAGGCTGGCTGTGTGGCGTGTCTGTTTTTATTTCGGCTCCCATTAACAGGTTAGAGTTTGCACACAGCCTGCGTGACACGCGCGTCTCAGGTGTGGCCCGAGTCGTGCGGAAAACGCGTGCATGAAATAGAACCGACGCCTATTTTTCTCGCGACACGCAAGCGTGTTGGAAGCGTTTCCAGGCAAAATAGAATGTTTATATATGTCATTTTGACACGAATATTCATATTAATAAATGACATTTTGATGTTTGAAAGTCTAGGTTTTGACATAAATGCAGATATAATGTAGGCTTATTGTATTTTTGTTTATCGATTTTCAAAAATTGCACCTGTCAATACAGAACGAAATATTCTGTAGCCTATTTTGCCGTCAATAGCCTACTCCTTAAACTACATTTAGCAGTATTGTTTGTTTGATCTGACTACAGCACTTTAAAGCTAAATGTTTAAAAAAAAAATATTTAAGTTTTAATTTAAACTTGAATTAAATGTATTTGAAAGCTGGCCAAAGCTTGGCACTTTGCACTGTTTAGTTGCAAAAGTTTTTATGAAGACAAAGTAATATCAAACTTCATTTAATTTGTTATTTCTTTTCTTTTAAATTGTATGTCTACTGCAATTACACAGGAAAAAGTCAACTACATTTACATACTGTGAATCGTTTTTTGAATCGAGAATCGTTTTTGAATCGAATCTTGAGACTAAAAATCGGTATCGAATCGAATCGTGAAATTTTCTGAATCGTGCACCCCTAACTTATATAGTATTCAACAGAATGTAGCAGTTAAAATGATCAGCTCACTTTCACGACAGGAGGAAACCTGGTTCACCAGGCTAAGGTTAGGACATACAGGACTGAACAGTGGCTTACACACAATAGGGAAACATGAGACAGGATTGTGCCCATATTGTACGGAAACAGAAACCGTGAAGCATGTACTTCTGACATGTAGGGTAACAAATAACTCTGTTACTTTGAGCAACTTGTTGAGTCTACCTGGAACACAGTCTACAACCAAAGCAGTGATAGAGTTTCTAAAAGAAACACAATTAGCAAGAAGACTTTAGTTTATTTATTTATTTTTATTTATTTTTTTATTTTTTTCTGGAGGTTTGAGCTGAGGTTGAAGCTGGAGGAGCTGAACACGCAGCGCTAGCTGAAGCTTGGGCTCTGATCTCCTTTATATATATATATATATATATATATATATATATATATATATATATATATATATATATATATATATATATGCACATTTATTTATGACTTCCCAATGTGATCACACCTCAATCCTGTAGATGGCGGTAATGCACAAAGATTGCAAGCTGCCAATAAAATTCACTGAAGAAGAAGAAGCAGCTTTGAGCCAAAGGAGTTGTCAACTCTTGGCTTATTGGCTGTCACTTGGGGTTTCTTTTTCTCAGCTCTAGGCATCGGAGATTAAATGCTTGTTTGACTTGAACCGGCGCTACACTATGGAAGCTTGTTTCCGCCACTGAATAAAACATTTTAAAAGATAATTGCGACTTTTTATCTCACAATTGCGAGTTTACATCTCGCAATTCTGACTTTATTTCTCAGAATTGCGAGATATAAAGTCAGAATTGCGTGAAATAAAGTCAGAATTCTGAGATATAAAGTCAGAATTGCGAGATATAAAGTCGCAATTGCGTCTTATAAAGTCAGAATTCTGACTTTTTTTCTCGCAATTGCGACTTTATATCACGCAATTCTGACTTTATATCTCAGAATTCTGACTTTATATCACGCAATTCTGACTTTATAACACATAATTGCGAGTTTATATCTCGCAATTCTGACATCTTTTCTCGGAATTGTGAGATATAAAGTCCAATTCTAAGGGGGGAAAAAAAGACGGACTTTTTTTTTTTTTTTTTTACAGAATAGGAATTTTCTCACAATTCTGACTTTATAACACGCAATTGCGACTTTATATCATGCAATTCTGACTTTATATCTCCCTATTGCGTGTTATAAAGTCAGAATTCTGAGATATAAAGTCAGAATTCTGAGATATAAAGTCAGAATTGCGTGATATAAAGTCGCAATTGCGAGAAAAAAAGTCAGAATTCTGACTTTATAAGACGCAATTGCGACTTTATATCTCGCAATTCTGACTTTATATCTCAGAATTCTGACTTTATAACACGCAATTGTGAGTTTAAAACACGCAATTGCGACTTTATTTCACGCAATTCTGACTTTATATCTCGCAATTCTGAGAAAGAAAGTCAGAATTGCGAGATGTAAACTCGCAATTGTGAGATAAAAAGTCGCAATTATCTTTTTTTTTTATTATTTTGTGTGCGGAAACAAGCTTCCATACTACACAGACCAATCAGTTTATGACATCAAAGTACCGCGAGAGCGATTCAATAGGATAAGGAGCCGTGTGCTCTAATTGCTCTCGCGCGAAAGGAGCCGTATGCTCTAATTGCTCTCGCGATATTCTGATGTCATAAACCAATCGGTCTGTGCAGAGGTAGGTCATCCTCCAGAATTTTATCCAGAATAGAATTCTATCCAGAATAGAATCTATGGATCTCAGCATTTTTGGACAGAATTTAGGATTTGTAAGTATTAAAATTTTATCTGGCATAATTTAATTTAGTTCTTTTGTATGCTATTTATTGACAAAAGCTGTTTACAAATATATATTCTTAAGTTTTTGTGAAAATAATAATAAAAATTAACAAAAAAGGAGGTTAAAAATAATGTGACACTAATATTCTCTCTCTCTCTCTCTCTCTCTCTCATATAGTTTTGGAACCGGGATCTCCTCTGAAGGACTGAGTACATTTGTGTTTGTGGGCACGCATGCAGACCAGGGAACACTCTGATGTTGTCAGTCAAGTTCTGAACAGGAACCAATCTTTGGAGAAGTTCATTTATTCACAAAGGTGGACAAAAACATTGTGTTGGCTTTTTAAAGATTATTTTGATGATGACTTTTACTCCTATGCTGTAGAAAAGATGGAGTAGACAGTCAGACATTGATAATAATAAGAAATGTTTCTTGAGCATCAAAGAGGCTTCTTTCAAAAACATTACGACACTTAAATACTTCTTTTGGCCACCAGTGTACATGAATCCAACACATTTTTGGAAATAAGTGAAATTATTTTTAAGGTGGGGTTATGTGTATGTTGTATTGTGAAAAGAACTGTGTTTTGTCCTGTTTTGGACATTTCCTTTTTGAATGCTTAAAAATGTATTTATATTCTGCAGTTTTATGAATGTAATGGTTGATATTTCATTATAATACTTGTATAAGCTAAACAACATTCATTTAGTCAAATGCTAATGTTTTGTTTATGGTTTTATGTATGTTTTCAAAAATGTTTGCAGTGAAGGACAGCATATAATGTGTTAATTTAACACGTTTACACATCTTTGTGCTAACCTCTCTGACATATTTACTTTGTTAAAATCATTAACACAATGAATGAGTTAAAATTAACACAAAAAATGTTGTCTCTAAACTCACCCATTAATGTGTAAAAATTTCACACATCATTTCCAGCATTGGCATGTTTATTTTGTGATATATATGAAATGTTTTAAATAAAAAAAATGGTATTTTGTGATAACTTTGTCTAATTGGTTTGTATGAAAGTAGTACTTATGTAGGATAAAAATAAAAATAATCATATATCAAAATTATCAAATCTAATTTATATTTAGCACAAATAAAAATAATTACAGTAGTGTACTGATTAGCTTCGTTTTTACAGTAATGCACTGTATTACACAAAACTGAAATACGGTTTGGTACTGTAACTCTTAATTACAGTAACTTACTGGCAACAGTGTTGCCAGTTAGTTACTGTAAAAAACCCTTGAAAAGTCTAACAGTGTGGGGAGCGCGCTTCGCCTGCGTCCAGACCAGCGCCCTTTCTTCCTGAGCTACACGAAGCTACACGCCCTTTCTTCCTGAGCCGGTCGGCGCGTGCTATGATTGACAGCTCGCTCACGAGGGCGTGAGGGCAGGTCTGTGTTTGAAATGCTGCTGTCAATCAGACATCGTGGGAGGGGCGTCGATATTGTGACGTCACAATATCGAACGGCTTGATTTGAGACAGGGGAAACATATAAGGAGATTTAAAAAAAAAAACACTGGATGGATTTTTATCATTTTATGATGGTTGTGTACAGGCACTGCCAACACACATTTCAGTACAATCAACTTGTAAAAGTGCATGTACCATTATATGACCCGTGATGTTGTGCAAAACAATGTGAAACTACAAGGTTATTTTTAGAAAGTCTTTAATACTGATATTTGACAACTGTTTGACTGACAGCAGAAGTTCAGGAGTCTTCAGAAGAATCACTGACCTACAAGAAAGAATAAAATACTTTCAAGTCCAATAACAGGTGAGATGTAAATGTCCTGATCATCCAGTTAGGCTTTATTTTGTGATAATGACCGGCTGACTTTACATATTTACATTAAAAAAAAAAAAACTGTTGTATGACATGGTTTATGTTAGTTTATCATAGTATGATGATCAATAATTACAATACATTTGATCTTCTTGCTGTTCTTGTGGTCATCCTCCTACACCTGAACGAAAAATCAGATTTAGTTGATCTGCAGTCACTATTAGTAAGATCTGAGTTTTTGATTGCGATCACATCACCTTAATCACAGCAGAACATGCGCACGTCATTGAGAGTGGTGTCGTCTCCTTTTCCCTGTGGCGCTTCTATCCGGGTCTTGATGCCACAGATTCCTTTTCCCATACAGGTTGGGCTCCAGTTGCCCCAATTGCCCCAGTTTGTGCCGTCACCCTGCAGATAATAACCTCCAGTGCAGGTAAACCTGGAAAAAATTCAGATGTGACAATATTATGATAAAATGTGTTATTGTGCTGTCGGATTGAATGTCAGTCACATGATCACCTGCAGCAATCACAATCACGAACAGCAGCACGACTGCGAGTGTGATATTAACTAAACTATAGATGGGGGAAAACTGAGTCCTTAAATGGAAAAATATAACCAGGATGAGTAAGAGATGTTATAACTTATAGCAGCACACACTCACTTGATGTTGTTTGCGGCCGTATCATCTCCATTTCCTTGGGAAGATTCAACTTTCAGCTGGAAAGCTGTCAAGTATCCAGAAGAACACCATTTGATATCTGTCCACACACCCCAGCTGAAGAAAACACAAAGAGGTTGCCTGATCAAATCAATTATTATTTTCAAGAAAATCCTCAATTTACTTATCTAGCTTAAACACTTAATGCAAGAATTGTTCATAATTTGAGTCCATTACCTTCCTACGTCAGACTCAATTGTAGTGTAGTCATATGAGTCTGATGATCCTGTGGACCGATCAATACAGTGAAGACGAATCCCATTGAGCGCTGTATCATCATCACGACCAACTGGGCTTTCCACCTTAAAACAACAACATTGAGACAATCTTCCAATTTGAAAGAGTTAACTCTAACCCAACCCATAGTAACATTTATCTTCATGCTCTTTAGTATTACACGGACACTGTAAAAATCTTAAGCAGGTGCAGTTCCCTGGAGAAACCTGGAATTAAATGACAAACGGCAACTCCACAGTTTTGAACCTTTGAAGCGCTCATCCACCCCCATATTAGCAAAATAGAGTCAATGCCAAACTTACCTTCAGACTAAACCCTGCGGCGTACCTTCCAATTGGACACATGCTCTTATATCCCCACGATCCCCAATACATTCCGTTCGACACCGTCAGCTCAGATCTGTAAGGTCGGTCGATGTTCCGCTCAGAACCACCTTTTGCAGGCTGACCGCTCACATGCCCAATAATGGCTAGCAGTGAAAACATCATGGAAAAGAAGTGATGCATTGCTACAGCACTGGTCTGATTGATAAATACTGATTGTTAGATTAATTTTCAGGTAGACTATCTGCAGCCTCAGCTATCAGTGATCAGGTGGAAACAGACGCCTCAACCCTTGTGATGTGAGAATGATCAAGCAGACACAGAGACTGTCTAGTACTATAGCATTCTCAAGTTTATTAAGAAAAAAGGCTCATATTTATACACAAGATTAAGCAAAATCATCCACGATGTCCATCCCATCCAATCATAGTACTCAAAGATCAACCCCTACCATATTTGGCATATTAAGAAATTATGTTTCATTAACAAATTTGGGAGGAGCACATTCAGATAATTAACCCTAATTAAACACGTGTGGAGTACATTCAGATAATCAACCCAATCAATGAGTTAAGAGGTGTATATATATTCAGCAGATAATCACGCTTTGAGTCAAAGGAGTTGTCAACTCTGGGCTTGTTGTCTTTCACTTGGGGTTTATTTTCCTCAGCTCTTGGCTGCTAGGCATCGGGGGTTTAATGACGTATCAGTATCCAAAGAGGCAATCAACTCAGCAGTTTTTTATACTCCTGTTGTTTCCCACTGAAGTTAGGTTCTAATCTTTCCTTTTCATGTCCTTGAACTCCAGTAAATTCAACTAAGATGGCTGATTTCCTTTTAAGGTTTTAGAAGTAGAACCACAGTCTTTTGTGTCCTTGAGCACACACACGTGATCGTTTCTGCCTTCCTCCTATCCCTCATATACATCCAGAAAAAGAAGAGCGATGATAATAGAAAGCAGACAGGAAGAAAAGCATATTAACCATAGTGATTAGTTAGTAGGGTCATGGTAGTGGGTGAAATAAAAAAAAAAAAAAGTGTTCCCCCGAGAAACTTTGCGTTCCCTCACAAAGATATTTGTGTTTTCACACGAAACCTGTTTTGAGAGTTTCAGAGCTCTGCACGTTAATAGTGGAGCGTTTCATAGTGTTTGAACTTGGACTCAAATATAAAGAAATGCGGTCAGTAGGCGACTTAACTAAGTAAAGCTGGCAATACATTCACAGATTCAAACTTCCCGGATCAATATTCGTGAGATAAACGTTGTTAAAACACAACATAGACAATGAGCTCCAACCCAATTTTCCTCAAAATGAGCTTTATAATATAAATTTGTCTCTAAGCAGGCGTTTGAGAGACAAGTCCGAATAAGGGACGTTCAAATCTGTGAATATATAGACCAATTTCGAGCCGACGTTACAGTTACGTCACGACGTTAGCTGGTGGCAAAACTAAGGGAAAACTGCAGGCGGCCAATACAAACCAGCACAGATTCGGCTACATAGTAATGAGCTGAAAATATTATTATTATTATTAAATGTGTTGTTGGGTGCAAGAATCGACGGACTACAGGCTCCAATTTGAAATTTTATTGCTTAATGTTTTCTAATGCACATCGTTAAAATTTCACCGTAAAGTCACGACTCACACAGGAGTTTGTAGGCCGTAACCCCACTTACAGTTACAAAAATCACAGCAGTTATACCCTACACACACACACACACACACACACACACACTCAGCAGTTATACCCTACACAAGGTCTAAGCTACATCCTTGCTTCAGGTTGCAGTTTCTGATTGGCTAATAAATAGATAAACACAGGCCCGGAGTGGGTAATCGGGAGAATCGGGAGTATTCCCGGTGGGCCGCTTGACTTTTGGGCTGGTCGAGGAATTTTTTTTTTTTTTTTTACATTTCAATGTCACATTAGTTACATTAGGATACACACGTTCCGCATTCTGCCACCACAGCGCGCAACTCAGCATGGGTTGTACCATGTGAGGGAGTTCTCCCCTCCTATAGAAATGGTTGGGTCCATAGCCCGTCTTTTCAAAACGTTTTCTCAGGGAGGCTACCGCGGCTCCGCCGGCGCCTACTGATAGCTGGGCCGGCCGTAACGGAACGCGTCAGGGAGGATGGATGGGAGGAAGAGGCCAGGAGGTATGCAGCTTTGTTTCCGCCACAGAATAAAACATTTTAAAAGATAATTGCGACTTTTTATCTCGAGTTTACATCTCGCAATTCTGACTTTTTTTCTCAGAATTGCGAGATATAAAGTCAGAATTGCCTGAAATAAAGTCGCAGTTGCGTGTTATAAAGTCAGAATTGCCTGAAATAAAGTCGCAGTTGCGTGTTATAAAGTCAGAATTGTGAGATATAAAGTCAGAATTGCCTGAAATAAAGTTGCAATTGCGTGTTATAAAGAATTGTGAGATATAGAGTCAGAATTGCGTGATATAAGAAGCAATTGCGACTTTATAAAGTCAGAATTGCAAGATATAAAATCAGAACTGCGTGAAATAAAGTCGCAATTGCTTATAAAGTCAGAACTGCAAGATATAGAGTCAGAATTGTGTGATATAGTCATAAAACGTGTTATAAAGTCAGAATTGCGAAATATAAAGTCAGAATTGTGTGAAATAAAGTCGCAATTTCTTATAAAGTCAGAACTGCCAGATATAGAGTCAGAATTGTGTGATATAAAATCATAAAACGTGTTATAAAGTCAGAATTGCGAAATATAAAGTCAGAATTGCGTGAAATAAAGTCGCAATTGCTTATAAAGTCAGAACTGCAAGATATAAAGTCAGAATTGTGTGATATAAAGTAGCAATTGCGTGTTATAAAGTCAGAATTGCGAAATATAAAGTCAGAATTGCGAAATATAAAGTCAGAATTGTGTGAAAAAGTTGCAATTGCTTCTTATGCTTCTTATAAAGTCTAAGTGAATTATTATTTAACCTTTACATTATTTGTTAACCCATGGTATTAATACTAACTACACAATAGTACGAGCTGAACTGTTGCTTCATTTATCCAATTTTAAAAAAAGTGCTAATTTGGAATTCCACCATGGAAAAAGTGGGCCGGTCTTGGGCCTGAAACTCCCGGGCTGAAAAGTGGCCCCACTCCGGCCCTGGATAAACATAGTAATTTTCCACACATATACAGACAGACTGAAACACATCTCCACCGATTATGCCACTGACACTCGGACCCTGAAGTTAGGCACGTCGTGATCTTCCAGTTCTCAGATTTGGGTTGCTGAGCCCCAACGTGTCGAAGAAGTCAGTCAATCTCCAATAATGCCAGTGGTTCCTTAACCTGTAACCAAGACTAACACACACACCGACACACAGCTTTAACAACAGGAGAGTCGTCTCAAAACACAAGATAATGCGTTCTTTCTCTCAAGGAGAGCTACACTTTAGTCTAACTGGAAAGTAAGGCTTTAACAAAGAGATGGTCCCTTAAACTATTGGCTTCAATGACCCCTGTATGTTACCCTGGCTCTAGACATTAGGCTCCTTCTCTGTCTGCTTTCAAGTCTCTTTTAAAAACCTACCTGTTTTCTATATTAATTATTTTCCTCGGTTGGGTTTACTCATTTATATCTGAGTTCTGATTTCTATTTTAGTACTCCTGTTTTATGGTTACTCTTAGGTATGTTGCACTTAATTTTATTTGTTATGCATGTTACATCTTCTTTTAATCTTGTTCTTCTGTGAGTAAAGCACTTTTGGTCATTTTAGGAGGGGGTCAGAACTGAACACTTGACTCTTCTTCTTTTGATAGGAATGGAGAAGAACCTCATTTTCATTCACCTACTGTTTTAGCTAATATTATTGTAACTTTTAAATGTACAGATATTTGGAGAGAAAATAATCCCTTGGTTCGCCCGCCTGCTTCACCGGCTTCGTCAGCTTCTCTTCCTGACGGACAGCGGCCGCTGTCTGCCGCCGCTTCCGTCGACATCGCTGACGAGGAAGCCCTGCTGGGAGTGGATGATTCCTGCTCTATCCTGGCGTCAGGCAGTGAGGATTGGGCGAGCTCTGAGGATCTCGCGCCCCCTGCCCGTGCATCGTCAGGCAAGAGAGCGTCCATCGAGACGGAGCTCATGCGGATACTCGCACAGGCCGCGGCGAGCCTCGGCCTCGAGTGGTCTTCGCCCGAGCAGCCCGCTCACAACCGGCTGGATGGCTTTTTCCTGCCTGGGGAGCGCGCTTCGCCTGCGTCCAGACCAGCGCCCTTTCTTCCTGAGCTACACGAAGCTACACGCCCTTTCTTCCTGAGCCGGTCGGCGCGTGCTATGATTGACAGCTCGCTCACGAGGGCGTGAGGGCAGGTCTGTGTTTGAAACGCTGCTGTCAATCAGCCATCGTGGGAGGGGCGTCGATATTGTGACGTCACAATATCGAACGGCTTGATTTGAGACAGGGGAAACATATAAGGAGATTTAAAAAAAAAAACACTGGATGGATTATCATTTTATGATGGTTGTGTACAGGCACTGCCAACACACATTTCAGTACAATCAACTTGTAAAAGTGCATGTACCATTATATGACCCGTGATGTTGTGCAAAACAATGTGAAACTACAAGGTTATTTTTAGAAAGTCTTTAATGCTGATATTTGACAACTGTTTGACTGACAGCAGAAGTTCAGGAGTCTTCAGAAGAATCACTGACCTACAAGAAAGAATAAAATACTTTCAAGTCCAATAACAGGTGGGATGTAAATGTCCTGATCATCCAGTTAGGCTTTATTTTGTGATAATGACCGGCTGACTTTACATATTTACATTAAAAAAAAAAAACTGTTGTATGACATGGTTTATGTTAGTTTATCATAGTATGATGATCAATAATTACAATACATTTGATCTTCTTGCTGTTCTTGTGGTCATCCTCCTACACCTGAACGAAAAATCAGATTTAGTTGATCTGCAGTCACTATTAGTAAGATCTGAGTTTTTGATTGCGATCACATCACCTTAATCACAGCAGAACATGCGCACGTCATTGAGAGTGGTGTCGTCTCCTTTTCCCTGTGGCGCTTCTATCCGGGTCTTGATGCCACAGATTCCTTTTCCCATACAGGTTGGGCTCCAGTTGCCCCAATTGCCCCAGTTTGTGCCGTCACCCTGCAGATAATAACCTCCAGTGCAGGTAAACCTGGAAAAAATTCAGATGTGACAATATTATGATAAAATGTGTTATTGTGCTGTCGGATTGAATGTCAGTCACATGATCACCTGCAGCAATCACAATCACGAACAGCAGCACGACTGCGAGTGTGATATTAACTAAACTATAGATGGGGGAAAACTGAGTCCTTAAATGGAAAAATATAACCAGGATGAGTAAGAGATGTTATAACTTATAGCAGCACACACTCACTTGATGTTGTTTGCGGCCGTATCATCTCCATTTCCTTGGGAAGATTCAACTTTCAGCTGGAAAGCTGTCAAGTATCCAGAAGAACACCATTTGATATCTGTCCACACACCCCAGCTGAAGAAAACACAAAGAGGTTGCCTGATCAAATCAATTATTATTTTCAAGAAAATCCTCAATTTACTTATCTAGCTTAAACACTTAATGCAAGAATTGTTCATAATTTGAGTCCATTACCTTCCTACGTCAGACTCAATTGTAGTGTAGTCATATGAGTCTGATGATCCTGTGGACCGATCAATACAGTGAAGACGAATCCCATTGAGCGCTGTATCATCATCACGACCAACTGGGCTTTCCACCTTAAAACAACAACATTGAGACAATCTTCCAATTTGAAAGAGTTAACTCTAACCCAACCCATAGTAACATTTATCTTCATGCTCTTTAGTATTACACGGACACTGTAAAAATCTTAAGCAGGTGCAGTTCCCTGGAGAAACCTGGAATTAAATGACAAACGGCAACTCCACAGTTTTGAACCTTTGAAGCGCTCATCCACCCCCATATTAGCAAAATAGAGTCAATGCCAAACTTACCTTCAGACTAAACCCTGCGGCGTACCTTCCAATTGGACACATGCTCTTATATCCCCACGATCCCCAATACATTCCGTTCGACACCGTCAGCTCAGATCTGTAAGGTCGGTCGATGTTCCGCTCAGAACCACCTTTTGCAGGCTGACCGCTCACATGCCCAATAATGGCTAGCAGTGAAAACATCATGGAAAAGAAGTGATGCATTGCTACAGCACTGGTCTGATTGAAAAATACTGATTGTTAGATTAATTTTCAGGTAGACTATCTGCAGCCTCAGCTATCAGTGATCAGGTGGAAACAGACGCCTCAACCCTTGTGATGTGAGAATGATCAAGCAGACACAGAGACTGTCTAGTACTATAGCATTCTCAAGTTTATTAAGAAAAAAGGCTCATATTTATACACAAGATTAAGCAAAATCATCCACGATGTCCATCCCATCCAATCATAGTACTCAAAGATCAACCCCTACCATATTTGGCATATTAAGAAATTATGTTTCATTAACAAATTTGGGAGGAGCACATTCAGATAATTAACCCTAATTAAACACGTGTGGAGCACATTCAGATAATCAACCCAATCAATGAGTTAAGAGGTGTATATATATTCAGCAGATAATCACGCTTTGAGTCAAAGGAGTTGTCAACTCTGGGCTTGTTGTCTTTCACTTGGGGTTTATTTTCCTCAGCTCTTGGCTGCTAGGCATCGGGGGTTTAATGACGTATCAGTATCCAAAGAGGCAATCAACTCAGCAGTTTTTTATACTCCTGTTGTTTCCCACTGAAGTTAGGTTCTAATCTTTCCTTTTCATGTCCTTGAACTCCAGTAAATTCAACTAAGATGGCTGATTTCCTTTTAAGGTTTTAGAAGTAGAACCACAGTCTTTTGTGTCCTTGAGCACACACACGTGATCGTTTCTGCCTTCCTCCTATCCCTCATATACATCCAGAAAAAGAAGAGCGATGATAATAGAAAGCAGACAGGAAGAAAAGCATATTAACCATAGTGATTAGTTAGTAGGGTCATGGTAGTGGGTGAAATAATAAAAAAAAAAGTGTTCCCCCGAGAAACTTTGCGTTCCCTCACAAAGATATTTGTGTTTTCACGCGAAACCTGTTTTGAGAGTTTCAGAGCTCTGCACGTTAATAGTGGAGCGTTTCATAGTGTTTGAACTTGGACTCAAATATAAAGAAATGCGGTCAGTAGGCGACTT
Organism: Squalius cephalus; assembly: GCA_022829025.1. Lineage (NCBI taxonomy): Eukaryota > Metazoa > Chordata > Actinopteri > Cypriniformes > Leuciscidae > Squalius > Squalius cephalus. The sequence goes on along the minus strand of CM040806.1, from coordinate 3,869,207 downwards.
AACTAAGTAAAGCTGGCAATACATTCACAGATTCAAACTTCCCGGATCAATATTCGTGAGATAAACGTTGTTAAAACACAACATAGACAATGAGCTCCAACCCAATTTTCCTCAAAATGAGCTTTATAATATAAATTTGTCTCTAAGCAGGCGTTTGAGAGACAAGTCCGAATAAGGGACGTTCAAATCTGTGAATATATAGACCAATTTCGAGCCGACGTTACAGTTACGTCACGACGTTAGCTGGTGGCAAAACAAAGGGAAAACTGCAGGCGGCCAATACAAACCAGCACAGATTCGGCTACATAGTAATGAGCTGAAAATATTATTATTATTATTAAATGTGTTGTTGGGTGCAAGAATCGACGGACTACAGGCTCCAATTTGAAATTTTATTGCTTAATGTTTTCTAATGCACATCGTTAAAATTTCACCGTAAAGTCACGACTCACACAGGAGTTTGTAGGCCGTAACCCCACTTACAGTTACAAAAATCACAGCAGTTATACCCTACACACACACACACACACACACACACACACACACAGCAGTTATACCCTACACAAGGTCTAAGCTACATCCTTGCTTCAGGTTGCAGTTTCTGATTGGCTAATAAATAGATAAACATAGTAATTTTCCACACATATACAGACAGACTGAAACACATCTCCACCGATTATGCCACTGACACTCGGACCCTGAAGTTAGGCACGTCGTGATCTTCCAGTTCTCAGATTTGGGTTGCTGAGCCCCAACGTGTCGAAGAAGTCAGTCAATCTCCAATAATGCCAGTGGTTCCTTAACCTGTAACCAAGACTAACACACACACCGACACACAGCTTTAACAACAGGAGAGTCGTCTCAAAACACAAGATAATGCGTTCTTTCTCTCAAGGAGAGCTACACTTTAGTCTAACTGGAAAGTAAGGCTTTAACAAAGAGATGGTCCCTTAAACTATTGGCTTCAATGACCCCTGTATGTTACCCTGGCTCTAGACATTAGGCTCCTTCTCTGTCTGCTTTCAAGTCTCTTTTAAAAACCTACCTGTTTTCTATATTAATTATTTTCCTCGGTTGGGTTTACTCATTTATATCTGAGTTCTGATTTCTATTTTAGTACTCCTGTTTTATGGTTACTCTTAGGTATGTTGCACTTAATTTTATTTGTTATGCATGTTACATCTTCTTTTAATCTTGTTCTTCTGTGAGTAAAGCACTTTTGGTCATTTTAGGAGGGGGTCAGAACTGAACACTTGACTCTTCTTCTTTTGATAGGAATGGAGAAGAACCTCATTTTCATTCACCTATACTGTTTTAGCTAATATTATTGTAACTTTTAAATGTACAGATATTTGGAGAGAAAATAATCCCTTGGTTCGCCCGCCTGCTTCACCGGCTTCGTCAGCTTCTCTTCCTGACGGACAGCGGCCGCTGTCTGCCGCCGCTTCCGTCGACATCGCTGACGAGGAAGCCCTGCTGGGAGTGGATGATTCCTGCTCTATCCTGGCGTCAGGCAGTGAGGATTGGGCGAGCTCTGAGGATCTCGCGCCCCCTGCCCGTGCATCGTCAGGCAAGAGAGCGTCCATCGAGACGGAGCTCATGCGGATACTCGCACAGGCCGCGGCGAGCCTCGGCCTCGAGTGGTCTTCGCCCGAGCAGCCCGCTCACAACCGGCTGGATGGCTTTTTCCTGCCTGTTAGACTTTTCTGTAATTTCTACAGTTATTTACTTTAAATCCGCCAGTATTATACTGCTATTTCTCTTTACAGTAAATAACTGTGATTCCAATTGCATCATGGGAATTTTCTGTGACGTCTAACACCACATACAGAGACTTACTGTATTTTTTTAATTTGCTGTATACTACTGTATTTGATGTAACTGCCTCTCTAGCTGGCACCATTCCACCGTGCTTTTTATTTCCTAATTTTTGCCTTACACCGCGTGTCTACAACGCTATAATAGCCAGAGGCTTCATAATATTGCTATATTGGACACATTGAAGCGACCGGACCTTTAAATGCAAACCTGTTTATCCCTTGTAAGAACTAGCGCGAGCGCTTGGACTCGTATCGGACTACGTCTGAAATATAGCGGCCGCGGCGCATCACTACACTGTCTGGGATTTGTCGTGTCGCGTCAGACAGACATCCAGTGTAGGTAATGGGGTCTGTCTTTTGTTGGATCGCGACGTTCGTGTCTGGCCCGCGGAAGAGACGGAATTCACTTCACAGAGAGAGAGATCAGCAAGCAAGGTAAAAAAAAAGAAGAAAAAAAAACCATTCTGTGTACATGTTGACCTAAAGACTGGGTGTTGACAGGATTGTGCCCAGTTTAACGTATGTTATAACGTTAACGTTAGCCTAACGTTACTCGTCGTCAACATGGCAGTAACGAACTTTACCATGGTAAACTGAGCTAACGTTTCATTTTACACACTTTGTTAGATTATTGAATTGTCGAGTTAAAATATGCCAACGAGCAACGCGTTTACATTAACAATAAATGTGAATAAACTAATGTGAAATTCTGTTTATAGCCTAATGTTGGCCTACTGATGAGAACCTTTATAGTTTTAGCATTAGTTTGCAAACTATACCATATTATAGTTTTTTTTTTTAATGGAATTTAATATTTACTTCCATTTTTGTGTTTAAAGGCAACTGCAACAAAGCGCCAATTCGTGCCAGTGACTTAGCAAGATTCCAGAGGTAGGCCAGCCCATTTGTGATATATTTTGAGATAAGTTTGCTGAAATGATTAGCATACGCTACGTGAAAATTGCTTTTGAGCCACTGGTGCAGACTAGGTAGCTTACAATATCTTATAAAATCTCTATAAAATTGGCTAACTTTATATCAAATAAGTGACCTTCGCATTATGTCTAACTTTATTACACAGCAAATGAACCAATCAGAAGATGGACCATTGTCTTTGTTCAGTCTCACCAGATTAAATGTATCCAGGTAAGCACTGCAGTAAAACTCTCACTAATTCATTCAGACCAAATCTAGCATTCTAAACAACTTAAGTTTATATTTTTGCATTATTTTTATATTTTATTAGCCAGAAGACTCTACCATTGCAGTTCCACCTGACTAGGAAGGTCCTAATATCAGCGCACAGGTGGGTTAACTACTGTAGGAAGGAGAACGATCATCACACAGTGATTTCTTGCATGTATCTTACTGTGTATTTGTCTCAAACAGGTACTCCTTCACTGCAGACAAGCTGAAATGGGCTAAAATCATCTATTTCAGTCGTTCTTTCTATGGATCTCAGCATTTTTGGACAGAATTTAGGATTTGTAAGTATTAAAATTTTATCTGGCATAATTTAATTTAGTTCTTTTGTATGCTATTTATTGACAAAAGCTGTTTACAAATATATATTCTTAAGTTTTTGTGAAAATAATAATAAAAATTAACAAAAAAGGAGGTTAAAAATAATGTGACACTAATATTCTCTCTCTCTCTCTCTCTCATATAGTTTTGGAACCGGGATCTCCTCTGAAGGACTGAGTACATTTGTGTTTGTGGGCACGCATGCAGACCAGGGAACACTCTGATGTTGTCAGTCAAGTTCTGAACAGGAACCAATCTTTGGAGAAGTTCATTTATTCACAAAGGTGGACAAAAACATTGTGTTGGCTTTTTAAAGATTATTTTGATGATGACTTTTACTCCTATGCTGTAGAAAAGATGGAGTAGACAGTCAGACATTGATAATAATAAGAAATGTTTCTTGAGCATCAAAGAGACTTCTTTCAAAAACATTACGACACTTAAATACTTCTTTTGGCCACCAGTGTACATGAATCCAACACATTTTTGGAAATAAGTGAAATTATTTTTAAGGTGGGGTTATGTGTATGTTGTATTGTGAAAAGAACTGTGTTTTGTCCTGTTTTGGACATTTCCTTTTTGAATGCTTAAAAATGTATTTATATTCTGCAGTTTTATGAATGTAATGGTTGATATTTCATTATAATACTTGTATAAGCTAAACAACCAATGACTCTACATTCATTTAGTCAAATGCTAATGTTTTGTTTATGGTTTTATGTATGTTTTCAAAAATGTTTGCAGTGAAGGACAGCACATAATGTGTTAATTTAACACGTTTACACATCTTTGTGCTAACCTCTCTGACATATTTACTTTGTTAAAATCATTAACACAATGAATGAGTTAAAATTAACACAAAAAATGTTGTCTCTAAACTCACCCATTAATGTGTAAAAATTTCACACATCATTTCCAGCATTGGCATGTTTATTTTGTGATATATATGAAATGTTTTAAATAAAAAAAATGGTATTTTGTGATAACTTTGTCTAATTGGTTTGTATGAAAGTAGTACTTATGTAGGATAAAACTAATCATATATCAAAATTATCAAATCTAATTTATATTTAGCACAAATAAAAATAATTACAGTAGTGTACTGATTAGCTTCGTTTTTACAGTAATGCACTGTATTACACAAAACTGAAATACGGTTTGGTACTGTAACTCTTAATTACAGTAACTTACTGGCAACAGTGTTGCCAGTTAGTTACTGTAAAAAACCCTTGAAAAGTCTAACAGTGTGGGGAGCGCGCTTCGCCTGCGTCCAGACCAGCGCCCTTTCTTCCTGAGCCGGTCGGCGCGTGCTATGATTGACAGCTCGCTCACGAGGGCGTGAGGGCAGGTCTGTGTTTGAAACGCTGCTGTCAATCAGCCATCGTGGGAGGGGCGTCGATATTGTGACGTCACAATATCGAACGGCTTGATTTGAGACAGGGGAAACATAAGGAGATTTAAAAAAAAAAAACACTGGATGGATTTTTATCATTTTATGATGGTTGTGTACAGGCACTGCCAACACACATTTCAGTACAATCAACTTGTAAAAGTGCATGTACCATTATATGACCCGTGATGTTGTGCAAAACAATGTGAAACTACAAGGTTATTTTTAGAAAGTCTTTAATACTGATATTTGACAACTGTTTGACTGACAGCAGAAGTTCAGGAGTCTTCAGAAGAATCACTGACCTACAAGAAAGAATAAAATACTTTCAAGTCCAATAACAGGTGGGATGTAAATGTCCTGATCATCCAGTTAGGCTTTATTTTGTGATAATGACCGGCTGACTTTACATATTTACATTAAAAAAAAAAAAAACTGTTGTATGACATGGTTTATGTTAGTTTATCATAGTATGATGATCAATAATTACAATACATTTGATCTTCTTGCTGTTCTTGTGGTCATCCTCCTACACCTGAACGAAAAATCAGATTTAGTTGATCTGCAGTCACTATTAGTAAGATCTGAGTTTTTGATTGCGATCACATCACCTTAATCACAGCAGAACATGCGCACGTCATTGAGAGTGGTGTCGTCTCCTTTTCCCTGTGGCGCTTCTATCCGGGTCTTGATGCCACAGATTCCTTTTCCCATACAGGTTGGGCTCCAGTTGCCCCAATTGCCCCAGTTTGTGCCGTCACCCTGCAGATAATAACCTCCAGTGCAGGTAAACCTGGAAAAAATTCAGATGTGACAATATTATGATAAAATGTGTTATTGTGCTGTCGGATTGAATGTCAGTCACATGATCACCTGCAGCAATCACAATCACGAACAGCAGCACGACTGCGAGTGTGATATTAACTAAACTATAGATGGGGGAAAACTGAGTCCTTAAATGGAAAAATATAACCAGGATGAGTAAGAGATGTTATAACTTATAGCAGCACACACTCACTTGATGTTGTTTGCGGCCGTATCATCTCCATTTCCTTGGGAAGATTCAACTTTCAGCTGGAAAGCTGTCAAGTATCCAGAAGAACACCATTTGATATCTGTCCACACACCCCAGCTGAAGAAAACACACAAAGAGGTTGCCTGATCAAATCAATTATTATTTTCAAGAAAATCCTCAATTTACTTATCTAGCTTAAACACTTAATGCAAGAATTGTTCATAATTTGAGTCCATTACCTTCCTACGTCAGACTCAATTGTAGTGTAGTCATATGAGTCTGATGATCCTGTGGACCGATCGATACAGTGAAGACGAATCCCATTGAGCGCTGTATCATCATCACGACCAACTGGGCTTTCCACCTTAAAACAACAACATTGAGACAATCTTCCAATTTGAAAGAGTTAACTAACCCAGCCCATAGTAACATTTATCTTCATGCTCTTTAGTATTACACAGACACTGTAAAAATCTTAAGCAGGTGCAGTTCCCTGGAGAAACCTGGAATTAAATGACAAACGGCAACTCCACAGTTTTGAACCTTTGAAGCGCTCATCCACCCCCATATTAGCAAAATAGAGTCAATGCCAAACTTACCTTCAGACTAAACCCTGCGGCGTACCTTCCAATTGGACACATGCTCTTATATCCCCACGATCCCCAATACATTCCGTTCGACACCGTCAGCTCAGATCTGTAAGGTCGGTCGATGTTCCGCTCAGAACCACCTTTTGCAGGCTGACCGCTCACATGCCCAATAATGGCTAGCAGTGAAAACATCATGGAAAAGAAGTGATGCATTGCTACAGCACTGGTCTGATTGAAAAATACTGATTGTTAGATTAATTTTCAGGTAGACTATCTGCAGCCTCAGCTATCAGTGATCAGGTGGAAACAGACGCCTCAACCCTTGTGATGTGAGAATGATCAAGCAGACACAGAGACTGTCTAGTACTATAGCATTCTCAAGTTTATTAAGAAAAAAGGCTCATATTTATACACAAGATTAAGCAAAATCATCCACGATGTCCATCCCATCCAATCATAGTACTCAAAGATCAACCCCTACCATATTTGGCATATTAAGAAATTATGTTTCATTAACAAATTTGGGAGGAGCACATTCAGATAATTAACCCTAATTAAACACGTGTGGAGTACATTCAGATAATCAACCCAATCAATGAGTTAAGAGGTGTATATATATTCAGCAGATAATCACGCTTTGAGTCAAAGGAGTTGTCAACTCTGGGCTTGTTGTCTTTCACTTGGGGTTTATTTTCCTCAGCTCTTGGCTGCTAGGCATCGGGGGTTTAATGACGTATCAGTATCCAAAGAGGCAATCAACTCAGCAGTTTTTTATACTCCTGTTGTTTCCCACTGAAGTTAGGTTCTAATCTTTCCTTTTCATGTCCTTGAACTCCAGTAAATTCAACTAAGATGGCTGATTTCCTTTTAAGGTTTTAGAAGTAGAACCACAGTCTTTTGTGTCCTTGAGCACACACACGTGATCGTTTCTGCCTTCCTCCTATCCCTCATATACATCCAGAAAAAGAAGAGAGATGATAATAGAAAGCAGACAGGAAGAAAAGCATATTAACCATAGTGATTAGTTAGTAGGGTCATGGTAGTGGGTAAAAAAAAAAAAAAAAAAAAAGTGTTCCCCCGAGAAACTTTGCGTTCCCTCACAAAGATATTTGTGTTTTCACGCGAAACCTGTTTTGAGAGTTTCAGAGCTCTGCACGTTAATAGTGGAGCGTTTCATAGTGTTTGAACTTGGACTCAAATATAAAGAAATGCGGTCAGTAGGCGACTTAACTAAGTAAAGCTGGCAATACATTCACAGATTCAAACTTCCCGGATCAATATTCGTGAGATAAACGTTGTTAAAACACAACATAGACAATGAGCTCCAACCCAATTTTCCTCAAAATGAGCTTTATAATATAAATTTGTCTCTAAGCAGGCGTTTGAGAGACAAGTCCGAATAAGGGACGTTCAAATCTGTGAATATATAGACCAATTTCGAGCCGACGTTACAGTTACGTCACGACGTTAGCTGGTGGCAAAACTAAGGGAAAACTGCAGGCGGCCAATACAAACCAGCACAGATTCGGCTACATAGTAATGAGCTGAAAATATTATTATTATTATTAAATGTGTTGTTGGGTGCAAGAATCGACGGACTACAGGCTCCAATTAGAAATTTTATTGCTTAATGTTTTCTAATGCACATCGTTAAAATTTCACTGTAAAGTCACGACTCACACAGGAGTTTGTAGGCCGTAACCCCGCTTACAGTTACAAAAATCACAGCAGTTATACCCTACACACACACACACAGCAGTTATACCCTACACACACACACACAGCAGTTATACCCTACACACACACACACACACACACACACAGCAGTTATACCCTACACACACACACACACACACACAGCAGTTATACCCTACACAAGGTCTAAGCTACATCCTTGCTTCAGGTTGCAGTTTCTGATTGGCTAATAAATAGATAAACATAGTAATTTTCCACACATATACAGACAGACTGAAACACATCTCCACCGATTATGCCACTGACACTCGGACCCTGAAGTTAGGCACGTCGTGATCTTCCAGTTCTCAGATTTGGGTTGCTGAGCCCCAACGTGTCGAAGAAGTCAGTCAATCTCCAATAATGCCAGTGGTTCCTTAACCTGTAACCAAGACTAACACACACACCGACACACAGCTTTAACAACAGGAGAGTCGTCTCAAAACACAAGATAATGCGTTCTTTCTCTCAAGGAGAGCTACACTTTAGTCTAACTGGAAAGTAAGGCTTTAACAAAGAGATGGTCCCTTAAACTATTGGCTTCAATGACCCCTGTATGTTACCCTGGCTCTAGACATTAGGCTCCTTCTCTGTCTGCTTTCAAGTCTCTTTTAAAAACCTACCTGTTTTCTATATTAATTATTTTCCTCGGTTGGGTTTACTCATTTATATCTGAGTTCTGATTTCTATTTTAGTACTCCTGTTTTATGGTTACTCTTAGGTATGTTGCACTTAATTTTATTTGTTATGCATGTTACATCTTCTTTTAATCTTGTTCTTCTGTGAGTAAAGGACTTTTGGTCATTTTAGGAGGGGGTCAGAACTGAACACTTGACTCTTCTTCTTTTGATAGGAATGGAGAAGAACCTCATTTTCATTCACCTACTGTTTTAGCTAATATTATTGTAACTTTTAAATGTACAGATATTTGGAGAGAAAATAATCCCTTGGTAAAACAATAAACTTGGGTAAAGGTGAATGAAGGAGAGGAGAATTTCAGCCGCACGGTTGGACAGACTTGTGATATTTGACTGATCACAAGTTTATTACGCTTGACTGCACAGTGATATCTAGAAGAAATAACAGTTCCTATTTGGGAAATGGGAAATTGGTAAAGCACATTTAAGGGATTTTTTGTCTTATTCAACTTGGTTTAAAACAGACTTTGAAGTGACCCAAGAAAGAAGTTCTAGTCATTGAAGAGAACGTGATGTGATCTTTCTGCTGATTTACAAGAGTGGACTGACAGGAAATTAAAGTTGAGTCCTATTCTAAATGAAAGTCTAAGGTGCTCTTGTGAGGAGCAGGGGTTTATCAATGAAAGATATGGACCGACATGCTTCTTTTTTTACTTGGAACATAACAGTGTACAAGAAAGAAAAATGTATAGTTTGAAAACCAGTTATGGTCACAATACAAGTTATTTTAGAGAGTTATGGGAAAGCTTGATCTGCCAAAGTAAATTGGGGTAAAAGTGATGTTCTGTGGTGTGGTTTGGATTATAGTAGTCTGAGACTTCCAGGTAGATTAAAGTATTGGGTTAAAGTACTTGGGGGTATTTTTAGGAATATGAGAGACTAAATGATTGTGCATGTAAACACACTTTAGACAAACAATGATCAGGTCCAATTGCCAGTAAAAGCATGTTGCCTTTGAAACAGCTTTGCTTGATAGTTTATTTACACTTTTTATCTTTCATGAGGTTTTAGATACTGTGAAGCAGAAATCGCACATTTAAACAAATATGATCCATGAAGCGTCTTGTGTGTGTAGGAAAATAACAGTCTTTGATTTCTGATTCATAACTGCTTCTTGATATTCGCTGCAGGAGTGTGTTTACAATCTATCCCATCATCCTCTGCTCTGGCCTTCCTCTCGTTCATGTCGTCCACGAGTGTTTTCAGTCTGTCCAGGTGATGAAGAGCTCTGAGAAAACAGACAAAAGAACAACAATGAACAGCAACAGACGAGAGCAACGCTGCTTCACTGAGATCACATGACTCTCCTGACCTCTGTAACGACTCGTTGCTTCCCTGGGCAGTTTCTTCTGTTTCCTCCTGAGGATCCTTATGAAAAATACAAGCACAAAACAAAAATAACTTTTTAAAAATGAGACTGAAGGAATAATGCAGGAAAATTCGAAGGTTGCATATATATATATATATATAAACTTCACATGTCATGATTGGCTGGTCACATGACTTACGAGAACCAACGGTCGTCTACAACACCAAATGTCTGCTTTGTGTGAGGACATTTATTGTAAGACTTAAGAGGAATAGATTGCATGACATACTTCAATTATAGTTTTATGGCACTTTATTTTAGCGTAGCGGTATAAAACACACGTATGTTGAAAAGAGTAGCGTGAACATTCTGCGTAACATCTAATTTTGTGTTTCACAGAAGGAAAAATAAATCAGAAATTAAACTTGAGGTTCTAATGCATCTCTGAACTTGCATTGGAGCGCTTCAATATTATCGCCAATTTATGAATAAATTGCTTGTGTTTGTACATCATTTTGTATATTGTCTGCTAAATTAATAGATACAAATGATTCGCTTTTATACCATGTCTGCAATGGAAGAGACTGGAACGTCACATGACAAAACTAGATTTTTCCCACATTGTGAATTTTTTTTAAAATTCATGACAACATGATGCTATTCAGATTTTGTTTTATCAATTTTAATTTGTTCGTTCACTAAACGCAAAATGAAACATTCAGCCAATACATTTCCAATAAAGGCAACTACAGATTTCTTGTCCAGTTCGTAACACAATAAACTGATCTTTTATTTTAGTAGCTTTATATACATTATAGTTTTATATGACACTTAAATTCACCACGAAATCAAAATGTATCGAAATCAAAAACCTTTATTAATTTTTTTATGGAATAATTTCAGAATAACTTCCTCCCTCTTGCAGCATCTTTTCTCTTCTCTGATGATGAGGGCGGGGCTATAACCTGTCACTCACATGAGATCCACCAATAGCAAACCACAACCATCCAATCAATTCTCCACAGACAAAATCAAGCCCCACCCACATTTGTTCTTGTTCCAGAAGCGTTTCACTGGGATATATACGGCACAATAGAGGAAGAAAAGACGAGCACAACTTCCCTTTAATGACGTGAAGAATACTTTTTATGTTTCTGATGGCACAATCATCATACAAAGCAAAGGGTAACACTTTGCAATAAGGTTCATTAGTTAACATTAGATAACTACATTAGTTAGCATGAACTAATAATGACCTGCACCTATACAGCATTTATTCAACTTTGTTAAAAGTTAACTTCAACATTTATTAATAATATTTTATTAAAATCATGGTAACATTAGTTAATGCACTGCGAACTAACATGAACAAACAATGAAGAGCTTTATTTTTTATTAGCTAATATTAACAAATACAGTAACAAAAGTATTGCTTTTGGCAAGTTCATGTTAGTTAATACATTTACTAATGTTGACTAATGAACCTTACTGTAAAGTGTTACCAAACAAAGATGACTAGGATAAAGTTTAAGAAGCTTGTACATAGACCTCAAAACTCAACAACACAAACCTCAAGAACGGTGACAATAAACAATGTGAAAAGATGAGCTTTTCAGGAAAAGATCACAACAAATAATGACAAAACAAGAGCAAAAGTTAAATGAGGTGATGTTTGTCCTGGTTTACTGTACCGGCTCCAGTGTTTCTCTCTCCAGTGTTCGGGCTTCACTGGACGCGTGTGATTGGCTGGTGTTGTGCTGGACGGCCTGTAGGCGGAACAGCATGTGTTTGAGCGCCTCCACTGGACCAGGGTGTTTTCTGCTGCTGTATCCTGATGAACACGAGCCTGCAGACTAACACACACTATCAGTACAGATGTACACTAAACAGCATTGAGTTTCAATCATAATGACCGTCAAAAACTGTACCTTGCTCCTCTGAAGCTCTTCAGGCGGTTGTGGTTCATCAGCGCCACCCACTGGTACTGGAGATTTACTACAGATCATGGGACATGCTTTACATTTATGCATTTAGTAGATGCTTTATTTTTAGTCATGCATTCACTGGGAATCGAACCAATGACCAACATTGTTGAATTACAGGAACACATTTTTATTTTGGGTTAAAAAAAATCAAAGATAGCTGTTTGAAATGGCATTATATATATATATATATATACTGTATATATATATATATATATATTATATATATGTGTGTGTGTGTGTGTGTGTGTGTAGGTGTGAAGAAATATGTGACACAGAATGCAGTACACAATAAACAATAGTGTGTTGTTATTGTTGTCACGTGACCTCATTACGTTAGATGAAAAATAAGTTTAAACAGTGTACTGTATATTTCATACTATTTTCTTGAAGAACTGTTGTAGTAAGCCATACTGAACACACCGTATGATTGATAGGTGTCATTTTTCCCTTTCATTTGAAGATGATCAAAGTGTTTTGCTATTAAATGAATAATGCGATTAAACGTGAGAACTCCCTCACAAGGCCACGGGTGGATTGTCCCAGGATCGATCAGCGTCCAGCGTCTCCGTCTCTCCTGAAGTGTTGTGTTCCTTCAGCGGCTCACAGAGACCAAGAGGAGAAGCGCTTAACATCAGAGACACAATCTGATCATCTACACAGAGACCAAGAGGAGAAGCGCTTAACATCAGAGACACAATCTGATCATCTACACAGAGACCAAGAGGAGAAGCGTTTAACATCAGAGACACAATCTGATCATCTACACACACACACAAACACAAGAGGAGAAGTGTTTAACATCAGACACACAATCTGATCATCTACACAGAGACAAACACAAGAGGAGAAGTGTTTAACATCAGAGACACAATCTGATCATCTACACAGAGACCAAGAGGAGGAGTGTTTAACATCAGAGACACAATCTGATCATCTACACAGAGACCAAGAGGAGGAGTGTTTAACATCAGAGACACAATCTGATCATCTACACAGAGACCAAGAGGAGGAGTGTTTAACATCAGAGACACAATCTGATCATCTACACACACACACAAACACAAGAGGAGAAGTGTTTAACATCAGACACACAATCTGATCATCTACACACACACACAAACACAAGAGGAGAAGTGTTTAACATCAGAGACACAATCTGATCATCTACACACACACACAAACACAAGAGGAGAAGTGTTTAACATCAGAGACACAATCTGATCATCTACACAGAGACAAACACAAGAGGAGAAGTGTTTAACATCAGACACACAATCTGATCATCTACACAGAGACCAAGAGGAGGAGTGTTTAACATCAGAGACACAATCTGATCATCTACACACACACACAAACACAACAGGAGAAGTGTTTAACATCAGACACACAATCTGATCATCTACACAGAGACAAACACAACAGGAGAAGTGTTTAACATCAGACACACAATCTGATCATCTACACACACACACAAACACAAGAGGAGAAGTGTTTAACATCAGAGACACAATCTGATCATCTACACACACACACAAACACAAGAGGAGAAGTGTTTAACATCAGAGACACAATCTGATCATCTACACACACACACAAACACAAGAGGAGAAGTGTTTAACATCAGAGACACAATCTGATCATCTACACAGAGACAAACACAACAGGAGAAGTGTTTAACATCAGACACACAATCTGATCATCTACACACACACACAAACACAAGAGGAGAAGTGTTTAACATCAGAGACACAATCTGATCATCTACACACACACACAAACACAAGAGGAGAAGTGTTTAACATCAGACACACAATCTGATCATCTACACAGAGACAAACACAACAGGAGAAGTGTTTAACATCAGACACACAATCTGATCATCTACACACACACACAAACACAACAGGAGAAGTGTTTAACATCAGACACACAATCTGATCATCTACACACACACACAAACACAACAGGAGAAGTGTTTAACATCAGACACACAATCTGATCATCTACACAGAGACCAAGAGGAGAAGCGCTTAACATCAGAGACACAATCTGATCATCTACACACACACACAAACACAAGAGGAGAAGTGTTTAACATCAGAGACACAATCTGATCATCTACACAGAGACAAACACAACAGACCAATCACGGTTTCATCTGGAATGACATGTTATCATTCACCAAAACTAAAAATCATAAAAATATTATTGAAAAACTTACACATTTCATTTCATTTCATCTATAGTTACCAAGGCAACATTTCATTTAGTAAGTGCTAAAATTACTTGTATTAAACTGAAATAAAAATAATAAAAAACAAAATAGAAATAGCTAATAAAAATTACAAAAACACATCATGGAAATATAAAGACTAATTAAAAATATTAATAAATAATAACATTAGTATCAGTGTTCTTTTAGTTTTTATTTGAGTTTTATTAATATTTTGAACAAGTTTTTTACATTTTACTTTAGTTTAATTTTTAGTAATTTCATTATATGCTTTTTAATATTGCTATTTAGATTTACTTTATTTCTATTTTTTTTTCCCAGTTAATAATTTTAGTACTTCAACTTATTTCAGTTTATTGCCAAGGCAAAATTTCTAATGTACTAATATTTAGTTTTATTTCAGCTTTATTTCAATTAACAGAAATGTTTTTAATAGTTTTAGTTAATACAGCTGATTAATATATTAATGATAGTAAAATAACACTGCATGAAGGTGAGTATTACACATGGCATAATTAGGTGAAAACTCAATAATTAGGTATTACAGTTTTTATTAATATTTTGAATAATTTTAAATTTTTTAAAAAGTTTAAAGTTTTAGTCATTTATGTCTATATTGTTTATGTTTTTTTAATTCACTTTTATTTTAGTTGTACTTATTTTAAATGAAAATTAGTGACAGATGCTGCTTTGGCAACTACCTGAAATACAATAAGTTGTTTTTAATAAATATTAGTTTTATTTGAATTCCCAATTGTTTTCTGATTTCAGTTGTGGTTTGAGTTACCATACGGGTGTCCTTTAGTGCTGGCCTGCGTGTCGCGACTGGACTCTTCCAGTTCTCTGACCCATGAAGGAACAGCGCGAGGTCGATCGCTCTGCTGCCCGTCTGACGGTTCCTCACACTGTCTGAGCCACAGCGGATACTTCAGGTCAGGAACGCTGGTCATCCCAGAAAAATCCATCTCAGATTTCTGGTTGGTCATCCAGCGCGGGAGACACGTGGATCTGGGCGTGTCCGGTGGATGCGTCTGATTGGCTAGCAGGACATTAGGGGGAGGAGCCTGACGATGTGATCGCAAGCCGCCCATCAGTAAATCGTCCACAGGGATAGATTCCCTACTCGCCGGCGGAGCGGGTCGGCGTGAGGAGCGTTTCTGAGACCGGGAGCTGAAGCTCATTCCTGACGGAAAGCTGGATCCTGACCGGGAGAGGAGGGCGGATGTGTGGGTCAATCCTGACGGAAAGCTGGATCCTGACCGGGAGAGGAGGGCGGAGGTGCGGGTCACGGGGAGAGAGCCGTCGTTTGGGAGAGCCAAGAGGTCATCGGTCGTCACACTGAGCCGGTCCGAGTCTCTCTTCCGGACGGGAATGTTCAGGAAGTTCAGCTCTCCATCCGTCAAACTCGTCTTCAGTACTGCACATGTCAATCAAAGCAAAGTAAAACACAAGACTGTAATAAACGTAATAAAACAATTAAAATACATTTTCGCTAATAAAAAATAAATAAATAATTAAACTTAAATTAGAAATGCTGACTTGGCAATTAACTGAAATAAAATGAGTTTAAGTTAAAGTTAAAAATTTACTAAAACTAAAATTTAAATAAAGATTAATAAAAATGACAATGAAAATGGAAAATATAAAAATAAAAATTAATATAATTTATATATATATATATATATATATATATATATGAAACATAAACTAAATGAATTAGAAATGTTGACTTTCCATGCAACTAAAATTTAAATAAAAATGTATAAAAAAAATAATAATTAAAACCAAATAAACAAAAATAAATAAAAAAAGACAAAAACACACAACAAAATGACTAAAACCTAAACTTAAACCTAAAATTACAATAAAAATGGAAAATTTAAAAATAAAAAACTACATCAAAATGTTAATAAATAATAATATAGTATTAATAAATAATAAATAGTACATTAATGATACTAAAATAACACTGTGATGAAATACAATTTTGTCACATCTGTCTGTGATGATTGAGCTTATGTTGCATATAAATGATTCTTTAACATATGAATTAGCTTGTGATGTGATGAAATGCTTCTCCTTCACCATCTCTGTTCCTGGCATGAGGTTTTGCGAGTGCTTTGGGCAGCTCCAGCGTCCCGGTCGACGTCCCAGAGTCCCGCAGACTCCTCTGGAAGTCACAGATGTACGCGTCGAGCGCCTCTGAGGCAGAAGTGTAGTGTTTGTCCTTGTATTTGATGGTGGCGACGGGCTCTGGATGGATCGAGCTGCGCAGGCGTCCGGATGCGGCCAGCAGTGACGACACACTCGACTCAGGGGACGCCATCATCACACACTCCACTCATAGCACTCTGCCAAAACACATCAAACATCTGTATTAGAAAACAAACATTCAGTTATGCATTTTATAATTCAGGGCTCTCGCAGCTTTTGACCAATGAATGCATGTATACAAGTTGCATGACATTTTTAACTACGAAAACACAGTGTAAATAATGTAAAAAAAAAAATTAAATAGTAGTAAAAATAAGATCAGTCTAAATAAATACATTTATTTAACTACATTAAAAAGTTAATTAAAATAAATATAAAAATAATATATAAATAAACATAATTAGTGCTGTCAAATCAATAAATCACACCTAACATAAAAGTTTGTAAATATGTGTGTGTATATATACAAATACATACACACACACACACACACACACACATACATA
Organism: Squalius cephalus; assembly: GCA_022829025.1. Taxonomy (NCBI): domain Eukaryota; kingdom Metazoa; phylum Chordata; class Actinopteri; order Cypriniformes; family Leuciscidae; genus Squalius; species Squalius cephalus. The sequence goes on along the minus strand of CM040806.1, from coordinate 3,852,189 downwards.
CATATATACATATATCACACAAATACATACTTACACACACACACAAACACACACACACATACATATATATATATACACACACACATACATACATACATACATATATATACACACACACACACACATACATATATATATATATACACACACACATACATACATACATACATATATATACACACACACACACACACACACATCACACAAATACATACGTATACATACATACATATATATACACACACACACACACACACATACATATATATATATATACACACACACATACATACATACATACATACATACATACATACATACATATATATATATACACACACACACACACACACACACACATACACATTTCCATCTAACAGAATAGTACTAAAGTAGAAAAACAGGAGTTGTTTGACAGGAGTTTCAGGAGTTTTTTTTTTTTTTTGGTTTCTGTTGGATAATTTCTGCTGGAAATAAAACTCATGCGGTTTATTGCTATATTAATACTTCATTGCTAAATTAATTTGTTAGTTAGTTTGACGATCACTGAGTTGATAAATAAAGACAATCTGATTTTAGAGTCGACTGAGAATGTTTGGAATCCGTTTAAACCGGTTTAAACTTTCATTTTCCTGCATCAGAAAACAGAAACAGAAACTCACCCGACGAATCCAGCAGATCACGAACAGAAAACGAAAGTAAGAATAAACTGAAGAAAAACTGATCAGAAGAAAACGTCTGAACATGCAACAGAAAACTGAAATCACTCGGACAACCGCCAGCGGCACTGCGCATGCGCACTAGATCACGTGACCTTCCTGTGGAGGTTCTTTGCGCGCTAGCTACTCCACTCAGACGAGTTCTGAGCGAGCTGCGCATGCGTATTGGGTCATATGACCTTTCCTCGAGATGCTCTATCCTCATTAGCTGCTCCACTCAAATTATAGGATTGATAGGATAACGATGATAATGGGAAAAGTTGTTGATTTATGTCACAGTTCTCCGCATGAATCGGGTTAATATGGAGGTCAATCGAATCACAGGGAGTAATATGTTATAAAAATGCCTGACTCACGAGTGGGCGGCGGTTCTTTCATTTCTCGCTAGAAATATAATAAGGAGGAAGTAATGTAAACTTTAATACACGTTTCTCGAAATGGGCGACCCGGAAGTTGCCGCTAGTTGGTTAAATGCACTGGTTCTAAATAGTTTTACTGGTTTAATTCACCACTGTATTTAGTCAGTTAACGTATATTATTGAAGTGTGATTTAATGCGGTCACGTGATACCTGATTAGACAGCAGATTACACGTTTTTTTGTAGAGATTTAAATAGCGTTTTCTTTTATATGTTGTATAATAACATCTTCAAGTAATATTCTTAAATTATCATACTTTACAGCTTACATATATCTCTAATAAGACAAAAAAAGTCGTCGTGAGGATCTGTGTATTGAGCCAGCGAGCGCCCCCTGCAGGAACACAGAGCCGTGTCTCGTTAGAAACTGCGGTTTTCCGCTCAATGTGTGTTCTTGACACATGTAAACACTCAGCGCTGTCTCTCCGTCCTTCTCTCCGAACCGAACCGAACCGAGCTGATCATGCGGCTCCGGGCCTGCTGTGTTTACAGCACTGGAGTGATCTGTATTCTGCTGTTAATCGCCGGGATCGCGATGGTTTTGTCGGAAGTCTTTCAGAAGCTCTTAAACAACAGAATAAAGGAGGTCAGTGAGTATGTGTGTATGTGTTTGTGTGTTGTTCATATGTTTCTATCACGTGCATGCTGTTTTTCTTATAGATACTGTGACAAAAAATAAATATAGTGGAGATATGTTTTATATAAATCAAACAATATGATATATTATGCAATATGTATATTATATAAACCAATAATTATTATTATATTATTTAAATCAAACATTATTATTATTATTATTATTATTAGTAGTAGTAGTAGTAGTATGATTTTCTCCTCACATAATATTAGGACAATATAGGCTGTATATATAATATATAACATTTTATCATAGTATTTTTATAATATTATTATATTATATAAATATTGTAATATAATATGTATTATATTTATAATATGTACTATGATTATTGTGGAAATATTGAAAAATTGTGATTGTAGTTTTCTCCACATATAATATTATGAAAATATCTTAAAGTATAATATATAATAAAATAATTTATTATATTATTATATCATAATGTATTGTATAATAATACTATATAATATAAATCAAACATAATATTATGTAATATATATTATAATATCATATATTTTGTTGTTAGTATTATTAGTATTAGTATTATGATTTTCTCCTCAGTCCTCACATAATATTATGAAAATATGCTATAATATATAATAATTTTATTATATTATAATATCATAGTGTATTGTATAATAATATTATATTATATAAATCAAACATAATATGATGTAATATATATATTATTATTATGTAGTAGTAGTAGTATGATTTTCTCCTCGCATTATAATATTATATCCTAAATTATACTTTATTATTTTTTCTAGCATTACTATGAAATTTCATTCCATAATATCATGGTATTGAATTAATATCATATGCCATTTGCTGAAGGAGAGAAATGACATCATAACTTGTCCAGAATTTCTTTTTGTTTACACAAAATTGTATAAATGTGCACTTTGAAAGTTTGAGTTGGATATGATCTAAAAATATATGATATTATGAAGTTGTCTGTTGGAATTAAGAAGCTTCATGTGTTTCTCTTCCTTAATGATTCGAGGAACCATGAGTAACTTTGGTTTTGAATAAATTTCTACCCACAATTCACTTTCCCTTACAGCAAATCATTCTGGAAAATGGAACAGAAGCGTTTTCGGTGTGGCAGAACCCGCCGCCGCCGGTTTACATGCAGTTTTACTTCTTTAACCTGACCAATCCAGCAGAGGTTCTGAACGGAGACAAACCCTCGGTCATAGAGATCGGCCCGTACACGTACAGGTGAGCCATAACACACTCTACCGCTCAAAAGACTGGAGTAATTATGATTTTATTAATGCTATTGAAGTCTCTTCTGCTCACCAAGGCTGCGGATGGATGGATGATTGATGGATGGATGGATGATTGATGGATGGATGGATGGATGATTGATGGATGGATGGATGGATGGATGGATGGATGGATGGATGATTGATGGATGGATGATTGATTGATAGATGGAAGATTGATGGATGATGGATGGGTGGATGGATGATGGAAGATTGATGGATGGATGATTGATTGATTGATGGATGGATGGATGGATGGATGATTGATGGATGGATGATTGATGGATGAAAGATTGATGGATGGATGATTGATGGATGGATGGATGGATGGATGATTGATGGATGGATGGATGATTGATGGATGGATGGATGATGGATGGATGGATGGATGATTGATGGATGGATGATTGATGGATGGATGATTGATTGATGGATGGATGGATGATTGATGGATGGATGGATGATGGATGGATGATTGATGGATGGATGGATGATTGATGGATGGATGGATGGATGATTGATGGATGGATGGATGGATGATTGATGGATGGATGGATGGATGGATGGATGGATGGATGGATGGATGGATGGATGGATGATTGATGGATGGATGATTGATTGATAGATGGAAGATTGATGGATGATGGATGGGTGGATGGATGATGGAAGATTGATGGATGGATGATTGATTGATTGATGGATGGATGGATGGATGGATGATTGATGGATGGATGGATGGATGATTGATGGATGGATGGATGATTGATGGATGGATGGATGATGGATGGATGGATGATTGATGGATGGATGATTGATGGATGGATGATTGATTGATGGATGGATGGATGATTGATGGATGGATGGATGATGGATGGATGATTGATGGATGGATGGATGATGGATGGATGATTGATGGATGGATGATTGATTGATAGATGGAAGATTGATGGATGGATGATTGATGGATGGATGGATGATTGATGGATGGATGGATGGATGGATGATTGATGGATGGATGGATGGATGATTGATGGATGGATGGATGATTGATGGATGGAAGATTGATGGATGGATGGATGGATGATTGATGGATGGAAGATTGATGGATGGATGGATGATTGATGGATGGATGATTGATGGATGGAAGATTGATGGATGGATGATGGATGGATGGATGGATGATTGATGGATGGAAGATTGATGGATGGAAGATTGATGGATGGATGATTGATGGATGGATGGATGGATGGATGATTGATGGATGGATGGATGGATGATTGATGGATGGATGGATGATTGATGGATGGATGGATGATGGATGGATGGATGATTGATGGATGGATGATTGATGGATGGATGATTGATTGATGGATGGATGGATGATTGATGGATGGATGGATGATGGATGGATGATTGATGGATGGATGGATGATGGATGGATGATTGATGGATGGATGATTGATTGATAGATGGAAGATTGATGGATGGATGATTGATGGATGGATGGATGATTGATGGATGGATGGATGGATGGATGATTGATGGATGGATGGATGGATGATTGATGGATGGATGGATGATTGATGGATGGAAGATTGATGGATGGATGGATGGATGATTGATGGATGGAAGATTGATGGATGGATGGATGATTGATGGATGGATGATTGATGGATGGAAGATTGATGGATGGATGATGGATGGATGGATGGATGATTGATGGATGGAAGATTGATGGATGGAAGATTGATGGATGGATGATTGATGGATGGATGATTGATGGATGGAAGATTGATGGATGGATGGATGGATGGATGGATGATTGATTGATGGATGGAAGATTGATGGATGGAAGATTGATGGATGGATGGATGGATGGAAGATTGATGGATGGATGATTGATGGATGGAAGATTGATGGATGGAAGATTGATGGATGGATGGATGGATGGATGATTGATTGATGGATGATTGATTGATTTGGCTCTCTTCTGCTCACCAAAGCTGCATTTATTTGATCAAAAATACAGTGAAAAGTGAAATATTATTCCAATGTAAAATATGTGAATATACAATAAAGTGTAATTTATTCCTGTGATCAAAGCTGAATTTTCAGCATCATTACTCCAGTCTTCAGTGTCACATGATCCTTCACAAATCACTCTAATATGATGATTTGATGTTGTGTTTTTTCTTCTTCTTCTTTTTTGTTGCTGTGTTTCCAGCTTTTTCTTACACAAGTTTGGTGACACATCAAAAAAAGTTCCTAAAAACCGTTAAACGGCCAGCGCCCACATGCCAACAGCTTCAGATCTTATCTGAATCACATGATCTGTTGTTGAAAAGCAGCTCAGCTCCAACACACTGTTGTTTTCATGAGTCAATAAGAGCCAGATCTGAAAACTTGAATTTCCTCTTTCAGGGAGTATCGGCCGAAAGAGGATGTGAAATTTATGGATAACGGAACCAGAGTTGAAGCTGTCAATCCAAAAACATACGTATTTGAGCCTGACATGTCACGCGGCTCCGAGGACGACCTCGTCCGGACGGTCAACATCCCCGCTGTGGTGAGATTGTGAACTCTGACATATTAAAACCACAAAAATTAGAGTTTGACGTGTGAATCTGACATTTCAGCCCAAAGTCAAAATAACAGTAATAAATTATATTTTGCATAAAGAAATGACGTCGGAGATGAGCTAATTCTCTCTGTCTGTGTGTGTGTGTGTGTGTGTGTGTGTTTGACCTCAGACCGTGATGGAGACATTCAAAGACAGCTTAGTCAGACGATTGATCGTTGACCTGATGATCTCCAAAGGCGTGGGTGTGTTCGAGACGTTCAGGGTCGGCGCCCTGCTGTGGGGTTACGAAGACCCGTTTCTCAAAGACCTCAAAATCTTTAAGCCTGATCTGGAAGACCACTTCGGACTTTTCTACAAGGTTAGTGGTGTTTGCAGTGTTGTGACCACAGGCTGTAAACAAAATATGACAAGTAGTGTGCGTGACGTCACCTGTAGTGTTTCTGAAGAGCATTTTTGAAGCCCAAAGTGGGCGGAGCCGGCCGTCGCCATCTTGACCGCGCGTCACTCGCGGATAACAGAAAATGTGCAGAGGCGGATTAGCTGAGGTGACGTGACGCTAACAGACAGCAGACAAACGGCTAGCAGTGACATCAGCGGCAATCCACCTGTCAATCAAGTGGCCACGCCCTTAATTATGCAGAACTTCAAGGCTTAATCAAATTTTAATGGATTTTACCCCCTCACAGTTTTCATGAAGGGCAAAATTATCTAAAACCAAAATACCTTTTTGCACCAGGCTGTAAACATGTTTTTTCTGCTGTAAAGTTGGTCATTTTAACATGGGGATTTATGGGATTGACTCTCTTCTGCAGCCGGTCTCTAGTGGCCAGTCCATGAACTGCAGTTTAAGTCTCTTCAGTGTTGATTCAAGAGAGAGAGCTTGTTGAAACCTCTAATACTAATGCTAAAGTTCAGTCAGTGTCTGAAAGACCGGAATGGTTCCTCAAATCACGTGTTTTGATGATTTGTAAATCACCATTTGAGGATTTTAGCAGTTTAGTAACTGTCCCTCCTTGGTTGATTATACACTGTTTTACGCTTGTCTTTCATATGTTTGATTTTAGGTTTAACACTGCTGTTCTAAAGGTCTTTTATTCAGCAAGGACACATTAAATTGATCAAAAGTGACATTTATTGTGTTACAAAAGATTCTATTTCAATCAAATAAATGCTGTTCTTTTGAACTTTTGAACTGAAAAGGATATATCACAGTTACAACATCCATCCATGTTTCTACCCAAAACTTGCAAATTTAATTGGAATATCACATAAAACATTTGTGAATAAAGCATCATTTCCATCCCTTGTGTTCAAGAGAACAAAATCGCCACTTCCTGGGAAATTGGTGTAAAATATCAGTCATAAACTGTAAGTTTCTTCAGTCGGCTGTTTTTCCCTCCATCATAAACGAGTGTGTCTCAGAGCGTCAGACGAAACACAGTAAACGCTGTCATGTTCTCTAGCGTTCGGATGCTGGTGTGTGTGAACACACTCGTGTGAGACGCTTCTGGAGGGAATTAAACCAAACCATTCTGATCACACACTTTGACTTTCAGAAACACCAAACCAACATTTGAGATGCTGTGATACCATTGGTCCACTGGTTAAAATGTATTAAATCCTAAAAATGTATAATTAAAACAAATAAATCAAAATAAAACACTTAGTAAAAATTTATAAAAGTGTAAAATTAAAATAAAAAATGTTAAAATAAAATGCACCAAAAATAAAAACACAAAA